>JARFJB010002028.1:12500-417500 GCA_036346205.1 Vesta saturnalis
ATAATCCAAATTGGCTATACATTTATCACCAAAGGGGTTGTTCATTATCTTCGGAGTCTTGAAAGAAACAAAAAGGGATAAAATGAAGGAGCTGCCTCTGTAAGGTCAGATATTTAGTTTAACATTCTCATACGTATATGATTCACATATAAAGTTATTAATACTGATCATTGTTAAGAGATCTCCGGTTACACTCACATAGCTATCTCGTTAAATCTCACTCATACATTTTTTAAAGGTTGTGCAATTTATAATTAGATAATAAGATTTGTACTAAATGTAGATACTTAGTTGTTACGTAATGGTTTCATTTAATCATCAAATCACCTAGCCACCTTAATAGTTATCATTTATTAGCGGTTCATACAGTTGTTACGGACAAAGCTAATTAAAACTTAATCCCTTTACATCTTGCTAAAGCCTTGGCGCCCTTCACAATTCTCATATTCTCCAGTGTAAAGCCGAGCAAATGGGATAACGCTCCAACTTAATATCCCCTAAAATTAGAGAAAAAAATCTAGGTAAATTTTAACCACACGTGACACTTCCAAATTTCTACACATCGATTTCACACACTCCATGTTAATTCTCAATTGTCCCTTGAACGTAAAGTCTTGTGAATGGTGTATAGATTTTTGGACCCCTTGCTTGATGTGACCGACAAGCTGCATAAAATAAAAATTGCTTTCAATATTGTAAACGAAAATTAAAAGAATTCTGTGTTGTGTTTTGTGGTGGCAACCTCTGAGTCTACCACGGAGGGCGTCCAGTAGATTTGCTGGGTTGTTTAGTGTTCTTTGTACATCGGGGAGCCAATTGGGAGTTCTGGTGAAGAGGATTCCTAAGTAGGTGACTTGTTGGAGTGGGAGTCTTTTTTGATTCAGGATGAGGGAAACATTTCTGTTGGCTAGCTTTTGGGATTTTATCTTCGGTGTAGTTAGGATGTCGGAAGAGGATTGTTTGAGCTTTGGTGGGATTGACGGAGACGGGTTGTGTAACTTCGAAGATGTCGGATGCGAACATAGTGTAAAGAATTGGGGCCAAGGCAGAATCTTGCGGTACGCCTACAGTAGATTGAAAAGGATGTGTTTTGTACTTTAACTCGAACTGACCGATTAGTCAGGTACGAGAGTAGGAGTTTCGAAAAGGTGTTGGGTATGTTGAGGTTGCGGATCTTGTACATGAGACCGTCGTGCCAGACCCTGCCAGATGCTTGCTCAATGTCCAGAAACGCAGCCAGATTTCATTGCTTGTGATTGAATTCTCCGGTGGTTTCCGTAAGCAGCTTCAACGAGGGATAGTGACACGTTCGATTGGGACGGAAGCCGAATTGGTTGTTTTGAGGAAGAGTTCGTTGAAATCAAGGTGGTCCCTGGGCCGCCTGGCTAGAATGTGCTCGAAGAATTTTCCGAGGCAACTCAGGTGGGAGATGGGTGTATAGGAAGTAGACCGTTCTATATGATAGAGATGGGTCTATAGGAGGAAGGTGTGGTTAGGTCGGGTTTGGGTTCGCATATCATGACGGTGGTGGCCGATTACGTCGGGAGTGTTGTAAATGTCGGAGAGTAATCGGAGGTCTGAGTCGTGTAGGTGCCGGAGAATTTAACGATTTAGGCCGTCATAGCCTGGGGCTGAATTTCGTCTTCTTTTAAAGCATGCATTCACCTAATCAGGGGTGATGGGGGCATAGAGGAGATTCTCATTATCGAGTTAGATTTCGGGAAGAATAAGGGTACGGAATTCTTCAAGGCGACTCTCAAGTAGTGTCTTGAACTGGTTGTCGAATTGAGGAAAGAGCGTCTGCAGCGCGTCTTGCAGTTTTGTTGCAATCCGCGGAAGGCGGGAACGGCTTCTGGTGGTGACGATAATTCAGGCATTGGTTGTTGGATCAGTAGTGGGACTGGAGGGGACTCCTACGTAGCAAAATTCTTAACATTTTTGTAAAACGGAAATCTTAATTTTGCATTTATTTGTGTGCGTGTTGAAAACTTTTTGATTATTGCGACGTACCCCGAAAAATCAAATCAATAGCATCATGTTTCTTTTCTTTCTCTGAGTTATGTTTTTCCTTTACGTAGATAAGTACTGCACCTATAGCAAGAGACTCGGTGGTTTCATTACATGTTTTGGCGCGCTTTCGTTTGGAACTACGAATGTTCTCTTTAGGTAGCGTTGAACTTTCATGAGGCACCGAAATTTCTTCCGTCTTTGTAGTGTTTGCTTAAGTCACACCTTCTTTGATATCTAGCGCATCTCGGGGAGTTTCGCTACTCTGTCTCATAAATCTGAGTAATAGCAGGTATAGATTAAGCGTCTTTACTTTCTTCACCTGTAACGTCTGTTACGTTCGAAACAGTGCTTACAAAAGTTATATAAGAACGAAGCTACTCTATCTGTTTAGGCCATTGCCATTTATATAGTCTTTGTTTTCCACTTTTATCTGTAGTAGTTTTTAACGACTTTAAGTGCTCTGCATAACTGCCTCTTAAATTCTTCCTTTTTTTCTTAATTATTCTCCTGGAAATAAAAAGATAAAAAAACATTCGCATACAAGGCTTTCAAATTTTACACTACTGCGATTGAAAGACATATAGATATTAAGTAGATACACGACAAAATAATGCATAGTGATAAAATAATGATAGTATTTTATTGTAGACGCTGACTATAAATTTAAGTGTGTAGATATTGGTGGATATGGAAAAAGTAGTGATGGGGAATTTTAAAGCTTTAAATGTAGGTCGAAGATTTAAAGCAGGACTTATGAATGTCCCAGACGCTAAACCACTTCCTGGACAGGATCTTCCATAAATGAATATTAATATGTATTAAATGTTTTAAAACAAAACCATTTGGACGATAGAGAAGTAGAAGATTTTTTAAATTAACAGACTTGTGTATGAAACAAACCTTTTTCAAAATTAACTATCAGTTTTCCAGCAAGAACATGGTACGACAATGAGCAATAGCTTATCTCCATTTATAGTCAATCTATTCATGGGTAAATTTGAGACAGACATAAAACGCGATTTGCCTTATATTCCTAGTGCTTGGTTTAGATACGTGGATGATGTGTTTGCCATCCTTAATACTAAAATTTGTAGTGTTGAGAACTTTGTAGAAACTTTATATTCTAAATTTCCAACAATCAAATTTACCTATGAGATAGAGGCTCCGTCTCCGTTCCTTGATACTCTGATAACAAGAAATGGTAGTAAACTAGATATAGATATTTATCGTAACGAAACTAGTACTAAAAGATTCATAACCAATGACTCAAATCACTGTAGACAGCATAAACTCGCGGCTTTTAACTTTTGGTTCATAGATTGCTTAACTTTCCTCTTTCAGTTCAAAATTATAATAAAGAATTGCGCACTATTAAAGGAATTGCTGCATACAATGGGTTTTCAGATGAAGTGGTTATGAATATAGTTAGGAAACAAAAACATAGGATGAGGGTTAAGAACCTAACTACATTAGGTAACGCTAGAGAACAAATAGAAACAAAGTGTGTAAAGTTATCCTTAATCAAACATGTTAATAATAAGCACGAACTTGATCGTTATGAAAGTTTAGAGATCTTCAAAAACCAACAAATTCTAATAAATAATGATGATCAAGGACCATTAGGCTACGTAGAACTTATTAAACTTTCTAAACTTTCACTTTCACTTTCACCAGATAGGCAAAAAGCGTTACTCGCTGATGGTATATATATTAGAAATTTTCTTTAATTCGCACTAGTCGACCGCTGCTGATGATAGCTATCGAAACGAGTTCTGTGTTTTTTAATTTTGTGTGGTACGTGGGTGTATTTTGTTTGTTGCAGATCCTGCCACAGTTACAGTGTTACAGATTTTTCATGTACTTTCAAAGCTTCAATTTTGTTCCTTTCCGATTGTTTGTTTGTCTAAGGTTGTCGTAGCATCCCTTGCATAATTTTCTGCCCGGCCTGTAGGTTTAATAAACTTATGGGTTATTCTTTTGGGAGGTATCTCTGCGTTGTATTCAGTAAAATCTACTAGTTGATTAGCCAGTACCCTTACAAAATTCTATCATATACATTTTTGGTTAGTAAATTGGTTTTGATAAGCCATGAATTGACAACGCTTATTCCAAAAATGAAGTCCTGCTTCAAATCTTCGACCTATATAAAAGCTTCAAAATTCCCCATCACTACTTTATCCACCAATATCTACACACATAAATTTATAGTCAAGGTCTACAATGCCCACATTTTAGTAGACGGTTCTGGTGAATAAATTTCTCCCACTCTTTTGTAAATTGCTTCTGGAATAATAACAGCAACGGTTTAAAATCCTACTCTGTTGCTATGGCCAATAGTGTAGTAACCTAAAAATAAAATACTAGTATTATTTTATCACCATGGATCATTTTATCGCGTATCTACAAAACTGCAAGATGCGCTGCAGACGCTCTTTCCTCAATTCGACAACCAGTTCAAGACACTACTTGAGAGTCGCCTTGAAGGCTTCCGTACCCTTATCCTTCCCGAAATCTAACTCGATAATGAGAATCCCTTCTATGCCCCCATCACTCCCGATCAGGTGAACGCATACTTTAAAAAAAAAGAATAAATTCAACCCCAGGCTATGACGGCCTAAATCGTAAAATTCTCTGGCACCTACACGACTTAGACCTCCGATTACTCTCCGACATTTACAACACTCCCGACGTAATAGGCCACCACCGTCATGATATCCGAACCCCAATCCGACCAAACCACACCTTCCTCCTATAGACCCATCTCCTTCATATAGAACCGTCTCCTTCCTATAGACCTATCTCCCTCCTGAGTTGCCTCGGAAGATTCTTCGAGCAGATTCTAGCCAGGCGACTCAGGGACCACCTTGAAATCAACGAACTCCCTCAAAACAACCAATTCGGCTTCCATCCCAATTGAACGTATCACGATCCCTTGTTGAAGCTGCTTACGGAAATCACCAGAGCATTCAATCACAAGCAATGGAATCTGGCTGCGTTTCTGGACATTGAGCAAGCATCTGACAGGGTCTGGCACGCCGGTCTCCTGCACAAGATCCGTAACCTCAACATACCCAACCCCTTTTCGAAACTCCTACTCTCGTACCTGACTAATCGGTCAGTTCGAGTTAAAGTAGGAAACACATTCCCCTATCCTTTTCAACATACTGCAGGCGTACCACAAGATTCTGCTTTGGCCCCAATTCTTCACACTATGTTCGCATCCGATATCCCCGAAGTCACACAATTTGGAGTAGCCGTTGCACAGTTTTCGGATAACAGCGCCGGTACTTCACCAACTGGAGAAACCGGTGGAGTCTCCGTCAATCCCACCGAAACTCAAACAGTCCTCTTCCGACATCCGAACTACATCGAAGATAAATTCCCAAAGCTAGCCAACAGAAATGTTTCCCTCATCCTGAATCAAAAAAGACTCCCACTCCAACAAGTCACCTATTCAGGAATCCTCTTCACCGGAATTCTAAAAGAACACTAAACAATATAAGAAACCGATCAAACCTACTGGACGCCCTCCGTGGTAGACTCAGAGGTTGCCACCACAAAACACAACACACTTACAAAACAAACATTCGCCCCGTTATAGATTTCCGATCACCCATATACACTACCATAAACCCTAATCACCTCTTAACCTTAACCTCTTAACGACCTCACAATATAACACGCAAACATACCACCCATCACACACAGAATACAGACATTACAAAGAAACTGCACACAAAAGAATTTTCGACGAGTCAATCCCAACGAGAGAGATCCTTACCACTCCCTACAACTACCGATTTCTTCAACTCCCACGGAGAAAAACCCAAATTAAAATTCAAACACCCCCGTGATCGTAACATAGCTCCATTACGGCCTCCCCAAGGAGACAGAAGAATCTCTAGACAATATTCCATATGCCCTCCGCATCGTCCCGTCTATTAGATGCGGACCTAGCATGACACCGGCAAACGAAACGGATTAACCGTACGCAGGACGCTACACCCAACTAAACAACACTCACACTTAAGCCAATTAGCACAAATATTCAAATAAATTTAAATATATTTTTTTCTTTTTTTTTACACCAAAAATAACATCTCGTGATTGTTAACTATACAATTACACAAAACAGCGCAACACCAATAAGAAAAGAATGACCACGGTTGAAGAGGAGGACTCCTGAACAGATAAGCTAAAATAAGTAACTAACCGTAAGCATGAGCATACTAACAAACAAAAATACAGTGTGTGTGTGTGTGTGTGTGTGTGTGTGTGTGTGTGTTCGTGTTCGTGTTCGTGTTCGTGTTCGTGTTCGCGTTCGTGCTCGTGCTCGTGCTCGTGCTCGTGCTCGTGCTCGTGCTCGTGCTCGTGCTCGTGCTCGTGCTCGTGCTCGTGCTCGTGCTCGTGCTCGTGCTCGTGCTCGTGCTCGTGCTCGTGCTCGTGCTCGTGCTCGTGCTCGTGCTCGCTGCTCGCGCTCGCGTAGCTCGAGCTCGAGCTCGAGCTCGCGCTCAGCCGCTCCGTCCGCGTTCCGCGCTTCGCGTTCGCGTTCGCGTTCGCGTTCGCGTTCGCGTTCGTTCGCTTCGTCGTCGCGTGTGCGTGTGCGTGTGCGTGCGTGTGCGTGTGCGTGTGCGTGCGCGTGCGCGTGAACGTGCGTTCGCGTTCGCGTGCGCGTGTCGTGTGTGTGTGTGTGTGTGTGTGGTGTGCGTGTGCGTGTGCGTGTGCGTGTGCGTGTGCGTGTGCGTGTGCGTGTGCGTGGCGTGCGCGTGCGCGTGCGCGTGCGCGTGCGTTCGCGTTCGCGTTCGCGTTCGCGTTCGCGTTCGCGTTCGCGTGTGTGTGTGCGTGTGCGTGTTCGTGTGCGTGTGCGCGTGCACGTGCGCGTGCGCGTGCGTGCGTTGTATGCGTGTGCGTGTGTGTGTGTTGTAACTGACAATTACAATTCTGGACCGACTGCTCTCCTGTGGTCTGTTTAGATTGGCTGCGAAACTAATATTATCGGCGTATTTACAAAGAGGTTAAAATGATCGTAAAAAAAGGAAAATCATATTAAAATATACAAATATTTGAAGTAGGTTCCTGTCTAGCAAAAGTAGGCAGATGGCAGTTAGTTTTATACGGTTATCATAAGGTTATTTCGAGTTCGAAATATTTACAAAGGGATAAAATAGATCTGAATGGTTTTAATACCTGCTTCTCTAGGTCACTCAGAAAATCAATAATATCAAAGGGATTAGAAAGACGTGTATTTATACAATTTTATTAACTATTTTATAATAGAAATGATACTCGGATTTAGTTAATATTTACAGGGGTTTATTAACTAACGGTAGTTTTCCTAATTAAAGTTTAACGTTAATTACGTGTATTTAGAATATTTTCTAGTTATATTGTAAAGTGCCAATTCTTGTGTAGCGTTACCTTAATTTAATTTTCGAAATTTGCATTATTATTGCTAAATGTATTTACATTGCGTTCGTATCTTTAAACATATCTTTTTTCGATTAATAATTAAATTTGTTATATCTCGATATTTTCACTTTGGTCTACATAATTACGAGTACCTCTGTATATAGTCTTTTATGGTTTTTTGTTTTGTGCGCAACTCGGTACGCTTTGACGCTTAACTCATTTCCGTTTGTTATGCCGTGCAGTTCAGACGTTATATTGTTTAAGTTTTGCTTCCCTGTTATAAGGGAATAGGAGTAGGAACAAGGAAACCGCTGATGTTAAGAAAAAGCTTTTATTTTGGGTAAATTTCCGTATCGTTGTAAAAGCATGTTGTGACGTCACGATCTTTACTTCCATAAAATGGCGCCTGATAATGCATTGCCATTTTTACGAACATAAATGGAGATACCTTTGTTTTGCATAAATCACACATGCTGTTATACATATCGTGTGTTCGTCGTTAATATCACCAGCTTTCGTAGTTCGAATCTGCGTTTTCAAATCTGTGTTAGTCGTTTAATCTACATTTTCATTATTGTAGGTGGAACATTTTGTGATAATTACCTTACGCTAATATATGCTACAGTTCGTTTATTTGTACGTTGAGTACAAATGGAAATTACCTTTACATTATCGTATATTTGTCTTGGAATTGGAAATGATAATTTTCAAGCTACAGTTCGTTTAAGACAAGATTAAAATATACTGACTGAAATACACTTACTTGTACAAAATAACTATACTGACTTCCATAAAAATTGCAACACCTAGAATTTATTGAACGATTGTATTGAAATATTCGTCAACGATGTCTTTCATTAGAACAAACTATTAAAATTTGAAAACAACAGAACAAAAACTAAAAATGTTTTTTCAATAATGGGTGGCTCCGCCACGATTTGTAATGCACTCATTTAGACGGCGTAGTATACTATAAATCAAGTGATCTGTAGCTGCCTGTGGTATATCAACCCAAGCTTCTTGAATCCGTAACCGGAAATCGTGTAAGTTATCTGGAGGGTGTGGTAAATTACCCAGTCGCCTACCGACCTCATCCCATACATGTACAATGGGAGACAAATCAGGCGACCGAGCAGGACATGGGAGGACGGCAATGTTAGCTTCTTCCAAAATATATGTTGTAGCCCTTGCCGTATGAGGGCGCGCATTATCTTGTTGGAAAATGGAATTTTCCAGCCCCTGAAAATATGGAAGCGCACGGGTTCTAGCACATTTGCAATATAACCAGCGGTGTTTAAGTTGCCATCAATGAAGACCAAGGGTGATCTGCTACCGTAACATATTGCACACCATATCTGAGGACTGTGTTGCATTCGACAAAAATGTTCTCCACGCATCAGTCTGACCCTCCTACGGCCATCGTAGGCGCACAAGCAAAATCGGAACTCGTCACTAAACACAATTCGATGCCATTCTTGCGCCCAATTCACTCTTTCGTTGCTCTATTCTAGCCTGCGTAGACGGTGAAGTGGTGTAAGAGGAAGACAAAAATGGACTATATGAACGCAGCCCATAAGACCTTACCCGGCGATAAACAGATGACATTGACATTCTGGGTCCTACACCTCTCATCCAACCATTTGCAATCGATCGAGTTGTTCAAAATCTGTCTCTTGTGGCCAAAAGTCTTAAGGGACATTCTTCGTAATCTGCAGTCCTGCGGAGACGTCCAGATCCAGGGCGACGTTGTTGCACCCCTTCCTCGGACCATTTTAACCAACATCTCAATACCGTTGTAACATTTCGGTTTACACGACGAGCAATTTCTCTGAGCGAAAGTCCGGCCTCTCTCATGCCAATAACAGGGCCACGTTCAAAACCAGTCAATTGGGAAAAATGTTGATGTTGACGTACTCTTGGCATTGTTCCCAAGTTCAGAACAAAATTGTGAACAAACAATTTTCAAAATGGACAGTTAATTACACACTGATTGGTTTATTGGTAAAAATTATTGTTACTACGTGCAAACGAAAAAACAAAAAAAAAACTACTAGCTAGATTTTATTCAAATTTTAATCGTTTGTTTGTTCTAATAAAAGACATCGTTGCCGAAAATTTAAATAAAATCGTTCAATAAGTTCTAGGTGTTGCAATTCTTATGGAAGTCAGTATATTTTATATGTACCATCATTTGCTTTATTATTTTATGTGCTTATTTACTTAAAGACCGGCATGATTAGTTTTTAAAGAGCCACATGTTTGGTGTTATGATTTTTATTTTGATTATTTATGACACAATTGTGAGTGTGACTACATGTGTTATTTTTATTATTGTGTTTCTGTGTAACTAAACTGTTTTTTATTCATTTTCTCTTAATGTCATAATTTTGTACGCACTTTAACCTGATTTAATGGTGTTTTTGTGTTATTTGATTTAATAATGTACTTGTGCAATTACTTACTTATGAATAAAGTGGGTTTTATTGGTGGTTCTTTCCCACAATAGTAGATTAAGGGGACGGAACCACTGCTGCGCAACGCGCGTTGATTTTAATTTCATTTATTTTACCTACCCCTCACGATGCAACACTTACCTCATCAATCCTATCTAGTTCAGATAGCACAACGCACCTAACACTAGGCGGCCACTTCGTTTTTATCAGATTTGAGGTTTGCGAGTAATCAAACGTCAGACTTGTAAATAAATTCTGTTTCAATTTTTGTCCGGAAAGTCAAAGTAAGGCAGGCAATTAATTTCAGTAATAGTGATAATATTATCAGTCAAGTCAAGATAAATTACTTAGCTATTGTTTGGTTCTTGAATTTGAATTATTGCAAATAAGTTCAAATTACGCCTTTCAAGATAGGATTCCTGGGGACGCTACAATATGTATACATATATATATATATATATATATATATATATATATATATATATATATATATATAGTTGAATCGGGTACTGATCCGCGTTGATGTTGATGATATATCAGCATAGAACTGATTTGTTCTGGAAGAGGTTTCGTTTATATCGTATATAAAACAAAACCTTTACCAGCACAAATCAGTTTGATACGAGTAACGAGAAGGAGTATCCGAAAGTTAACCATATCCTGAAGATGGCAAGTGGGATCTTGCCGAAACGTCGAGCTAACAGTTTTGTTAACACTACTAAATCATCAATACCAACGCGGACCAGTACCCGGAACATCGGTTTAACCATCAACTTCCTTATTTTAAATGGAGCCATACATTTTTCTCAACGCTGTTGGATTCTCTGAATGATTTGCTACGTAATTCATCTAGTTTATGTTTATCTGGTTGCTATGGTTATGGAGATATAACATTTTTTATGAAAAGTTGTCGACTTGCAAAGATTTATTAGGAAATTCATAACTTTGAACGGCTTACGATAAGAAAATAAAAAGACTATTGAGAACGCCGTAATAAATTTGTAAACTTGACTAAATTTAAATAGGAGTCGATAGAGACTTGAATTTGTAAAATTTTTTGCGCAAAAAATATTTTTATGTAAAATTATGGGTTTATTCAAGTGATGACCAGTTGCTATGATGACTGACACAAATTCGATTGCTTTTATTTAGCTTTAGTAGTGACGTTCATCCTTCTGACTTTGAATCGGTGAATTTTCATAAATTTGCAAGAAATGGTACAATTTTTGAAGTCACTCTTTTAATATTTATTGATAAATTAATAACATACGTTATAAAGCAAACAAAACTCACAACATATAATAACACTTGTTCAATGTGTCCTCCATTTTTTTCTTAACCGAATAACAAGCGCATTTGGAGTGCAACACCCGTATCCCGTCTGATCTCGTCTGACTGTAAACCATTAATTGTACGTAATTCGCACAGTCAAATCCTTTCTAATAGCAGGTTCATCCACATAAACCATTTCTTTATCTCGTCCCTATAAATAAAAATCCATGGGTGTAAGGTCTAGAGATCTCGGTGGCCATAACCAAAGACCTCGATTACCCCACCAACGATCCTCAAATAATTCCTGGAGTTTGTGGTCTACCATACCTGTATAATGCGCTGGTACGCCGTCTATCTGATACCACAAATAATTCATTTGTCTAAATGGTAGTGTATCAAAAAAATGTTGCACAATATTGTTTAAAATCGCAAGATATCTTTCCGTAATTGATCATCCAACATCAAACAGAAAACATTTATTGAAAACTCAACCTGGTTCTCTACTTCCTATATTAAGTGCGGATTTTGTGCTGCCCAGTAATGTTTATTCTTCCTATTGGAAACACCACGCTGTGAGAATTTAGCTGCATCTGTCCAAATAATTTGTTTTAGCAGATCTCCATTTTCTTGAACTTTTATCAACCGTTCTTCGCAAAATGAAACTCTTCGTGAAAAGTCCGTTGGCCTTAGTTTTTGCAGTCTTATAAAAGAATACGGATGTTGTTTGTGCAAAACTAGTATGTTTTGAATAGACGAACAGCTTAGTCCTAAATCATTTTCTGATCGAATTGACGAACGTGGGTAAGCCCCAAAATATACCAACACATTTATTTGATTAACTTCATTTCCAGTCACTGTTCTTGTTCTAAGTGTTGGAGGACAATATTACCAAAGCCAATAAACTTCTTTTTCAATCGCAGAATTGTTTTTCATTTATAGAGGGAAGTTCAGGTTAATCTACGTTAAATGGGCGACGACAAGTACGTTGAATACTTTTCTGCTGATTTCCGTGAAATACAAACAAATCGAACATCACTTTAGCTGAATAACGATTCAAGATTAATACGTTTTATAAAACAAATAATGCCACCTAGCTAGGTTTTGAAGTGCTTTGGCAGTTAAAACACTCAACGATGACAGCCTTTACTCTTTTATTCTCAAAGGCTACTTGATATTGACTGCACATTTGTAAATAGTAATAAACTTACTGGAAAAAAAAAATTAGTACGGACAAGCTTAATAATTATCGCGTACAACTTCCATATTTAACAACAACATTAGAAAGGAGATTAGCTTTAAATTTAGACATTACTTTGAACACACATTAAAAGAGTGACCTCAAAAAGTGTACCATTTCTTATAAAATGAAAATTCAACGATTTAAAGTCAAAAGAGTGAACGTCACTCATAAAGGTAAATATTATAAACATTCGAATTTGTGTCAGTCCCCATAACAACGCCCAGTTACTGGTAATTATAAATTCAATAAACCCATAATTTTACATAAAAATATTTTTTGCGCAAGTATGGTTGATGATAGGCATACACATAATTAGACAAAAAATGTTACAAATTCATGTGTATATGGACCCTTGTAGAGAAAATTGAAGGGTTTCATTTCAAAAAAATGACTTATCGCTATTTAAATTTAGTCAAGTTTACAAATTTATTGCAGCGTCGTCAATAAAGTAACATCAACTTGACACCATGCATTTGAAAGGGCAGTTCATTAACTGTTGTCGGATGTCTTTTTATTTCCTTGTGGTAAGCCGTTCAAAGTTCCTAATAAACCCTTGCAAGTCGACATTTTTTGATAAAAGTTGTTATATCTCCGTAACTATAGCAACCAGGTAAACATACACTAGGTGAAACAAATAGCAAATAATGCAAAGAATCCAACAGCGTTGAGAAAAGTATATGGTTCGATTTACAATAAGGAAGTTGATGGTTACTTCCGGTACAACCGGAAGTGCCATTGCGACGAATATATTTTAGAAAGATGAACATCACGAGCAAAGAGGCCTTGATCGAAGAAACTAAAGTCTCTATATGTAATCCTCTTACCCCTAACTTTTTTTAAATGTAAGGGTAGATCAAGTGACACCGCGTGTGAAAGCTTGTATTAAGAGGAATATAGCGCAGTATTTATTTTCTCAAAATTTTAAACATTATTTTGTTGAATAAAAAATCACAATAATCACAAAATAATAAACAAATAAACGGACTCTCTTAGCAAAGGAAGTTTCATTTGAAAACTAAAACTAAACTACGATTTAACGACTTCTCTGCAAAAAAATATTTTCTTATGGGGTACACTGATAAGCATAACTTTAAAGATGTTCAAAATGGTGTCCATTTCCCAATCGGTGATAAAAACCATTTCTCACGTTTTGAAACATGTCTTGTATATTTCTGATTTCTGTACCTCAGATCCTGAAGGTCGGTCGGTAATGTAGCATAAACCTTACTCTTCAAATATCCCCATAAAAAAGTCAATGGAATTAAGGTCCGGGGATCGCGGTGGCCATTCTAGTACACCTCTTCGAAAAATCTATCTATTTGGAAAAATTTTATTTAAATAGTTCCGTACTGGCAATGCATGATGCGGTGGAGCGCCATCTTGCTGAAACCAAATTCCCTCATCCAAGTCGTTTGGACTGTAATTTAGAAATAAATTTGGGAGCAGGTCATCCGTGAGCATAGAAATATACAACTGCCCACCAAGATTACCATTCAAAAAAATGGTCCCACCACTCGATCTCCAATAATCCCAGCCCATACGTTTAATTTTTGTGGATGTTGTGTGTAAGTTTCCGCATCCAATGGGGTTGTAGTCAGACCAATAACGACAATTGTGATGATTCACTTCACCATGCAAAGACAAAGTACATTCATGCGAAAAGAGAATCCATTCCAGTTGTATGTCACCATGGTCAATGAAGTCCATCATTCGTCGGTCTGGATCTTCCTCAGTCAATTTGTAACGAATCTTTCACGTTCTTCGTTCATTTAGTTGTAAAATATAAGAAAAAGAGTTTTAATTATTAATGAATTATCAGTATGTGGTAGGCAACTTAATTTGCATTTTGGTGTGACTTATGTGCATATCTTCTTAGGGGTTTATATTCCCATATCGTGGAATTAAATTTCCGCACATATTCTCGCGCAACGCGTCATCACCTGATATTGTAAGCGTCCTATTGAGCATTGCTGATGTACGTTTATTTCATGGGAGAAGCCATTTTGGGATTCCACCTAAATTTTGTGATAAGTGCCATTGATGTAATGGTAAGATACTTTTAACTGGTATTATATTAAAATCTAAAGCATTTGCTTTTGCAAGCACTTTCTTTTACTCACTTTTACTTTTACCACTTTTACTTTTATTACTTTTGGTAATTTCGATGCTTACGATTACAATTTTGCAAGTAATTCAGATCTAAATTTAGATTACATTTTTATTTGAACTTTCGAGAGAATGCAATAAACATTGGATTATTCAAATTTCATGAAGATAAATTTATAAGAAGTAAAATTCAACTTTGGTATGGTTTACAACGTACAGCATTGTTATTACGAGATATTGCGCAATATTGGTGCAAAGATTACATCACCTTTGGTTTGCATTTCCGTATTTGTTTAGATACCAGATGTTATTAAAAAGTTGTGTACAAAAAAGTTTCGAACAGGTATTTATATTCTAATAATTTAGTAATTTAAGGCTATTACAACTAGTTTTTAAGATATATTTTATATAATTCTAAATTTAAATATTTAATAAATATAGTTTGTATATCGTTTATTTTGACATTTTGGTGAATTTTTTTATTGTATCCTCGGTTTAGTTATTCCGAGCATAATCAAAAATAACTTGGCGTCCGAGATAATTTTTATTATTGTTACATTGCAGTTACTATATTTATGTTAAGTGGGAATAACCAAGCAGCAATTTGTGGTAATTAAGCAAATCAAAAGATTGAATCGGCCTACTTTAATTTACCGACTGGGACAACGGCATTATCTTTTATTGAGTGTTTTGGATCTCTGGTTATTTTAACGATTTGTTTTGAGAAAATTTACACCTATTTATTTATTATTAAATTATTTACATCTGGTGCTTTTTAAACCACAACATTATACCTGGCTACATTACACAATATTATAAATTCTTGTAGCGTTTGCATCTTGTAAGGGTCCATCTTTCCAGTTTTAAAACCTTTAATACAGTTATATGTCTGACCTCATCGCGCGCAACAAAACGTTCAGCTTTGTATTTTCATCAACTGCCTCTCTTCTTTGCCTTGGCAGATTCTGACATGACCCAAATCTCTATAGCCCCTTTCTATTTTGCTAATTGTGCCTTGAGAAAACCGCGGTAAATTCAGGTACCTCAGCTTGAGTGCGACTTCGGTCACCACATACGGTCATCATTAATATCTCAATGCGAAAGGCTTCCGTTAAATAAGCCATGCTAAATAATTTAGTACGATGTGAAGATGTGAAAACTACATTAGAGGAATTATTTACTTAAATAAACGAGCAAAATGAATACAAGGAACAGACAATATTGTAATTAAAATTATTATTAATTTTATTAAATACATAAATAAAAGTTTACCTCGAGTAGGATTCGAACCTACGACCTGTACTTTGCTAGAGTACCGCGCTACCAACTACGCCACCAAGGTTCAAGTCCCAATCGATGCAAATTTTGTCTTTATGTATGTAGAACTGATGTAAATTCTAAATATAATGAGATTACAGTCAAATTACTTATATTAATGGAATGTGAGCCTGCAATATCGCAAGGATTCACACATACCAAACCAACTTGACTTATAATAAGACAATATTGTAATTTACTAATATGGACGCTAACAAATCAAGCATGTAACGAAAATCGAGACTAAAACTCTTTTTAATCAACAATAAGACCTGGCTTGCTGAGATAATAAATGCACGTTATCAATACGGCACATTTTTATATACCGACTATTCAAGCATTGTCGAAATTAAAAAGCGTTTAGTGAGTGTAAGAAACACAGAAGATAAAGATTTTTTTCTTCAACGATAAGATCAGGCTTGTTGCGATAATAAATGTATGTTATCACTAGGGTACATTTTTACCTACCGACATTTCAATCATTTTCGAAAGTTGTTCATTTAGGTTTTTTCACTTTATTTTTCAAATGCCCATCTATAAGAGTAAACGAATTATCAGTAACTGGAGTGGCTTCATCAATTACGCATTTCCGAAACAGTCGTCAAATTAATAAATTCACTACATTATTTTTTAAGATAGTCAATATTGAGATCGCCAACTAAAACCATCTGATCAACTTTCAGATGCAAAACATACAAAGTCGCATGTAAATCAGGTAAATATGACATAGAATATCCAGGAGGGACGCAAACAACGCAAACACTGATGCTTAACTTATTAAGTAAAATTTTTAGCCACAGTTGCTCCAGATGTGATCCTTGATATAAATAATTGTCAATAACTTTGAATTTAATATTTATATTTATGTACCAACAAACTTCCCCACCTCTGAAGGTCTACCACGCCGACATAATGTGTAATTTGGTATGTTAAACAATTAATTTGGCATGTCCGATGAAAGCCAGGTTTCGGAAATTCCTATTAACTCAAAATTTTCTTTAATAATGTAATCATGAAAACACGAATTTAATAATCTTACATTAATATGACACACGCGAATACCGTGGTCTAGTTTTTTTACAATGGCTTTAGTTTTTTGAATAATTAGCCGATTCGAGGCACACCACGAATGTACTTAATATGTAAATTTTCTTCTATTCTTTAATACCATTATAGCGTCATGTTGTGCTGTGAATATTAGCGAGAATATTAGCTTTATTAATACCTTAAATTTATGTGACTAAAAATAATTTAATCTGGGATAATAATTTAACAAAATTATTTTTATACAATTACTAATTAAAACATAACGTAAACCATAACAATATGCAACGAAGGTATAAAATTTCTAGATTAATATTATTTCAACAATAATCTAACCAAAATATCTTTAAGAAAACAAAGCTGGTAGGCGTTGAGTTGAGAAAATGCAGTTCTCATATTATTACCTTCTTAATCAGTGCGTTTTTTGTGTCTAAGCTTTAAAAATGAATTTTTCTGTAGAAGAACTAAAAGATATGATTTGGGTATTAGCAGAAAGTTCAAGAAAGTGTCTGCTTGCATGCAGAATATGTCAACAGCGATATCCTAAACGGAGGCGCCCAAAACAAAAGCGTTTGAAAGACTAATGGATCTTTTTGTTCATGCTGGATCAGTCGTATATGACAAACATGAAAGGAATAAATATGTCATAACCGAAGAAAAGGAATACGACGTACAGCTAGCCGTTACTGAGGATCCCCACATTAGCACTCGCAAAATTCACGTCAACAATTAGTAAAACGTCTGCCGTAAACTTACTTCACAAATATAAAATCCATCCCTACCACATACAATTGCATCAAGAATTGAATGGATTCAGCAGCAAATCCGTGGTGACCGATTGTTTTTTGGATTTTGTGCCTAGATTTTCGCAATAATTACTTGCCATTGTTACTTCAACATGTTCCACTAAATATTTACACGATGGTGCTCCAGTTCATCACACCGCCGCAATTCACAACCATCTAAATAATCATTTTGCTGCGGGGTGGGTAGGCAGAGGAGAACCAACTGCCTGACCAGCCCGATCACCGGAGTTGTCAAAAATTGATTGCTTCATGTGGAGCTACATAAAAAAACCGTATGACTCACAAGTCTCCAATAATTCTCAATAATTACTTGCCATTGTTACTTCAACTTGTTCCACTGAATATTTACACGATCGTGCTCCAGTTCATCACACCGCCGCAATTCACAACCATCTAAATAATCACTTTCCTGCGGGTGGGTAGGCAGAGGAGGACCAACTGCCTGACCAGCCCGATCACCGGAGTTGTCAAAAATTGATTGCTTCATGTGGAGCTACATAAAAAAACCGTATGACTCACAAGTCTCCAATAACACTAGATGATATAAAAAATAGGATAAGAGAAGCTTTTAATAGTATTGATGTATGACTGTATCTTCAAATCTCTCGTGGATTGACCATCTTCTGTCAGCTATAAATTCGGCCTCATCTGGAATATAATTCTCACCTCTGGGTTAGTGCTCCCAATACGCTCTCGATATCGTTGATCGTATTCAAAAGAGAACGATTAGGCTTATAAATGACCCGTCCTTAACTTCTCACATACAGCCCCTTGAGCATAGAAGGATGGTTTCAGTTCTTTCTTTGTATTATTGTTATTACAACGGCTATTGTGCTGCTGAATTATATTTTTGATACAATCTCGGCTATATTTGCGAGAAACACTCGGTTCGCTCATTCACATCATCCACTTGTCGTACCAAACGGGCGCAATCCACATTTTTCTACACGGCTTCTAAACTCTGAAATGACCTCCCTAGTTCCTGCTTTCCTCTCACTTATGGTATGAGAAAATTCAAGGTAGCTGTTCATAGGCATCTACTGGCAATTAATTATCCCTCTATCCATCCTGCTAAGTGCTCCTGAGTGCTTTAGCACGATAGACCAAATTTAGCCTGTCCACAATCATAAAAAAAAATAACAAGAAATGTAGAACACTCATTTGAAAATTGAATACAAAGTTGCGTAGACTTTGTAGGTGAACAGTTTCAACATTTACTTTAAACTTATTTTGTGATACGATATATTCTGTTTAAATCACAGTCATCCAGATATCGTCTACCTTTATTGCATATTGTTATGGTTTATTTTATGTTTTAATTGTTTATTGTATAAAAATAATTTTGTTTGGTGTATTATTATCCAAAATTAAATTATTTTTAGTCACACAAATTTAAGGTTTTCTAAAAATTTGAAGAAAATTAAAAATTTCTCGGAAAGTAATGAAAGGGTATGACAGATACAATCTTTTGAAAAAATAAAATATAGGAGGGTGCATTACAAAATTTGTGAAAATCGTAATTTTGTTGTTTTGCTCACTCTGTTCACAAATATTCGTCAATTATTTTTGTTACAGTTAGTTTTAATTCTAGAACATATTGTTTACCTTATTATGTAAAATAAAAATAATTTATTTGTTACTTCTCCATATACATAGTGTTCATTTCAAGGCGATTTCGATATTAAAATGGTTATAACTCTTTAGATACCCTGCATGGTTATGTACAACCTCATATTGTAAGAACAGATATGATAAGAGGAATCTAAATAAGAAAAAATATACAGGGTGTCCTGTTGAAAAAATGTATGTTTGTGTTACTACGTAGTTATGAATCATCCTATAGAGATCAACATATTTTCCAAATAACGAGCATATCGTTGCCTACAATTTTGGCAAATAACTTTTTTTGATGTATTCTAACATAACGGGGTAATAGACCAATTCCACATTATTATATTATATATATATATATATATATATATATATATATATATATATATATATATATATATATATATACAGGGTGTATTTTAAAATTGCGGACAAACAAAAAAGACAGAAATGATCATAAACGCTTTTCTGAAAATGCTGCCTAACCGAGATACAGGTTGATTAAAAATACTTTTTAAGATTCTTTTAGGATTCCTCAAAAACTACAAAAGATATTACACTGAGATTTGGTGCACCTAAATGTCTAATTAAATACAATTAATCAGGTGAGTTTGAGTCAACTGACTCCATCCAGTGGCGTAGAATATTTTAAGTTAAACGCACTCCCTGGTTTTTGAAGAAATATTTTTTTAATAGATTCAATATTTAATTCTGCAAATAAAAACATACTTAGTATTTTTCGATTCGGCACCCCGTGTTTGAAATATTTTGCATTAACGTAAACGACCACATTATTCAATAAAAATCAAAATTTGTTAAAAATAACGCAGTTAACTATTAAGTACATTATTAAAGAGATATTGAAGGAATCAAAACAAAATAATAATTATTTTATACATATTGTTCAAAGTGTCCTCCACACAAAAATCCAATGGGTTTAAATCTGGCGATCGTACCGGCCACGGTACTTCACTTCCTCGTCCAATCCAGGGTCCAGGGAACCATGCATTTAAAAATTCTCTGACGTTTCGTGTAGAATGTGGTGGTGCACCATCATGCATGAAATACATGTTCATTCTAACGTCTAAGGGTACGTCGTAGAAGAATTCCGGCAAATCTTCTCTCAAAAAATTTAAATAAAATTCGCCAGTAAGTCTAGTCTAGTATACCTATCCAAATATTTTCGTTAAATCTATGTTGGTGAGCTGTAACTACAATTGGAAGCTGATTTTCTTTTAACCATTAGTGGGAATTATGCAAGCTTATTATTCCATTTCGGGAAAAAATACACTCATCAGTGGTCAATAAGTTTCTAGCAAATTGTACATCTTTAGCATTTTTATTTAAAACCATTCGCAAAAATTCATTCGACGAGGATGGTCAGCAGGCAATAATGCATGCACTTTTGTAGGTGAAAGGGATGTAAAACTTTCCAAGGCTTGCTATGCGACGCACCAAATTCTAAACCTAACTCACGCGTACTTATTGATGAATTTTCATAAACTCTGTCTAAAATTTGTTCCTCAATTTCAAGTGGTACACGAGTATTTCGTCCGAAATTTTTCTTTCCTTTTAAACTTCCATACTCTAACAAGTTACGATGAACGGTTCTAAACGTAGTATGATGTGGATGTCTTCTATTTGGAAATCTTTGTTCATAAAGTCGAGCAGATGCACGAGCATTGCAATTAGTACTACCATAACATAAATGCATATCGACCAGTTCTCGTTTGGAATAATTCATTTTTTCACAGTAATTAGACACAAACAATGAATTACAAAACACGCGTAAATGCAACTATTTTAGCAAACATAAGATACGTAATTATCAAATGCAAAGCAATCTCTGATTTATTTAATTTGGTTATTACTGAATAATGTAGTCGTTTACGTTAATGCAAAATATTTCGAAAACGGGTGCCGAATCGAAAAATACTAAGTATGATTTTATTTGCAGCATTAAATGTTGAATTTAACAAAAATATTTCTTCAAAAAAGCAGGGACGTGCGTTTTTTTCACTTAAAGTGATTAACTTAACATATTCTTATAATTATGTGGTAATGGTAATCGTATAAAAGTGTTTTAATAATATAATAAAGAAATAAGTGTAAAAATGTTCTCCAAAACCAATCGTTAAACTAACTGGAAATACTAACCATTCACCAAAAATAATGCCTTTGTTCCAGTCGGTAGTTTAAAGTAGGCCGATTCAATCTTTTAATTTGCTTGATTACCACAAATTCTACTCGATTATTATTTCCACATAAATATAGTAACTGCCATGTAACACTAATATAAATGATCTCGGACGCCAAGTTATTTTTTAATTATGTTCGGAATAACTAAACCGAGGTTGTTTACAATAAAAATTCTACCAAAATGTAAAAAATAAAGAATGTATACAAACTATGCTTATTAACAGTTAATGATGGGGTTAAATAAAATATATCTTAAAAACTAGTTATAGCCTTAAATTACTAAATAATAGTTATAAATATAAATACCTGTACAAAATATAATAAATCTTCTTGAGAACCCTGGTATTATAAAAATAAATGCGGAAATGCAAACGAAGGTGATGTAATCCTTGTATCAATGTTGCGAAATATCTCGAAATAACAATGTTGTTTGTTGTAAACGTCACCAAAATGGAATTTTCCTTCTTATAAATTTATCTTCATGAAATTGAATAATCCGTTTATTTCATTTTCTTGAAATTTCAAATAAAGATTGTGATCAAAGTTTAGATCAACATTGAATGCAAAGTTGCAATCATAAAATGAAAGCGTACGTAAAAATAGAATTGCACGTGTAATTAAAATGTAATTAAAGTAAAAGTAATAAAAGTAAAAAAGTGCCTGCAAAGAGCAAATGTTTTAATTTTTAGTATTACGAGTTAAATTATCTTACCATTAAATCAATGGCACTTTTCACAAAATTTAGGTGGAAACCCAAAAATATGGCTTCCTGCATCTAACAGCGTACCACAAGAAGTGAACAAAATGGACGCTCCGAATATCTGGTGATATAGCCGTGCGCGAAAAAATTTGCGCAAAGAATTAAGTCAACGATGACGCGTTGCGCGAAAATATTGAGCAGAAAAAAATAATTTAAAGAAGTGGGAGTATAAACCTTTAAGAAGATATGCACTTAAGTTACACCAAAATGCAAATTAAGTTGCCTACATCATACTTACAAATCATTAATAAATAAAATTTTTCTTATATTTACAACTAAATGAACGAAGAACATAAATCACGGTATACTTTAATACAACTCAAAATGGGTTGTTACATTCTACGCCACAGGATGGAGCTAGTTGACTCAAACTCACCTGATTAATTGTACTTAATTATAGATTTAGGTGTACCAAATCTCAGTGTTATATCTTTTGTAGTTTTTGAGGAACTCTAAAAAATTATTTTTAATCTATCTGTATCTCGGTTAGGAAGCATTTTCGGAAAATCGTTTATGATAATTTTTGTCCTATTTTGAATCATAGAATCTCCAGTTTTCGTTTGTCGGTGATTTTAAAATACACCTATATATATATATATATATATATATATATATATATATATATATATATATATATATATATATATATATGTATATCACTAAAGTTAAAATTAACAAATCCGTAAAAGAATATTTGTTTCTCTTAACACCTTAATTATTAAAATCCCATTATGTAAATAAACCCAACAACAACTGCTAAATTTAGAGTAAAATTCTTAACTAGTGCACACAACGTTAAGGTATATACATTGTATATACCTTTGATGATATCTTATGGAAACAGTATCGCTATAGTATAATAGAACCAGTTAATAATATGACTATTAGACTAGAATAGTTTACAATATACGGAAATAAAGTAAATTTTCTGAAAAATGCTATTAATACACTGTGATTATCAAAATTATGTTGAGAATTTAAGGCATTGTTTTTATTATTACGTAATATTTCTAAAATCTTCAGATCGTTTAAAACTAAACTTTTTCCGCATACATGTATAATTTTAAAATTTTTAGATAAATAAAAATTATGCTGACTGAGATGTTCTGATTGCCTAGTTTTGAAGTTTCTAAATGTACGCCCAACATAAGGTGCTTGATAGTCACACTTAATTTGGTAAATACCAGATTTTAATGACGGGTCTACTTTATCTTTGCTGTTTCTATAAACGAATGGAGATATAAAGGTAAGTAAACGACATCGTTCTACCTTGTTTTTTGTAGTAGGATATATTAGGTTTAAATTATTTTTATAACTAATTCAACTGACGAACCTATATACAACGTGAGGTGAAAAGTTATGTTTCCAACCGATATATTTTATGGTGTTTAATTCTTTTTTGAATGCCGATTTATCTAGAGGAATACTACATGCTCTTTGTACCATACTACTTAAGCCCGCTAGTTTATATGAATGAGGACGATTAGACAATTGGTCAATCACTACTCCAGTGTATGTAGGTTTCCTACATAGGGTAAAGTGGTGTAATACGCCCTGGTCTTAATGCGCCCCACCGCCATATTTCTGCTTTCAGTCTGTTTCTGATTCAGTCTTATGCAGAACACCGGCCGTGTTACACGTGTGTCACTTTGTATGCGGTAGTTTAACTCACGCGCTGGTATTTTTCCGAAAAAATAATATTCTTTGGTAAGTATAGCCAAGAATTTGTTTCATGGTTTAAGTAAATATCCTTTGTTATGTTCCAAAACATTTTTCTTCAACTTTTTCTGTTTGACCTGCATCTAGACAAACAAGTGGACGTCCTTGAGTATCCGTTGTAGTTAAAATAAATTTTGTTTGTGAAATATTTATGGGGCGCATTGTACACCCAATTTAGAATACGCCCCACATGTTTGGTGATAAAACGCCCCAGTCAAATATGATGTTCTGCTGCTTCTAATTATTTGCTTGTTTTCAGATAATGGGCAGAGTATATGTAAGAAAAACAACAAGAGCATCTTGGACCGAAGCTACAATGTTAACAGCCATGGAAAAGGTGAAAAGTAGCCAGATGGGGGTAAACGAAGCCAGTAGGGAGTATGGTATACCCTCAAGAACTTTAAGAATACATTTAGCCTCCAACAGCAATGCAAAATACTTAGGTCGAAATCCAGTACTAAGCAGAGAACACGAAAGAAGGTTGGTCCTGCATATACAGGCACTGGGAAAAGTGGGGTTCGCACCGAACAGAAGTGACGTAAAAAAATGGCTTTTGCTTTCGCCAAAAAGTTAGACATCAAGAAATGCTTCTCGGACAACGATGAGTCAGTAGGAAAAGTTTGGCTAAATGATTTTTAAGAAGGAACACCAGTAGGTCAATTAGAAAATCTCAAGGTCTCTCACTATCACGGGCACAAGAAATGAATCGAAAGGAAGTTGGTGATTACTTTGATCTCTTGCTTAAATTATTGACTGAAAACGATTGATTAGATAAGCCGTCCAAAATATTTAATACGGACAAAACAGGCATTCAAGTCAATAATAAAGCAGAACGTGTTGTTGCCACGAAGGGAAGTAAAGATGTATATTCTCTTACGAGTGCAGAAAAGGGAGAAAACGTTTCATTAATAGCATGCTGCAATGCTGAAGGGACATTTTTCCTACCAGTCCTAATAATGATGGGCAAGTACAAAAAAACAGATTTTTTAGATGGACTTCCTCCTGGGTCCGATGTTTATATGAACCAGAAGATCTCGTACATTAACAGCGATTTATTTATGAAGTGGTTCCGTGAATACTTTATTCCAATAAAAGGTACCGGTAACACGTTATTGATATTGGATGGTCAGCCTCTCACTGCAATGCGGTGGAACTGTTGGACTTGGGTTCTGCAAACAATGTTGAACTTTTATGTTTGCCCAGCCATACCACTCAAGCATTGCAACCTCTCGACAAATCTTTTTAAACCGCTGAAAAGTCATTTCACTCAAAAGACAAGATCCTGGATGATTAACCACAAAGACAGAATGTTGAATAGACACAATGTTTCTGCATTGATCGGAAAGCCTTGGGTTAAATCAGCTTCCGTCAGTAATGCAGTATCTGGCTTCAACTCAACTGGTATTTATCCATATGCTCCATCCGTTATCCCTGAACATTTTTTAATATCTCTGATGCTGCACGTGCCGATGTGCAGGTACCAAATCAAGAAGTTCGTCCTGAAGAAACTGCTACTGCTGAAATCTTAAATAATTGTGTAACGCCGCCTCAGCCCGAATTGAAAAAACTCTATCTAAAGAAGTTATTCCCGAAGAATATACCGGTACTGTAATCCTAAATGATCCTGCAACAAATATTCAGCCCGAAGAAAAGAAACTCCGTCTAAACTTTTGAGAGAGATTGGTCCGGTGCCAACCATTCCTGTTAATAATTCCAAAAGTCCGCTATCATTCTAATATCTCCAGAGAATAGAGTCAAACGTCAGGTTCTATCTGATAAAAAGTCGGCTAAAACACTGCCCAAATGTTCCAGTACGCCTAGTATATCTAAAACTCTCTGCTTGTAAAAAGATAAAAGGAGAAAGAAACTATCCACTTCGTCTTCAGAGGATTTATTCGTAGTTTATGCATCTTCATATGAGGCTTCAGACATTGACGATACCGACTGCATTGAGTGTGGAGAACATTATTATTCAACCAAATCCAGAGATGATTGGATTCAGTGTACAGTTTGTGGAAAGTGGTTGCATGAAAGCTGTACGATGTACCTCAATATGTGCAACAGATGTGGACGTCAAAAGAAACGCATGGAGAATAGAAAATAGCTTATTACAGCTATTAGGATAAAATTTCCCCCCGGGGCGTATTACAATCACATGGAGTGTAATACGCCCCACTTTGATATTTTTAGAAATCCAGTTTTTTTTATTTAAAGTTGTTTTTGAAAAAAATCTCTTGGTTTTCGAATAAGTTAGTGTTTTAGTTACGTACTGTTCACTTATTTTTAAATAAATGCTTATAACAATTGTGTTCATAATTTTTTCCCAAATTTGGGGCGTATTATACCACTTTACCGTATATTAAAGTTAGGTTTAGTAATTTTAGGTCTTTTTATTTGGTAACGTACGATTTACATTTGGAATTTTATTAAGTTCTTTTTTAAATATGATTTTACATTGTTCCCGGACATCTTCTTGGTTTACTTTGTTATCTAAGGTATGAATGAGTGTTTCTGTCTCTGCGCCTAAAACACCTAACTCATTAGTTAATTTTTGTTTATTAATCTGGGATAAGTTGTAATTGAAACATTTATTTAAAATATCTATTTCTTGTGGATTGAGTTGGAAATTAGTGAAATTAAGCACAGCAAAGGAATATGTATGCTCCGAAAAGGGCTTCTTATGAGCTATGTTATCATCATTATATTTTTTACGCTTAAGAGAATTAATTTTATTATGCAATCGATACATTTTAACCTAATGCTTGTTATCACACACAATCTGGTTATTTCTAAGAAATTAATTAAGTTTAATAAAATTAATTCTAATCCTTAAATCATTATAGATATAATTTAATTTAATTTCTATATTATTCAATGCCTGATACGATTTCCTAATATCTTGTTTTATTAGACAGTTTCGAAGTTTACGAATTAATTGTAGGCGTCTGTTAGACAAGTTAGCTTGATTAATCTTGATTTCAATGAATCTTGGTGTAAGGTCTAATTCCAAACATTTGTTGTTGAAGAAAATATCACCTTTTGTGTAATACTTATTAATGGAAAACTTCCAGTAACATCGGGTTAAAGACGCCAGACTAGCTTGAGATAAAGTATCAATAAAACCCTTATGTGCGTTATAATTACATGGTACATGTAGTCTATCTATTATGCAATTTCTTTTCATTTGCCGTTAAACGTCAAACGTATAGCTCCAATGTGGGATACTTCCGATGATGTTTTGATTGGGTGGTATTACATGTGTGATACTGCCACATATACTTAGCTGACATACTTCAATAAAATTAAAATCCGAATTACTATGCACTGAAAGGTACCTTTGAGGACTCTAATACCAACTGAGGTCCTGAAAGGTACCTGTAAAGATATTGAAATAACTCATATATAGACAATTCCACCAGAAAACCGATGTACCGTATAAATTTATTTAGCTAGTTCCAACAAATTATTTAGGCTACTATTTCATTGGTTCCCGTGACTCAAAAGGAGATAGAAACAATTTAGTACGTTGGGACTACTCGCATAAGTTAATGACGCGCAACTGAACTTAGATGGAATTTCCTATAGTACGTACTGGTTGGAGGATACTTTTGAGGACATCTACCGTAATATTGAACAATATTTAGTAAATCATTACAATATACAAACTGTTGAAGTCAAGATTTAAAAACTTTCTCTTTTTGAGAATGTTTTCCCTAAATGAAGTGATCTGGGTTTTTTTCGTATGTTTGCGACGCAGCTTCCCTTCAAAACTATGATAATGTAGCCTATCTCTAATGCAATTATTTGTCAGATGTCATGCGTCTAGACTGCGCAAATGGCAGAAGTGCAAGTGAATATGTCACCTCTAATAGAAGTCCTACTTGTCAATAATTTATTTTATTGTTCCACCGGGTAAGTGCACAAAGTTTCTTGTTCTTACGACTTTTCGACTACACCTGCCCGCATCACGTGAATAGAAGGAAAGCCTAATTTTTTTTCGGACTAAGTAATTTACAACTTCCTTACTTATTTATACACCTCACTGTGATGGTAATGTTAACGGTGACGGTGATGGTGAAGGTGACGTTGACGTTTTCGATGACGATGACGCTGAAAATGCAGATTAAGACGAATATAAAGGTGATGGTTATATTGATGCTGATGCTTACGCTGATGATGATACTTATCCTGATAGTTATTATATGTAAGACCCATGTAATCTGAGTTGGTGTGCATCTTCCTCTTAAATGTAGTGATACGGTTAACTGTGTGTTAGGTAGCAATGATTGGGTGAGAATGGGAGTGAATATGCAAAGAGAGTTGTTAGTCCAATGGCGATGTCAATGTGAAATAAGCGTGTTGGTACCAACTGAGTTGTAAGGTAATGAAACATGTCAAACAAAGTTCGAAGGTAATGCGATCGCAGTTAGTGTGGGATATCTGAGGAGTGTGTCACATAACATAAGATAATATTCACCCCATTCCTAGCGGGTTGGCAAAACCATCCCTGCCTCATTAACTTAGAAACCTTTTTCCATGCACCCGCAAGATTCATACATTGTTTCTGACATGCCCTTTTATTTTTAAAACTCCTTACCTCTCATTCTTTTATCATACATTCTACTGAATTCTGTCACGTTTTACATGGCCTACCAGGCCCGGCCTTATCTCTAACTTCACCCACATAAATCTGCTTTGTTAACCTTGCGTTGTTCATTCTTTAGACGTGACCAAACCAATGTAGTGTACTACTTTTATAGCTATCTATCGTCGTCTTTTCTTCGCCACACTCCTTCATTATACACCCATTTTTCATTTTATCCCTTCTCGTTTTACCGCATGCACTTCTCAGGAAGCTCATGCCCACGGCATTTATTTTACTTTCAGACTTCTTTCGACATACTCGCTTCCATACAGTACTGGCGGGACAAACACGCTTTTATAGATTGCTCGTTTCACCGCTACACTCATGATTTCGTTTTTCGTTATCGTCCATATACTTCCAATCACTGATCCGTCGTCCAATCTGGCCATCCATTGTACCATCTGCAGTGAACATTCTACCAGATATACCAACTCGTCCTCTTGTTCCACGATTTCATCATGCACCTTCCATATTGAACACCACCTTTATTTTGTTTGCGTTTACCTTTAGGTGCCTTCTCTGACACACAATATATAACTTCCTCAGAGCAGTTTGTACCTCATCTGTATTCTCACTTAATAAGGCTGTGTCATCTGCATACACCAGAACTCGTTTGCGTCACCAACCATTACACCATTTGTATTACATGCTTGCCTAACACATTTATCCATGTATACATTGAACAACCACGATGACATCACACAGCCTTGTTGCACTCCTTACTCAATATTAAAGTATTCATTCACACCTATCTGGCTACTGTTATGTACTCCCCTTATTCCGTTTATTAGACCTTTAATTACACTGTATTTATTTAGTATTTCCCACAGTTTTTCCCTATTCACTCTGTCATACGTTTTCTCTAGATCTACAAACGCACAGTATAGCTTCCTCTTTACACTTAAACACTTTTCGATTACCTGCTAGAGAACAACCATGTGATCAACTCATGCTCTCCCTGACATGAAGAGTACATCCCAAATCTTAATTTGTGCAGTTTCTCGTACTCTATCAAGCAGTACTCTTCCAAATACTTTGTCAGGTACACTGAGCAAGCTTCCTCTATAGTTAACACATGTATCCATGTATACATTAAACAACCACGGTGACATTGCACAGCCTTGTCACACTGCTTGCTCAATATTAAAGTATTCAGTCGCACCTCATCTTACTCTAACACATGCCAGGTTACCGTTATATACAACCGTTATTTTGTTTATTGGTTCCTATACTTGTGCCATATTCATTTAATACTTCTCACAGCTTCTCTCTACTTACTCGGTTATACGCTTTCTCCAGATCTACAAACGTAAATTACAGCTTGTTTTTACACCTCAACACTCTTCGATCACCTGATGGATACATCCTTTCCGCGAATGAACCCACCCTGCACATCTCAAATCTTAGTTTGGGTAGTTTCACGTAGTCCATCAAACAGTACTACTTCAAATACCTTACCAGGTACACCGAGCAGACTTAATCCTCGGTCGTTTTTGCAATCACTGTTGTTTCCCTTACACTTATACAGTGGTACAATGATTGCGCTCTTTCAATCACTCGGCACTTTTCACTTTGAATAATTCACACAATCTTCGTATAAGCTGCACCTTCATACCTTAGCATTTCACCTGTGATTTCATCCACGCCTACTCCTTTACTGTTTTTCTACTTTCCTACCCTTCCCTCTATCTCATTTAACCCAATACTCTCCTCAGTTTCCCTAAAATCATTCTGAATTTTCTCCCATTCCACGGCCATCACTTCCCATTTACATGTTCTCCTGCCTGCTTCGCTTCTTTATTTTTTTATCTGTACACCTCGTACAATCGCTTTTTCTCAGTCTCATTTGTTGCAGCAATCATTGCCATATACGCGTCTCTTTTTTTTTACATACTGCCTTTTTTAACGATTCATTCCAACAAGCACTTTTTTCTGTCTATCTGTCGCTGTTCTACATATCTGCACAGCACAATTGACAACGCAGTCTTTCAAGCTTATCCATGCACTTTCAACGTCATTGTCTTTTATTTCGCGGTTCCACACTGCATATTTCATTCTTGCACCATTATCTACTCTGATTCTGGACTACGTTCGCTTTCCTGGTTCAGAGCCATTTTTGCTCTAAAACACTCTCGATACAACCACAAAGTGGTCCGACCTATACTCCGATCCGCGAATTACTTTTGTATGTCTCGCCAGGTTTCTAAGTTATTCATCATCCATTATCAAGTCAAACATACTTTTAGATTCACCTTTTTGCCGTGTATACATGTACACATTTCTATGCCTAAACTGTGTACTAGATACAGACAGGTTTCTCTCCACACAGATGTTGACCAGGCGTTCACCATTCTCATTGTCTCTTTGGTTCTCCAAACTTTCCTAGCAATTGTTCAGTATATTTTCCTATTCATCCACTCTTTCGTTTGGCCTACATATGTTCAACATGTTCTCCACATCAATCCAGAGGTTCCCACATTCTGGGTCTGTTTCTCCGTTCACCCGCGCATAACATGCGTAATTCCACTTTTATTCTCCCCACATTATCATGGGGATACCAATTGGTACTGTTTAGTTATTTTAATCATTTAATCCATTAAAATGAATTCTTATGACAATGATTATGTTTGGGTTTGTCATAGAAAGGAGTATGTGGGTGCTAAATATGTCACATGCCGTTCGTATTCCAGTAGATATAAATGTGTGTGGAAAAGTATAATGGAACCATAAAACGTAGCTTTGATAGAAGACGTAAAGGACATACAAGATTTTGAGGATTATGTGCACCCGAGAAATCTGTGGTAGCTAAGCATGCTTTAAATAATTTCAATCATGACATTCAGTTTGATAATATGGAAATATCGTCAAGACAACCTTATATAAACAGCTTAATAACTTTAAAAGGCAAGAATAAAATCTCCGTTTAAATAGGTTTTGCCATCTTATAATTAAAACAAGGAACAACGGCACGTCTGAATTTTAATTTTAGCTTTTGGTATGTCTACCTTTTTTGCTGTGTTTTTTCCTAGACCTTGAAATAAACGCTTTACCAATTATATGTTAAGCTACCACCGCACTATAATAATTTAAATTATGTAGTAGAAATTAAAATTGGAAATCATATTAAACTGCATTGTGTGTTCACTGTAAAACAACATTTACAATTATTAACAAAACTATTTTATTGTTAGATTTGACTAGATTTTTAATTGATGTCAAGTTTTTATTTGTGAATGCTTTTATCAATTTCAAACTAAGTTTTTCACAACTTTACACTTCGTCATAATTTAATTAAATTTTGTTAAATCTATTCTTTGGTTAGGACATTTTTCACACTAGCCTTCGACCGTTAGAGGGTGTTCTGATTTGTCATTTTCAAGGCAGTTAACAATATTTCATTTATTAAGCAACTAGTTTTTTTAAACAAAGTTGTATTCCATAGTTGGCTTTATCACACTGTTATATAAATAGCAGGCTTATGTTTGCGTTTTCGCTTTTTCGAGTTTCTTAAACAGCTCTGAAAAATTGTATTACTACTGAGGACGATAACTGTGTTATCGAAACGTTTAGATTTGTATAAAACATTAATAAAAACACCATTGAAAACCCAAAAGCTAAGTATCTTAAGTATGTGTAATAATGGTGAAAGTTTACATTTTCATATCCCGGAATTATTGTTAAAATTAAGGAAATTATCCTTTCTGGTCGCAGTCTAACATTGAAGCAGATCGCTCGTAACTCTCGAACCACCGAAACAAATGGACAAATGATTCTCGTTAATATTCTGTGGATGAAAAATCTTCCTCATATTGGGTGTTACAGATGGTCCATGCAAAACGCAAGCAAAACGGACTTGACCTTTTACGCAACTATTGACTAGATTTCAGCTATATGAAGATTAAGTGATAAGTATGGATGAAACAGTTTTGCAATGAAATAGAAGGATCGACGCCAGGTGAAACAGGCCAGAGGTGCATTGTTGCTGGACGGGCAGCGTTTTGGATCACATATAGAAAATTAGGTTGACTGAGGCTAGCTATCGTGAAGTTGAATTCTGCCCCACGACTCGGATTTGGCAACTAGTAACTGTTTTTATTCCCAAAATGTAAATTCACAATTATCAAATTCGCTAAGTTATACTAGAAATGATCTAAACCTACTTTCTATCAAAAGATCTTAGAAACAAGATTTAAAATTCAGGTCTCAGATGTTGATGTGAATCTAGCCTCTGCCAAAAGAGCCATAGATTTATAAATAAGTTTCATCAAGAATTCATTTCATCTTGATCACCTTAGTTGACTTCTGCCGACAAACATGTTTTTAGAATTCGTTTCAATCCGATCTCCTTATTAAACTTATCAGAACGCTGACCTGAAACCAATTTCAGTTAGAGCCAAAAACAACACCGGATTGTTAGCAATGCGTACAGTATAGGATTATTTTCAAGGTGTCAACCACACGGCAAAAGGACACGCCTGACTAAAATGTCACCATAAGGTACCGTTTATACCCAGCATCAGCCAAAGTGGGCCCTAGATACTCCTGCAGCCCTTAATACAAGATGCTGATCGAAACCGGGCAAACTTACAGTTTTAAGCTCAAATTAGATAGTTACACCATTTACGAATGAGTTGGTTTTTAATTCGTACAGCTTGTTCAAGATGGGTACGCCTGACCAAAATGTCATCTCAAGATACCAGCTGTAGCGAGTAACAGCCAAAGTAGATCCTAGATACTGCTGCAGTTCTTAATACAAGATGCTGATCGAAATCGGGCAAAGTTATAGATTAGACAGTTTGAGGTTGTCCTACACTCCATCTACGTTTATGCTGGTTCTCAACTCGTACAGCTTGTTCAAAATTCAGCATACAATTGACTTTCATCTTTAATTTTGATACTTCACTTCATTTTATCAGGTCAGCGAAGTTGTTATTAAAACGTTTAAGATATTGATTTGAAGCTAACCTCTGTCAAAAGGATTTATAAACAAATTTCAATTTGAACACACAAGGTCCTTATTGAAAATGGACAAATGCTCTGGGGGCAAATAAAATCAACATCATAGACTTGCAACTTGGATCTTGCTTTAATAAAAATACAACAAATGTACAACAGCGTCTCATAAACTCCTTGTTAAAAATGGTCTGAGGACAATTTGATCTTGGCACCTTTGTATGACACAAAATCAACACTTGAAATCAACATCTTAGATTTGTACCTTAAAGGTTGTTTCTCCAAAATACAGCAATTACCTTAGCAGTAATTTTTATTTTGAACTAGAAATATATAATGAATTTTCTCTGCTGACGGGTTAAATGAAGAGTTTAATAGACAATTATACGAAGGTAGTGATTTAATTAACGTCTTGTGCAATGTATTTCTAGCTTATATAGCATCTCTAATTAATTTAGTTTGCGATGGCTAATGCTCAAATATTTTGATTTCAAACAAACGCCCGTCGAAATTCTGAGCCCAGAACAAATAATACAGTAGCATTTCAAATTTAATCCATTACAATTACATCTTCCATTAGTATTAAAATATTTCATTAGATGAGAATCCGTAGTTTCCTTGCTTGCTTGACGTATATGCAACAATTTGTTAATTATTCTTATTTCAGGGTTGCGTGACTATTTTATTTATTTATAGGTTTTACAGTGTTTGTACTATTACATATTTGATTAGTCACGTCAATCTTGAGTCGTCTTGTGCTGCGAGTATTGAGATTCATCTTTTGCAACCTTCTTTGAACACCATAAATTTCCAGAAACCATTTTAAACTTTTTATCTTTAACAGTAATTCGTCTATTTATGCAACAGCAGCTATTTTAGACATAACTTCTCGCGAAAGTCTTTTAAACCACAGTGAATTTATACCAGCGTGATGTGAAAGTTGAGGTCGAGATTTTAAATTAATCATTACGAAAACCCTTAAGTACGTTATATCTATAAACAAGGCGTAGAAAGGTGAATGCAACATAAGTATAAATAAGAAAGAAGAAGTAACAGTTATACAGTCCCCTGTCGAGTTTCCAATGGGTTCCGCCATCATCAACAATACTGGTAAGTAATCGTTTTTGTTTTTAGCCTTTATTTTATTTTACTTTGTCTATTTACTTGTGCAGATTTTTAATGTGTTATAATTACAGATATGGATTTAACTGCGTTAAATTCATCAACATGTTTTAAACCTCTTAAAAACGTTAAGGATTTAGAGACAAGGGTAGAATATAAGATACTGAATATGGACAGCATATCTACAAAGTACGCGAGAAGGTGGTGGTGGAGCTGGAGGAACTTAAATGTGTGTTACCTGAGCGTTACCATAAGTTTTTCAAGGCAGAAGACCGTCACACCATCCATTACTTTTAAAATATACCGCTAGATGGAACCATGATCAGAGCCTATTGTAAAAATCTGTAATTAGCCTCTATTATAGAAGACATTCATTAATTTTAAAAATACACCACTAGATGGCGTCACAAGTAAACAACCAAAACCAGCCAACTAGAATACAGTGCCTTAGGTCTCCAATCACAGCACAGAGCCTGGTGGCTCGGCGGGGTCTATGAAGCAGTCAGAAAACAGGAGACATGGCCTACCCTGAGGCCCTCCAATCATAACCATCAGTCTGAGGCTGTATGCGCACGCACGACCAATCAGCTGAAAGGGGCGTGGCTGTCATCTGATTAAAAGTGATGGGCGGAAACTCCCCTCAGTCTACTCTTATCATATGTAATTGTGTAACCCTTACACCTAAAAGTGATTTATTAATGTCTGACTTTCACTACATGATTAATTGTGAACGATGAAATAATCAGTTATACTGCGTGGTTTAACAATTTTGCGGCCATAAAATAAAGCAACTTCGTTTTTGGTTAATATCGTATATTGTTCAACGAGTGAAAGTTGAACCGATGGTAGACGCTACTTTGAATATTGTAGTTAATGTTTAAAGACTTTGTTGTAATTTCTCTTAAATTATACCAAGGAGTAGAATTGCAAACTGTGTGCTAATTAGTAATTACCGTGGCTGTCGGGGGCTGGCGGAACCCCTGTTCTTATAAATAGAGTCCAGTATTAGTGACAAGGCGTATAGCAGAACTTAGCTGTCAGAAACGGGGCGCCTACTGTTAAACACGGATTCCACGAGGCCGTTTGAACATAGGGTTTATGGCGAAGCCTCAGTTGTTGCAAGGTGGCATAGTGTTAGTAGACTCCCTATTAGAAATGGGGCCCGGGAGCAAGATGGCAGACCAAGGGTGCAAAAGGAGCCTTAGTAGAAGTGGAATAATAAAATCGCCTTCAAACAATATTTTCTAGATCATTAGGAGCATTTGCCCATTAAGAAGAAAAACCAAATTTTATTAAAATGCGATTCTTTCACAGTATCTTTTACCGCAAGATGATCTGTTCACCTGTAAGATCTTTTATCAAAGGATATCTATGTACTGCCTTATATAAGGAGGCGGGATTGTCATGTACTGCACAATTGGAAATAGAGCCACGTACTAGTCACGTATGTGGAGATCGCCATGAATTGATTAGAGGTCTTTAAAGAATCAATTAGGGTGCAGCACGCTCAAACTGAAATGTTTTTGAGGTCAGATGCGCATACATTCGTTTTCAAATATTCTACTCGCGACAATTCGATAATTCCATTAGCGTCGCATGTCAATTGTTCCAAGTGTATTGTATAACAATGATTACGTATACAAACGTAATTAACAGCTGTATACTTATTATTTAAGTGTGTCACGTTAAAAACATTATGTTTGCATTGTTAGTGGTAGAAAGATAATAAATGGCTTCTTCAGATGCAAAGTTAAATAAAATATGTGGATAAACATTTTCTTAAAATTGAAATGTTACATTTAACTTTAATCACTTAATGAAATAAAGTATATTTAAAAATGTAGATTAGGAAGTTGCACATTATTATGCAAACAGTATTCCGCGATCACGTGAAAGTAGACGTCTCTATTTTATTTTATTACTTATGGATTCCTAATTATTCTAAATATGGTTGCAATCAGTTTCAATTGTCAATGTAAAACTGCGTTCATTCTCGCTTTACATACATTAAAAAAATTTAATGAAATAACATGGACAGCAACTAAGGTGTCTGTTGCTACAGTTTCCAGAATTACCAAGGAAGGCTATTTTAACGTAGAAGAAGGAAACCTCAATTTTCAGTACATGTATACTCCATGCCAGCCGGGGAGGTACCACCACCCTTACCATGGGCTTCTTAATATTGAGTCTCCGATTTTCTGAGCTCGGTAAGGGCTGCCGGTTACCTTTTCCATCATCCTTAATCTATTCTCATCCTTATTCTTCCTTCTCGCCCTCACTATCTTCCTATCGGATTAAAAGTCCCAAATTAAAAAATAAAATTGCTGTGGTTTCTAGGGTAATAAATTCCGAACGTAAAATCCTGTCCCATTCGGATGTCCGGGAGGGAGGGGACCAAACGACCTCGGTCATCGAAAGTATCAACTTTCTGATTCACTACTGCAACATCCGCGGTATCAGGTCTAATCTTAATGCTATTCACCAACATCTTGAACAATTACAACCTGATATATTGTTTCTATCTGAAACACAAGTCTCCTCTGAAAGTCACCCGACTTGCAATTTCCTCAATACCATCTTCACTCTAACTTTCGATATAAAGGAGGCGTATGTGCGTACATCAAGGACAGAATTGCTTGCAGGAGGGTTTCTTCCTTAGAAAATAAAAATTTTGACGTGATTTGGTTTAAACATTCTGGTCCTAATTTTGTGAAATTCTACTGTTGCATTTATAGGTCTCCTAATGACAGCAACTTTCAAGACTTCTTCGATTACCTTAGTATAAAAGTTGACTATCTCCTGTCTCAGTTTCCATCTTGCGATATCTCATTTGTAGGCGATTTCAATGTTCATAACTCTAATTGGCTTCAATTTTATCTAGTACAAATCCCGCTGGTCATAGTGCAGAAACATTTGCTATTTAATGTGATCTCACACAAATGATTTGTGAACCCACAAGAATCCCTGATAACCCTAACCATACTCCTCAACTTCTAGATCTCTTTCTTACATCAAACCCTCTTGTTTATAAAACTTCCGTTCTTTCGCCTTTAGGTCTTTCCGACCATTGTCTAATAAAATCATTTCTACTGTACCTAATTCCACTGTTGTTCGCAAAACCGATAGAACCTTGTGGTGCTTTAAGTCAGCCAGATGGAGTGATTTACGGGATTTCTTTGCAACCTTTCCATGGCATGAATATTGTTTTAAGTCGTCCTCTTCTTCGGACATCGCTCTTTCAGTATCTGAAGTCATCCTCATGGGAATGCTACATTCCGAAAAAACAGTACCGTGTAGGTCATTCACGTTCCCAACCCTGGTTCAATAAGGCTTGTTCTGATGCAATATCTTTAAAAATAAATGTTAGATTAAATGGAAATCTAATAAATCGGTTGACAGTCATATAGAATACGTTGGTGCTAGAAATATCTGCAAAGGTGTCATCACTAAAACTAAAAAGTTGTTCGAACAACGAAAATGCAATGAACTAGCTACATCTCCTTTAGGCAGTCGTAAATTTTGGTCTTTAGCAAAAGCCATTAGTAAAAACTTTCGAACATCTTCATTTCCCCTGACATCTATTGACGGATCGGTAGTTGCTGATTCTGTAGACAAAGCCAACGTTTTTGTGGATTTGTTTGCATCAAACTCGTGTCTCAATGATTCCGGAAAAGATGTGCCCTAGTCAACTCTTCTTCATACGTTATGAAACCAATTCATTTTCGGTACACGATCATCAGTAGGCTTGATCTCAATAAGGCGACTGGCCCAGACGGTATCCCAGCTATTGTCTTAAAGAAATGTTCCCCGAACTAGTACCAGTCCTATCTAGGCTCTATACGACCTCTATCTCTTCTGGGGAATTCCTTCATCATGGAAGTTAGCAAATGTTCAACCTATTCCCAAAAAGGTGATAAGACCGATCCCTCAAATTACAGACCAATTGCCATCACTTCCATTTTGTCTAAAATCATGGAAAAAGCCATCAATCAGCAACTGCTCACGTTCCTTGAAACTAACAAACTCCTTAGTGACCACCAATATGGGTTTAAGCAAAGTCGTTCAACAGGCGATCTTCTTTCATATGTGACCCAAGTTTGGAACAATACAGTAGAGCAGTCCGGTGAAACAGTTGTAGTCGCTTTAGATATCTCAAAGGCATTTGACCAAGTTTGGCATAAGTGTTTACTTGCCAAACTCACCTCGTTGGGTTAAATGATACGCTCATCAACTGGGTTTCTAGTTTCCTTGATAAAAGACGAATATGTGTCGTAGTTGATTGCTTTTTTCAAAAGAAGTTAGCATTAACGCGGGCATACCACAGGGATCCGTTATAGCGCCTACACTTTTCTACTGTACATAAACGACCTTATTTCTTCAACAACTAACCCCATCGATTGCTTTGCTGACGATAGCACTCTTCACTGTAGTTCATCTCAGTCTACTCATAGTGATAATCCACCTTCTATGTCAAATCAAGAAATTAAAGCTGAAATGGCAAATTCAATCAACAAAGACATTCAACGTATTCTCGAATGGGAAGCAATAATCTAGTTAAATTTAATGCTAACAAAACTCAGTGTTGCCTTATGTCCGCCAAAAGATCGATCATTTCCTGTTGTAAGTATGAATGGCTCAGTTCTCAAGTTTTCAGGCTCTATTACTCTGTTGGTATGACTGTATCTTCAAATCTCTCATGGGTTGACCATCTTCTGTCAGCTACCAAAACAGCTGCTCGTAAAATAGGCTTTTGTACAGATCTAAGCAGTACTTTACCTCTCGACAACTCCTTCTGCTGTATAAGGCCCAAATTCGGCCTCATCTGGAATATAATTCTCACCTTTGGGTTAGTGCTCCCCAGTACGCTCTCGATATCGTTGATCGTATTCAAAGAGACCGATTAGGCTTATAAATGACCCGTCCTTAACTTCTCACATACAGTCCCTTGTGCATAGAAGGATGGTTTCAGTTCTTTCTTTGTATTATCGTTATTACAACGGCTATTGTGCTGGTGAATTACATTCTTTGATACCATCTCCGGCTATCTTTGCGAGAAACACTCGGTTCGCTCATTCACATCATCAGTATGCAGTACAAATCTCCACTTGTCGTACCAAACGGGCGCAATCCACATTTTTCTACACGGCTTCTAAACTCTGGAATGATCTCCTAGTTCCTGTTTTCCTCTCACTTATGATATGAGAAAATTTAAGGTAGCTGTTCATAGGCATCTATTGGCAATTGATTATCCCTCTATCCATCCTCCTAAGTGTTCCTGAGTGCTTTAGCACGATAGGCCTTATTTAGCCTGTTCCGGTCCACAATCATAAAAAACACGAAAAAACGTACAGGTGAATCTCCAGTAACGCATACACAGTAATAAAAAGAACGATTTTTCGTAACTTTTATATAACTTTCATAAAACGGAGGTTGCGAGAGTCAATGTAGATGCTTTGCTTAGGGCGGATTTGGATTGGAAGGGTAGTGCATCATCGTTGAGGTCTGTTTTCATGAAACTTGGTTTTAAGTGGCGTACAACTGAAAACAACAGAAAATATAGACAGAAACGACGTTCGATCACTGATAATTTCCTAATTGTAACGAATAAAGTATTACCGAGAGTTAAAACACCCCATTTTGTACATAGATAAAACGTATGTCCACAGTGTACACTCATTCAAAATCATGGAGTGATGGTAGTGCAAATGGTATAAAACGTAACATATCTAAAGGACCAAGAATAGTAGCATGAGGGTGGTGAAATGGTTGTAGTTTGGTTTTAAATTTGAGTTAAAAGCGAAGATTACCATGACGATATAAACTTGACAAACTATCAAAATGGTTGCTTCAATTTGCCCCAAATTCGGTACTGGTGATAGACAACGCGCCTTATCCCAATGTCCAAGTTAATCGAATTCCAATCAGTATTTCTGAAAAAGAAGAAATGGTGAAGTGGTTAGTTTACAAAAATTATCATTTACTCCGCAAATGTTAAAACCGCAGTTGTACAATAATATTAAGGACACAAAAACAGTATATTACGTACAAATTTGGTGACCTATTACAGAAATATAATCATACTGTACTTAGACTTTGACCGTGCCATCCACATTTAAATTCAATAAAATTAATTTGGGCACAAATAAAAACATCGCAAAAGAAACGTAACACTTAATTTTAACAAAGTAAAATCTTTATTGGAAAAAGAAATTTCGAATGTTACGCATGTCTTTGAGCGAAATTGTTGCAACAAAATTATTCAAAATGAAGACAATTACTTCAAAAAAACGCACAGTTTCTTGATATTGAAACGGAACGTATAGCCATAAATTTGGTAGAAGAAAACAGCTCGGACGATAGTGATTAATTCTTTTATTATATAATATGAATATTTTAAGAATTTCTACATGTTCACTATGTATATCAATTATTAAATTAATAAAATAACACAAAATTTTAATTGTGATTACTTCACGATCGTTCCCGAACGCAATGACGTATACTGCGCGATCCGAATCATCTCTAGTATTGTAATGTCAAAAGGCTCTAATTAGGGTTGACCCTCGAGAAGAATCCGTAGGGGTAGAAAAAACGCGTCCTATACGCGGGCGACCATAAAATAGAGGTGACAAAACATGTCCTACACGTGAGCGAGTAAAAAAAAATTAGGGGTTGAAAAAGGCCTCCGAAAAGAAACCATAGGGGTGGAAAATATGGTCTCCCACGTGGGTGTGTAAAAGTAGTGGGGAAGGTGCCCCAGTGGTCAGGGCTTGTGACGTAAAAAAAAGTGGAGGGGATGGTGTCGCACTACTACTAACTGGCTTAAAAGTAGAATAACATTACATAAAAGTGACAGTAAATTTCAAAAGAAAAGATATGCTCTAGTAGTTCACAGTTTAGATTTAGACCGTATACTATTAAGTTTAACGATGTAAAAAAGTAGAAAACTATAATGAGTGGCTATTCCTGGAAATTATCAACAATAATAATAAAACAATGAATTTTAAGTCAAACAACACACAATAGACCTCTAATGGATTCCACAGATAAATCAGCAAAACAGAAAAAGAAAGACAACGAAATTTTTTTTTTCACAGGCTGTCCCAAACCACCAAAGTTCTCAGTTTGTGCATTTATATATAACGTAGATGTGGTCAGATTTGAAGCAAATACAGATAAAGTATGCCAAAGATTTGAAGGAATGGCTACTCTTTTCATTTTTCGCAATCCTTAAATTGTCAATGTTTGCCTATATTTCTAAATGTTATAAAACACTGATTTGAAGAGTAATAAAGTGTTATGACACAAACATGTTTTTTTTAATGGAGGCCATTTTTCGTCATTGAAGAAACTGTTACGTGGGCTTTTCTAATATATAATCATTATAATATTATTTTCCGCCAATCATTAATTAACATACTCATTAATAAAAAATTTTATTTGAAAACTTGAATGTTAATGATTTTAGTATAGGCAACCGCCAATACCGATAAAACTAAATAAACCACGTTTTCACTTATATCAGAATAAGAAATGATACGAGTTTTTGGCATGTTTTAATAAATTTCATATTCTAAACAAAAACAAATGATAATAACTTCCGGTTTCACCGGAGACAATTAAAATTTTGCTATTTTGAATGGCAACTCGAGCATATTTTTGCATATTTGAATTTTACGAGAAATTCTAAACATTTTTTATGTAGCATCATGTCTCCCATACCTAAACTTAATAAGAGTTTGACTTATGGAGCTCTAAAGTTTAACCTATTTTGATATTTATTTTAATTTTAAAAAACGAAGTGTCCTACGACCAAAATAAATGGTTCGATTTGTACTTTAATCAAGGCACTCTAGAAAGGCAGAATAAAAAACTAAATTTATTTAATTTCGATATTTTCGATATCATGATTTTAAAATTTTCGTCGATTGTTGTGTTAACTTACAACCACTGCCCAATTAATTCTACTTTTTATCCTCTATCCATTTATATCCTCATTTTTTATGTTCAAACAACGGATATTATTTTTTTGTTACCTATACCTATTAGGTCCATTAAATTAATAAAATGCTTAAGTCTCTGGGTATTATTAGAATAATCAAATCATATTAGCCATGCCACAGGTTGCTATGGTTTTTAAAAGGAATTTAATTTTAACAGGTAACTTATTTATTACCTGTGAATGAAAGGAAGAAATACAAATAAGTTAACAATTCCCCGATAAAGTAATTTTATTGTCGATATCCTGACAACAGAATAAAAAATAAATTTACATTCACCAAAGCCCACGATGGCAAGCAGTGAGCCTCAGCTTGTGTCCACGGTAATTACAATTTAAATTCAATAAAAAAATAAAATTATTATATGCCCCTTCCGGCCGCTGTAAAATCTTACTGTTCGTATTCGGAGTTGGCTAATTTAACATGTAATCCCATTGTGATATTTAGTAGAATAAAAAACAAAAGAATATTCAATTAATGAACTTGCTTGCTTTACGCTTCACGCAGTATACAGTAAATTGGAAAGCTTGTTCGGTCCACAGCAAGTAACTACCGTAACATACAAAGTAATCAAGAAAATTTATAGGAAATAGATTGGCCCGAACAATCTTGTCCACTGAAAAGGTAATGTACATAACACATAAGGATTACCAGACAAAATTACAAATTTTGTCTGAAATTAAGGATCTAACTTTTGCAGTAGTTCACGGTAACACAAATAATCGTTACATCCGGTATATTTCAATCAACACAGGAGTTAAAGCGTTGTTTAAATGTAGCCACAGAAGCTAGAATTAATTAGGTCAAAACGGAAGCTAAACCTGTTTGGGTGCGGTCTATCAAGTCACTTTCAATGATTCAATTGAAGTTTTATTTGTGATTGAGTGCAAAATATTCAAAACCTAATTAGTGAATATATATATATATATATATATATATATATATATATATATATATCGTTATCGTTTTAGATAAAAGAATTTTGTGAAACTGACCTGCTGGAAGCACCTTAAATATATAAACTTAATTAAGAGGTAACAATTGTCAATTATTTGATTACAAAATTAATATCCGTACATTTATTTTCGTTGTAAAATTCACTAAGAACCTTATAGGTGTATTTGAAATTTAGAAACACAATCGTGTAACCCGTATAAAGCAAAGAAAGATCTGACCTTTACTGTTGAAACTTTTTACTTATTTGATCTTGCAAATTTCGGGTACTATTCCAATAATCTAGAAGCCCGCACGTATATGGTCATGGATGTCAGCAAGGCTCTTACACCTTCCTGGCGATAATCATGTACTTTGGATGTAACGTAACAGTAAAATGTGAGCAGAAAGTTTAAGAAGGAATACCGTTAGTAATGTAGGTAGTACGGAGATGCTAAAAGAAGGTAAATATAAGTACGATGTTTAATTAATTATGACCGTTCATATCTCTTACAGGTGACAAACGGCCCGGTAGTGAACATTTCACGTAATTTCGATTGAAGTGTCTTTATATGTAAAGAATTAGTATCGAATGCTTTTATATTCGAAAGCCTGAAAACAGTTTTAATTACCATGAGGTTATCGAAACATGCGCCACTCACCGAAGATGTGGACGAATGAATAATTTCAATTAGATCCGCCTTTTAAGAGCGTTAGTAATACTTTACTTAACCAATTATTATTTTAAGTGATAATTTTCCAAAAATGATGCTTCAGCATCCAGAACCCGAAACGAAAAATTCTCTAGAAACTCAACATCCATTATCAAGGGCGTTCTTAAAAGGAAGAAAGAAAATTGGCCAACAGAGAATTAAATACAAGTTCAAATCTACCGCCAAGGGGGCCATGACAACGGGGGCGAAGCCCCAAAAGCAAGTTCCGAAGACCTATACATGTCTTATAAGTTAGCGTTATGGTCCCACTTATTAGAAGTCAAATTTAAATTTCCGCAATAACTTGCAAAGATTTAAATACAATTTCCAATTTTCCTCCAGGGGGCGAAAGCTCGAAAGCACGTTGGGAAGCCCCATACTTGTCTTATAAGTTAGCATTAGGCCCCCTTATTAGAATACAAATTCAGATTTATCGCAATAAACAATCAGAATGTAGAGACTGAAAGATTTAATGAAACATTTGAAACAAAGATCTAGCAAGGGGCTAAGCTCCGAGAGCAAGTTGTGAAGCCATACACCTGTCTTAAGAGTTAGCATTAGGGCCCCTTATTAGAATACAAATTCGAATTCCCGGCCATAACCAAATAGAATGCAGAGGCTTAAATACAAATTTAGATTTTCCGTGAAGGGGTCCACCTTATTAGAATACCTTGACCTACAGAGACTTAGATACAAATTCAAATTTTACACTTTGGGGCCAGGACAAGATGGCGAAGCCCCGACAGTAAGTTGCGAAGCCCTACACTTGTTTTACAAGTTAGCATTAGGGCTCCACTTATTCGAATTCAAATTTCCGCCAAAAGAGTAAAGGGTCTAAGCCAGGAGAGTAAGTTGTGAGGCCTTATACATGTCTTATCAGTTAGCATTAGACCCCTTATTAGAATACAAGTTCAAATTTCTCGCAATAAATAATCAGAATGTAGACTTAAATATAGATTCAAATTTCCCGTAAAGTCACCAAGGGCCTAAGACCCGAAAGCAAATTTTGAAGCCCTATTTCCGTCTTATAAATTAGCATTAGACCCCCTTATTATAGTACAAGTTTAAATTTCCCCTCAAACAAATTTTTGGTCGAGGGGGCGAAGGCCTGAGAGTAAGTTACTAAGCCCTACATCTGTCATACAAGTTATCATTATGCCCCTTATTGCAATACAGGTTCATACTTCCAGCCATGACCTGCAGAGACTTTAAATACAAATTCAGATTTTCCGGCAATGGGGCTTCGACAAGGGGACAAACCCCCTAGAGCAAGTAGCGAAGCCCTGTACCTTTCTTACAAGTTAGCATTAGGCCACTTATTATAATACAGTTTCAAATTTCCCGTCAAGAGTACCACGACAATACACGAAGGCCCACGAACAAATTCCGATCACGACAAGGGGGCGAAGCTTCGAGAGCAAGTTGCGAAACCCTACACATGTCTTACAAGTTAGAATTAGGCCCCCTTATTAGAATTAACGAAGGGGTTAGACTACCATAAAAGCCCTTAATATTGCTAAAAGGGCCTAAACCCCGCCCAGTGGTTGAGAAACGCCCCCGAAACAAAACCACCCCCTTGTCACACTCGAGACCTCACTCCGGGGCGGGGTTATGACGTCACAAAACACAAAATGGCGGCGGTGCTGCACTCATTCTACTTACAGGTCTCACACTTTTATACCATTTTCCGTAGTACATTATCTTTTTACGGTATAGTAATATTATTAATAGTTGCAATATTTCGGTTGCTTAACCGTCTAGATTTTCATGTGCAGTAAAATAGGCTTTTCCTCTAATATGACCACAGAAGAAAAATCTAGGGGCGTCAAATCTGGGGTACGGGTTGGCCACCTTACAGGTCCATTGGTTCTCAGACCTGTCATTTAAATAGTTCACTCAAATTCTAGCGTCCCATCAATTGTAACGAAACTAAAATTTCCGTTACCGAGCAACCGTATAAATTGTTAAATAATGATGTAGTAACCGCCCGGTATACTTGTGATTTTCATGATAATTCATAAATTCACAAAATTTTAAAATATAAACATTTCCATTTCACATAGAAATATTCCATGTTTCAAAGACGTGTTTCATTATCAATTTCACAAACGTGATATTTTATTGCAATTGTCATTCATGCAGTATTATTAAAAGAATATACAAGTTTCTGATAGTGACCGGAAATTTCCTAAGAGTTTACTTAAATTATATTACATATAATTAATCACCGTTTTTTACTTTGCCACTTCTCTCCGTTACAGGTAAGTCTGATTGTTACCGTACAATTAATAACACACCTGTTAATTATTATAATCATATGAACACTTAGTTTAGTTAAAATTACGTTTGCAAATATTCCGTGATAAGCAATCTTATGAACTATTGTTTATTATAAAAATTCAGCATATTAAGTAAATTTCCACCCGTTTGCTTATCGGTACTTATTTTCATGGTATAAAGGATTAATTTTATTAGTATCATTTTTTTCCTTAATTATCTGGTTCCAAACTTAAATATATCCTTACCGCCTAACTAATAATTATTGTACATAATTAAAATCGATTTGTTATCATTTACATATAGCCTAGTTAGTTTAATTTATTAATTTGCTTTTGGACTTGAGTTGTTAATTTCTTTGCTATGGTTCAGCGTTTCTTCCTTTAGTAATATTTTACATTATCATTGATTTTGGGAATTATCGCCGCTTAATACATGATTCTTTAATTTTTTTATTATCAATTCTTGAACCGTGCGTCCAATTTATTTTATTTATTTATTTTTTAATTTAAACTGATTTGTTGGCTGTTTGTTTTATAAACCTTAGATTCAATTTTTTTGTAGCTGACCGTATAAAAGGAACTTAGTTTGTTTAAGAGTTGATTTTCGTTTTGTTTATTTTTCCGCTGCCGTATTTATTTAGTTAGAATAAATTTTTTTGTTAGCCATTTGGTGAGCTTTGGTATATTTTTGTAAATAAATTACATTTATTTTTATTTTGTGAGCAATTTTGTTACGCTATGAGAAGTTCTTTATTCACGACCGTTTAATAATAAAATTTTCTTTTATCAGCGGTTGCTCAATTATCTTTAATTTTCTATTAATAAATAACGTTCTCTTCCCTCCGTTTTGTATTACCGAGTTGATTATTTTTTTGAAACTGTTTAAATCTCAACTCGCCGTCCGTTTGCCGCTTAATATCAGATTACAGCCACACCGATTTATATCTTCAGAAACCCTGGTAGACCGACGTCTTCACTGACGCTACTTGGACCGCTTTTACCCTTTTAATTCTCCACGAAGAGGAATCTAGGCCTCTATATCACCAGTTACCTAGATTGGCGCTCGAGTAAACCGATTATACCGCGATAGTCCAACCGCAGTTCACCGCTTTGATAATAACTAACCGTCCACCGAAGGTAAAAGCGTTATACAATTTAAAATAAGTATTGGGAATTTAGGCAAGAGGTAAATTATCTATAAACTCGTTAACTGTCGTTTCCAAAAATTAAATAAACTTGCAATGTAAGGGGCAAGTTAAAAAGTTTTGTTAACACCGAAGCGTTCTTGAAAGGATCCTTCCCTGAACAGATGCTGATTTTCATTCACCCAATATCTCACATTATTCCTGTTAAACATCCCAGATTCGTGAAGCGGGACTCAACAGTAGAATGCTACTACATTTATTATTATGGTGATAATTCTTCATAAACGATCGACAATATTGAACTTGCCTAGTCGTTAACACCAAAATGTTGATGGATTTTGTATTTGAAAGGTGTATATTGTTTCTTTAAAATTTTTCTTGCACTTTCTCGGTTAACTCGGATTTCATTTTCAATTTAACGCGTAGAAATCTTGGGATCAACATTAACACATGCGAGAACGTTTATTTCAGCTTTACTAATAATGAATTTTTCTTCACTTTCATTTTGAGGAACCGTTTTCATGGGTTGCACCAGCGACGGACAGTAGGCGTAGCAGGGTTGGTTTCCGTCGGGGTATCGTTCTGCACAGATTGTTTGAGCCTGTCTTTATTTTGCAAGCACTCACCATAAACGAGAAACCTATATATTTGTTCAGCTCTTGTAAAACTTGCCAATTTGAGCAAATTACAAAGAATTTCTAGTTTACAGTAAAAAAAAATCACAGAATAAAGCAGGATAATTTACAAAAATTTGCAACAAATTTGCAACAATCTGCCAAACTCACACAGATGATAAAAGTTACCTGCAGAATTAAATTGTTTTGGAAAACCATAGCAACATGTGGCTTGGCTATTATGATTTGACTGTTCTAAATACTCAGAGACTTAAGGTATTTTGTTAATTTAATGGGCCCAATAGGCATAACAAAAAAATAATATCCGTTGTTTGAAAATAAAAACTGAGGATATAAGTGAATAGAGGATAAAAAAAGTAGGATTGGGTAGTGAAAGTCTTATGGTTGTAAGTTACTCAGTTTTCACACAAAAATCGATTGAAATTTTGAAAGCGTCATATCGAAAAATCGGTTTTTGAAATTTGTTAACTTCAGTTTCTTATCCTGCCATCCTAGAGTGCCTTGATTGAAATACAAATTGTACCATATGTTTTGGTCGTAGCGCACTTCTTTTCTTTTTTTTTTGAAGAATTCAAATAAATGTCAGAATAGGTTAAACTTTAAATCTCCATAAGTCAAAATCTATTAAGTTTAGGAATAGGACATACTATATAAAAAGTGTTTAGAATTTCTCGTAGAATTCAAATATGTAAAAATGACTAGGGTTGCCATTCTAAATATCAAAGTTTTAATCGTTTTCGGTAAAACCGCAAGTGATTGTCATTTGTTTTTGTGCTTGAAGTATGCATATTACTCCACCCAATCTTCGACGAAAGTTTCAAATTTTTATCTAAAGCCGTTTTAAAATGCAAGTCTGGGTAGTGATTCCGTTGTCACCCGGTATATTGTGCTTTCAATAGTTTTTAAGTATAAATTAACAATATTGTAACTAACTCATGTGTTAACTGGCATTTAATCATCTCGATGAGAAACTCGTTCGTTTTGCTCACTTATTACTATCTCGATTTTTAAGCGCCTCGTTAACATACTTGTTTGTTAAATAACTTTTTAAATAGCTCTGAAGTTTTAAAATAAATACTCCAGTAAATGGTGTAACAAATAACAAGTAAACATATGACGTTTACACTTAATTTTGTTTCTGCCTTTTAATATTTTATTTTGTGCTTAAATAAAGTTTTGCTTAAGTAATAAAATTAAAACGTGTAAACATTTTTTTTTTGTGATTTCCTAATCACCTTGCAACCGGCATATACATATGCAGGCGAAGAAGGTTATGCAATTGACATTTTCCTCGCTATCTCTAAATCTACTTATTAGATCAACCATGATGTCTATATGTGTGGATATGTAAATGTGTGAATGTGTAGATATGTGAAAGTGGAGGTGCGTAGGCCTATGGTTGGGTAGGTGGGTTGGTTGGTTTGTGGGTGGTGGTTGAGTGTGCGTGTGCATGCGTGAGTGCGTGTATGAGTGCGTATGCGTGTTCCTATTAGTGAGGGTGCGCGCGTGTGCGTGGATGCATGTATATGTGTTTTGGTATCCACAATAACTCAAGAGCGATCACTCGTACGCATTTGAAATGTCGTATTTAAGGTGGATTTCATTTCTCCTGGAGCTGATTAGATTTTGGGAGAAATCCAGCGGCGAAGAGGTGTTTGTGAGGGTTAGTTTTTATCAAACATTTATGAAACAGCTACATATTTTAAATATATAGAAATATCAACATACAGATCTTAAAATCACAATTTAATTATGCCCTATACAATTTTTTGGTACGACGCGACCAAAAAGTCCCTAAAGTTAAATTTAAGTGTTCAAATGTTTGTAATATCTGAATAACGATTATTATTATAAGAACACATCCGAGCATGTTTTTTAAAGATAATTCAATTTTACGCAGCTTTTCTTTATAAAGTTTCTTAATTCGAGGGCAAATAAGTATTAAAAATTAATTAAATAATTTTCAAAATGCTTAACCTGTAATGTCCATTTTTACACATACGAGCGCCTTTGGAATTATTTTTCAAGTTAGCATTTGGATGTCTATTAACTTCTATAAGTATAAATCTTTAAACGTTGAACTGAAATTATTGTTATTATCTTTACAATGCTGTTTCTCTTCATTATGAACGTATTACAACAGAGGATACATAATTATCCTTAAAAAATGCATTATTTTATTTCATTTAATGTCCACTTTATGGGTCCGAAGATAGTGTTGTTCCACACCAGATATTTTTTAGTTTTAACACAAACATCCGCAAAAATCATTAATTAATTGTGAAGTTATAACTTATAGTCCAGTCACGTCAGAATTTCTTCTTTTTTTCTTTCTTCTGTCATTATAAAGTTGCGTAGAAACCTCAGCAATAAAATCACTGGAGCATTTTGAGATAGGTACATGTGTGAACAAATCATTATAATCGTCAACATACATCACAGACTTACAAGCTCCAGAATCAACTTCCATTTTGGGCTGTTGTTCATCAACAACCAATTTTACCTGTAAACTTTCATTTTCCTTGGATATCGAATTTAGATTCAACCAACCTAATTCTAACAAATCATTTTCTGACTGATCGTTAAGTTCACCATCATCATGAACTTCATCATCTACTACATTATGGACTCTGTTTTTACATGAGACTGACTTAGTTGTACGCCCTGTATGATTGCATGCGAAACACTTCCAGTTAACAGCTGGACATTTCCTTTCATCCCAATGTATTCTTAAACAACGTTTGCACTGTTTGTTTCTCGACTGTTCACTGACATCTCACTTGAAGATTGACCCGACTGTTTATTTTTTCAAATTTTGACTTAGTACTTAATTTCTTAGAGTTGGACTGGTTATACTTCTGATATCTCAGCTTATTGACCGACTCTGTTGCATCACTTCCAAATAAATGTGGTTCATTTTCAGTAAGCCATTGCAGCTTTAAGTGCATTATCAAATGATGGTAAAGGATCTATAGTTAACAACTTCCTTCGAATTGAGCTTGACTTGACACCAGAAACTAATTTGTCTCGAAGTGCATCTGATAATAAAGATCCAAAATTGCAATGTTTGGCTAAGTTTCTTAATCTAATAGAAAATTTTCTTAGATCTTCACCAGTTTCCTGCTCAGCAGACCAGAATCTGTAACGTTCTGCAATAACTAAACGTTTAGTCCCAAATTGACCTTCAAAAGCTTCTTTTAGACATTTATACGTTTCGCCGCCAATTAAGGTTAAAAAGAGGTATTTTCGTTTCATCAGTGGTTATTGCATTCGCCTTAAACAGTTGTCCTAACCTTTCAATATATGACTCTGCATCAGACTCTTGTGGATTAAACGCCTCAATACTTCCAATAAACATGTTTTTGCGGTAAGTACTTGCAACTACAGACTTGACTTACACCTTTTATTTTTCAGGCTCGACTTTTCATCACGAGACGACCAAGCCCGTCACCAAATTTGTTATGTATTTGACTTTATAATCATTCTTTAAAACAGTTAAACACCTGATCTTTCGTTTTTAAAAAATACACAGTCATTCTACTAGTTTTCAGTAAAGGTTAAAAATATCTGGAACCACCTATTGATTGATTTTCCATCGATTCACAAACATCTGCATGTATGATTTGTAACGGTTCTTAAGCTTTTAAAATAAATAGTACCATAAATGACAAAAACTTTTGTGAATGACGAATTGCCTATTATGTAGGCGTACTAAAACTTGAAAAATTGTAATTTACGTTTATATTGAATTAACACTTCATTTTTTTACATTTAGCTTTATTTAATAATATTTATGTACATAAACCAGTAGGTATATGTTTATTATTATAGTTAAAAATAGAAAAATAAAATCAAAGTTGGCAATTATCTACAAAACAATTTCAAAGTGACCACCATTGTTTGCATTACTGGCATCTATCTTCGTTTCATACTTTCAAATATGTGTGGATTTTCAGCTGAGCACACACGGTAATTCTGATAATTCACATAACCAGAAAAATGGAACCATGCTTCATCTGTTAAGAAACTGTAAGTTCAATATTTCGTCATCTCTCAAGTTGTTGTTGAACCATTGGCAATATTCTAAACGCTTTTGAAAATCTAAAGCACAATCGTTATTTTGTAAGGATAAAAATGTAATTGACGTTTGACTGCTTTATGACATGTACCACAAGAAAGACCTGTAACAATAGCTTATATTGAAATAATATGCACAATGTTATCAATCTAACTCTACTTATTTAATGTTTTGGTTTTTAAGATTCTTTTTATTTTGTTGCTTAAACATACAAATCAATCATGTTTGGTATAGTGCAAAATTACCTGTTTGCTAGTCCAGTTGTCTTAAAAGGTTTTGTCAGACTTCTTTCCAAATGTGTGCATACATTTTCCACTACTTCCTCTGTAAGTACAGTTGTGCGACCCATAGATTTTCCCTTGTAAACACTACCATGCTCATGAAAATGGCCAACAATTCTTCGAATGTGTCGACATAAAACATCATCATCTAATTCGATGTTCTGAAAGTGATTTTGATATTCAACACATAATCGTACTGAATACTTCTAGTTTTCATCTACATCGTTTTGGCCGTTTCGGAAATAAGCTTCCAAAATAAACTTGTATTGTTGGACAGTAAAAGGCATTATAACCTAAAAAACTTTACTTACAAGCAGACATAAAATACAAGAATTAACTTACCTTGAAAGTCCTGGTTGATTTATTAATGAGTTTTGAAAAACTATTTTATTGTAATACAAATGTAGTTAAAGGAATGATTGAAAAGCAAAAATCTATATACTTTTATGAAATATCAATCGAAGTTGAAATAAATATTTGTGCCTAACTTCACCAGTAACTTGGAATACACTTTTGATAAAAATTCTGTAAAAGCAGCTTTTTTTTTCGGTCAATCATTGTAGATATTCTCGTGTATACACCTCCAATCATTTCTGCCAGTCCAATAACTGCATTTTATTTATTATAGATTTTACAATATCCTGCTTCAAATTTAACTGTATTTCCATTTTTAATTAACTGACTTACCGAAAGCAAATTTGTTGATAATGCGGGCACACCAGTGGTGCCACAATGCAAAAAGCAAAAAGTACTACTTGTGATTGAAAATTGTACTAAAACCCATAATGTATTAAAAGTAAATTCTTTAAATTTGTGAATTATTGTATTAGCAATTGCAATTAGTACTAAAAAAAAGTAATGTAAGCGGGAAATTTTAATTGAAAAAGAATAAAACTAATTTTATTTTGTATTTAAATGTTCATTAACCCATTTACGGCCAAGCATAAAAATAATTAAAACGTTGTTAAAAAATTATATACATTCTTTATTTATGATAAAATTAAAAGGAAAACACAAAAAAATAATAATAACAATATATTTGTAAAAATAATGGTTCGTTAATGATACTTTAGCATAATATATGAACTAAAACTAAATTAAGTGCAAAATTCACTCAACAAAATTAATCAAAAAGAAGTATTACTACATGGTTTTATATTGTGAAATACACTGAAACAAATAGGATGTAAGTGAACTTTACATTTATTACACAAATATATGGTGTGTGTTTTGCAGACCCTGCAACGGCGCCTTTTGCCTTCTTCTCTTTTTATTATATGACCAACATTGTCATATCTTATTGCACTTGGCAAGCTTCCTTGTGATGGACGACCCCAAGGAGTAGACGGTGCTACTGGTTGCAGTTCTTCCGATTCCTGCTCTTCTGTTTGCTCTGAGGATGTGGATTTGTTATCGCTTTTTATCAGAGACAAAACTGAATTTTTGAATGATGAATATAAATATTTAAGAAAATCCTTACAAGATAATGGATATTCACTTACAGATATTAATAATGTTATTACACCTTCTAGGCGTAACCTTAAATAAAACCAGTTCTTAATGTTGGTACTGCTTTTCTGCCTTTTATAGTTACAAATAGAATTGAAAAAATTCTAATTAAATATGGCATTAGGACTATTTTTAAACCTACAAGAAAAATTAAAGAGCATTTAAGATCACCTAAAGATGCGTCAAACCCTTTATCACCTTCTGGAGTGTATAAGTTATCTTGTTCATGTGGAAAAGTATACATCGGAACCACAAAACGTAGCTTTTATACAAGACGCAAAGAACATATGACATTTTGTAGATTAGGTCAACCAGAGAGGTCTGCTGTGGCTGACCATGCCCTGAATAATCTAAATCATGGCATTCAATTTGACAATATGGAAATATTGTCAAGACAAACTCATTATTATGTTCGTTTGCAACGTGAAGCTATTGAAATATATAAACACCCTAATAATTTTAATAGACAAGAAGAAGATCTCAGTTTAAATAGGTTTTGGCATCTTATAATTAAAAAAAGCATAATGATACGTCTTAATTTTGATTTTAATTTTAGCTTTTGGTAAGTCTAGGTTTTTGCTGTGTTTTCCTAGACCTTGAAGTAAATGCTTTACCAATTATGTGTTAAATTACCACAGCACTATAATTTAACATAAGTAGTTGAAATAAAATTAAAATTAAAAATTACAAAAACGTTCTACATTGTGCTTTTCATTGTTAATGACACTTCCAATTATTGATAAAGATATCTCTTTGTTAAATTTAACTGGGTTATTTTATTTGATGTGATGTTTGGATTTGTGAATGCTTCTATCATTTTCAAATTGAAGTTTTCACAACTTTACACTTACATAATAACTCGATTAAATTTTGTTGAATGTGTTTTTGGCTGACAAATTTCATTGTTAGCTTTCGTCGTAGAGTGTTCTAGTTTGTCATCTTTAAGACAGTTTAACAATATTTAATTTTAATGACCTCTAGTTATTCTTTACTAAAATTTGAAATTTAATTTTTGTAAGTTGGCTTTATACGTTTCTCAAACTGTTGTCTTTATAGCAGGCTGATGTTTATGTTTTAATTTTTCAACTTTGACAAAATTGTTTACAACATCTTTAACAATTTTACAAATATTACTACTGACGAAGATAACTGCAAGTGTTATCGAAACGTTTAGATTGTATAATTTAAATACACATTAAAAACCCAAAAAGGTAAGTATTTTATTATAGTAAGTTGGTTTTACAATCGTCGTCACCTGTCAAAATTACATTTTAAGAAAAAATGGAAAAAACGCATAAATTGCCCGAATTTCGAAAAATATATTAGAAGAAGTTGTTCATTTTGTCATTTTAAACCTTTGTGTCAAATTTCAATGGCATAATATGATTTTTATTTTTGGCAGTTTTTGCCTTTTACCAATTGTTTTTCATCTTTATTTTATGTAACCTACGTAAAATCCCTTATCTAATGAAAACTCAGCATATCTAATCTATTTGAGCCGAAAACAAAATGTTTTTGTTATTTTTCAAAAATGATGTAATTTCATCCATCATCAGAAGTCATGTTTGGTGCAAAGTTCGTTAACTTTTGTTTTTAACTGAAATATATTATTACGTAAGGGCCATTACAGATTCTGATTCTGAATCCTTTTGAGAAATACGTTTAGCTGAAGTATTAAAAGAAACGGATAAAACAGCAAATTGTTAAATTTATGTCTGTAATAAAAATATTACGTTGTTAAAAATTTTAATTCAACGCTAAGAAAACTCTTGTTTCAACATACCCCATCAAATTTGAATTGAGTTTTCTATGTAACTAGAAAAGCAAAAAATATTTTTGCTTCAAAACAAAAGTTAAACGAACTTTGCACCAAACATGACTCTGATGGATAAATTTTGTAATTGAAAAAATCTTGAAAGCCATTTTGTTTTAACTTAAACAGACTTGGCATGTTGAGTTTTCATTAGATAAAGAATTTTACGTAGGTTACATCAAATCAAGATGAAAAATAATTGGTAAAATGTCAAAAACTGCCAAAAATTCAAAATCATACTAGGTCGTTGAAATTCAGGACATAAGCCTAAAAGCACAAAATTAACAAGTTTTTATAATAATTTTTCCGAAATTCGGCCAATTTATGCGTTTTTTCTTAAAATGTAATTTTTCACAGATGACGTCGGTTGTAAAACCAACTTACTATACTTCATTTTGGTTTTATTTGAAGCAAAAATGGGTGCGATGATCAGATCTATACGAAAGCCGAGGTTAAAAAATTCCCATATGGTGGGGACTTAAATGGTCACATTGTACATATGAGAATCGTTGGCAATTTTGAATATTTTCCAGGCGTTTGCTACTGTGCAATCTACTAAATTGATAAAGTGGCCACCACCACTTTAATTCTGCAGTTTGCTACCGCATTGTCCAGAAGATCAACTCCACCCATATGCATGTTATAATCGTTGATAAAGTTTGGTTGCGGCACTTGTTCTTTTTTCAACTTCCTGTTGTAACGTTTTACTCTGAGTATTGGTGCAATCGTTCCATTATTGGTAGCAACTGTTACTACTGAGCTATCATTCCATGTTGCAACAGTTACCTGGGCCGATTCGTCAAAGCTGAAGTCAAAGTATCCTCTTTTTTGTTTTTCAAGTATTTTGCTACTTTGTATTGGACAATTTGGTAAACGATTTTCGCTCACAGTTCCCGTGAAGAAAAATCCTTTCTCCTTCAACATATGGAACAAATTGTAACTCGAAAAAAATTGTCGAAAAAAACTTTGTGTTGACACGCATCAGGCACAACAGATAACAAGTCTAAGACCACTCTTGTTCCTAGTGAATGTTTCTGTTGTATATCTTTAGACGCTGCGCCACCGTACGGAATATAAATATCCTCCTGAGCTACACAGACACCAAATTTTGAAGCCGAAGCGAACTGGCTTCCCTTGCATCAACATTTTTGCAGAATGTCTGCCGAAATAGGGAACCATTTGCTCGTCAATAGAGAGGTTGTCGGTAAATATCTCAAATTGCAAATATTTTTCATTCAGTAAATTGCATATAGGACGCAATTTTGAAAATGTGTCCGCCTTGTCGAGGCTGCTATTATCTAGGTGGAGATTTCTTTTTATTGCTCTGAATGTATTTCGGCTCATGCAGCTTCTTACTAAATGCACACCCTTTTCCTCATCTTTTGACGAATACGTGTCACAGGATAGTAATGTGTGATAACCAGTCAGTATTAGGATCCCCAAAAATTGTAACTTACTGTTGCGTTGAGCACAGTATCATCAAAAAATAATAAAAAGACTTTCAAAGGCGATTTTCCACCAATAATTTGTTTTATTGCTTGTATTTTTTGAAATTCATTTGTGGTCGGCAAAGATAAATATGACGGTTCTTGTTTTTCCAAGACGGTATGTACTTGGCTTGGATTTGCTATCGATTTTTTCTTTTTGCTGCTAGATGGGCCTGGAGCATCGAAACTATCATCTTCGTCATCTAAAGCCTGCATGTGAATTTCAAATGTTCCAACAATATCCTTTGACATAGTGTCTCCTACACGATCTTCATCCAAATTTTCTTCATCTGTAAGAGCGTCGACAGCAGGAGGACTGCATCTATTTCATTGATGTCTTCGAGATCGGAATCTTCTTCCAATATTGCTTCCAACTCTTGTACACTTAGTGGTTTTTGAGCTCCACTTTTACTAGAAGACATAGCTGCAATATAAATAAAAATTGTATGTGTGTAACATAAATATGTATTATACGGCAAATTTGAGATCAAACTTTTATAACACCGTAACATACCACGTAATTTCAACTTGACGGTTAGTCGGAATTATTTATAATCAAAATCAAATCAAATATTGTTCACTTAACAATTTATAGTCACAATCACTGTTGTCCAATCGAAAGTTTTACTAGAAATGAAATCTATCCGAACACAAACGGTTAAAACCGGATGCACGTGTAGATTTGCATGAGCCAAAGTATCATAAACGAACCATTAATTTCAAGGGCGTCTAAACTTTTTTCGTAAACATTTTTATAAACTTAGTTCACATTTTCCATTCATTTGATCTCTGTAAAAGATACTATGTATATCGTCAAGCTTTCATAATTATTTTTTTATATATCACTGCTTTTAAACAAAATGCTGCACGCACTGTTGAAATGACCGTTATTTCAAAATCTATAAAAATGTTATTATTTATACAAATTGAGTTCAGAAATGTATATTTGCATCTTGGAAGGCTTCTAAAGTGGTAATTGATAACACAATATCGATATCCATTTATAATACAATTAAAAAAATTTTTTCTACAATCGATATCCAAAGTAGGCATCTTTTTCGAGGAATGTCACTTTGTCGTTTATAAGCGACTAAATAAAAAACGCTCGCTCTTCCAATTATTAACTATAAATCAAATATGCATTGCTCAGAGTATCCAATGACAACGAGTAAATGACATCTTTCATTTGAATGGAAAAATTTTTCATTCATCAAATTAAATAAATTTTGGAAATATGTGAACTGCTCGATTGTAGAAAAATCATGTGTAATTCGAGCGCAAATTCATTGTCAATTTCAAGAGATTGCCGCGCTCCTTCGTCGCGCGGCAAATGTCTCTTTCAATCGACAATATATCATTTTGCGCTCTTAATACACAAATAGCTATTGTTAATGGTTCGTTTTTGATACTTTGGCCATTAATGGGTTAAGCTTTGTTAGAGTCCATGAAGGATTCCAGTCAAAACAATAATTATCAGTTAATAAAACTTTACAGTGCAATAAAGAATTACAAGTTGCAGTTGATAATCAGTTTCTCGACTTTGTCTTAATTAAAGTTAAGTCAAAAATATCGTTTCTGCAACAGCATTACAGTGTGGAAAGCAAAGAATATTATGGATGAATTGTAACAGATGTGGATACAGTATATCATTTGCAACATTTTTCAAGTCTGTAATAGTAAACCAGAATTCTTCGAAACACAAATTTACTAAATTTGATTTAACTTCCTTTGGTAAATTTGGAATTTCTCTAAATTTGCTGCACAATTATTCAATATCGCTTGGAGCTAAATGCATAAACTGTTTTAAAAGTGCAATAATACTAACTTGTTCATAACTACATGCATTTTTTGGTTTCAGTATCTCCAAATTTTTACCATTTGGAGAAAAATGTAAAAACCGCTTATTAATTTCACAAATAACCTCATTGTAATAATCTAAACACTTTAAACCGAAAGAATGCATAAAGGGACTTTTAATGCAGATTTGCAAAAACATTTCAGTTTTGCTCCTAAATACACATTTTAATCATTGATATTTTTTGGATTGATGTCTTTTAAATCTATACAATTACCAATATATAATTTTTCATAAAATTTATACATACACTTTTAACGAGGGTCATAACTCTACAGTATAAAAGAAATAATTGTGGTTCTTCTGACTGAAATTCCAAGTTAAGTTTGTTAACAATTGGCAATATATGAGATAAAAATAAAAAGAAAATTTTAAATACTTGATCATTTAAGAGCAGCCCGAGCGGGAATTTTTTTTTTTTCAATTTTTGGGTTTTAATTAATTATTACTCTCTGAAATCTCCTCTTTACAACCATATATAACACTAAGAATAAAAAAATATTTGCCTTTGAAAAGCTATGAAAAGACTTGATATAGCCCGTGTTCACAAGGCGGAAAAAGGTGCATTGGACCTTGAAAAAAAATCCAACAGACCAGAAGTTTGGGAAAAAGGAAGTTAGAAGACTTATATGAGGATGAGGAGGACCAGGACAACCCATCCTACAGTTCTGGGCATTACTAGTATAACTATTCCTGTAAGTATGCTTACTTTTTGTTCATCACTCACCGTTTTCTACGTTTTCTGAAAATTTGTTTTTTGATAATTTTTATATAAGCTGTAGCCAATACTAATAAAGATATCATTACCAAATTTTTTTTGTATGTTTTTGACAACAATTACTAGTTCCTTACAAAAGGGTTTTACAAAATTTACAATTCCAGGCTGAGAAAAAATTTCTAATAATTCTTTTGTCATTAAAATTGCAGGTACTTTTTAAACAAAATTTTAAAATATATTATTTTTATTTTATTTTGAAAATATTGCATACGGAACTAGATAAAGAGCCAACCGTCAAAATAAAAAATTAAAATGTCGGTCGGACTGCCTTTAAGGCATTACGCATAGGTGAAGCAGACTATAAATGATCTTCTGTCACTGCATCATTGAAAAATAGAATCAGTGCTAGCCATAAATCAAGTATTCGCATGACAACTTCCAGAGATAACCACCTAATTTGAGAAGTGCGTAATATTTTTTGGTTTTAAATTGATTAATTCTTGAAACTGGACAAGGCTAGTAGTACGTTTAGAGCTGTTAGAAAAATAACTATACACATCCCTTGTAAAGTCTTCTATTTGTTTTGGTAATTTTAATGCTGCTGCAGAGGCACACAGAGCCATCGAATGGCACACACAACCTATGATAAACAAGTTCGGGTTTACAAGTTCCTCTAATTGTGTTTTAAAACCAGTCACATTGCCCATCATAACAGTTGCATTATCTGCAGCAAATCCTACTACATTATCCCCTGGAACTTCATAGCTTTGAAGTAAGGTAACTGTTGCTTGTGAAATCCCAGATGCAGTAGATTGTTCAACTTCCACAAGTTCAGTAGCAATAACAGCGAACTTAAAATTGTAATTGTTTGTGTTTTGCATGCAGCTGTAAAGTTTTTAAGCATTAAAGTCGTCTTTGTTCGAGCACACTTAATATTGTTAATACTTTAGAATCGGAAGCAGCTGAAGCAATAAATTTTGGCAGATGCTTCATAAGGATTAATGGTAAATTATATTCAGCCACAAACATAATCAATTTCAATTCAACCGTTTTAATTTGTAGATCTTTATTTATTGAGGTATGTCTATCCAGAAAGTTATTCAAAGACGCGGTTGACTTTATTAATTTTCCTATTTTTATGTGGTAGGAACATTGCTCATGTCTTTGAAGGTGCGAAACAGTGCCTACTAATTTCTTATCAGAAATGATACAGTAACTTACTCCATGTTTTAATGGCAGCCATGCAAACTTTTTACACCAACTATCTCTAAATTTTTGCTTATAGCTTTTTACACAAATTAACTTCATCACTGGAAACTATATCCTCCCGATTGGTATCATCCTTGTCACTGACCTGTTGATTTTCATTTAATTCACGCATTTCAACTTCTTCAGAATCTAGTACCTCTTGGCTTGCAACAATAAAACTTTGATCATAATGGATAAACTCAGAATCATACGAATTACTTGCTGTTGCAGTTGTGGCATTGTCGTTCATAAGATTTGCAAGAAAATTTTGTAGCTCATCTTCAGCTATATTATGTTACACTTCTACTGTAACAGATGTATTTTTTGAATTTTCTGGTAGTTCAACTTTTTTTGTCTTTGAGAAATCTATAAATTGAATATTGTAACTATGACTTTAAAATGTCACTTAATTCCTACTTGTCCATCGATTATTCCTTGATAAATGTAACTATTTATTATAATAAAAAACCTACACCAATGTATGTGGAACTACTAATCCAAAAAATCAAAAAAGCACCAAGCACTTAATAAGCATAACCATAGATTTTCTTTTTTATCTATGAGCACAACGATCGTGATTCACAAGTTCTATGCAGTGGTTGGTTTAAATTTAAAACCAGAATGTCCCTAGGCCCCAGGTCCTGAATCAGAATAAAACAAAACAATAGTGAAATACTCTCAACTAAAAAAATTAAAATTTCTCAAAAATTTCATTTTATTAAAAATCCCTGCTAAAAATATACTAGATTCGTACTACTTTTAAAATTGTACTAAAAACGGTTATTTAAATTAATTGTAGTACTGACATACTAATAATATGCCAATGTACTAAATTTAGTACACTTGTACTAAAAAAGAAACCGCTGGGGCTCACACAAAACATTTTTTACAACAACTTCATAGCATTCGTTTCCCACAACTGTCGCAATAGTTGTGTCTCCAGTATATGTCACGGGAGCTTTCCATTGATTTTCAATCCATAATTTGGTGCTGATTCGTCATTGAAATAATTTCCACCCAGTATTCGTAGACTGTTAAATGCATACTTGTGACTTTAGTAAAATCTCTACTTAAAAACGCTGCTCTAAAAGCGTTTACTGTACTTTGCTTCTGATCACAATCACTTTTCTTTCTATTTTCTGTGACATTAGTACATTTGTTCTTGTAATGACCAAGTTGTTTACACTTAAAACATTTCACGTTTCTAAAGTTACCCTCTTGCCGACAGAATGTTTCTTTTCTTCTAGCTTAACTTTACTGGCAAAAGCGCTTCCTAACTTGCCGACATCAACTTCCATGTCGAACAACTTCATTTTAATGAAATCTGCCGTTAAAAAATTCCAGATTGTTCGATCGCCATAATCACTGGCGAATATTTTTCTGGTAATCCTGCTAATAACAACGATCCAATCCACTCATCGCTTATGGGAAAACCAGTAGAAGTAGTTACAAACGTCATAACACTCGAGATGCGCGGCGCGATTTTCTACAATTTGAAAAACTTAAACGATGTTATAATCGGGAAACTTCGGTAGCAAAAATCCCATCCTAAAAATATACGGTAAATGAATAAATTTAGTAATTAGCGTTTTTTTAACGATAGATATCATAACTAAGTACATTTTTATTGAATGATCATTTGTAACAATTTCAATTTAGGTACGTATTGGATTACCTATTTCATATTTGTCATAATTTGTTTAGTTAGGAAAGATAACCTAACCTGTTCACCATTAGCTGTTTTTATCAAGGATTTGCAAAAATGAAGTTCAACGTTTTATAAACTTTTAATTACACCAAACAGATAGACAGATAAAATAATACCTTCTGATAAAATTTTTGGTTGTTAATCTTAGCAATCACCGAATAGGTAAATTCTTAAAACTCACCGTTGATCTCAGGTCTAAATATTTATATTTTTACGAACCAATAACAGGAATTAATCAATTAGCGTCATTACATTAAAATATGTGTCAGAAAGTGTTATTACAAATACGACAAGTATTTATTCAGTTCACACTGTTAGTTTATTGTGTCGACTAGAAAATGTGAAAAATTATTTGTTCGATAAATTCTTGGATTAAATAATTAGTAGGTGTAAATGTGTACTACAAAAACTGAATGAAGCTTCTCAATGTGATTATAGTTACATCAAGCTTAGAACCGCCACGGGAAGTTGTAACCGAGGGAGCTGTATGTTTGCAATGTACATTCATGTGCACAAGTACAAAGAAATCTATTTGGCGGTCTTTTCAAAATTGTAAACAGAAGAAACTATGACATACAGTTTTATAACATTGGTTGCCTAACTACCAGTATATGTGTTATTACAGGAACCAGATTTATTTTTAGACTTGTATTTGTATAATTTGCAAGTTACACATACAGACATTTCAAAGCAATTCAAATTGAAAAAAAAATGTCAACAAAGATTAATTAAAGCAAGTTTCGAAGTAAATGTTATAGATAATGAACATAATCGAGCCAAACGTTTACGTTTATGCACAAGATCTATCTGCTTTAAACCATCTAATTAAATTTCATACATTAACAAGGTAATAAATCTAATTTTCTACTTAGTTTTCTAAACCAAACTAAAAAGCGCGAACAGACAAATGAATTTTTTAAATAAGTATTTTACAGAGAGTGTACACTAAGTAAATCACAACCGCTGATTGGTTAATGAAATTAGTTGACTCATTTTCCGGGTCGTTTCTAAGCTTGTGGTGGAACTTGTAACGTTGTCTTAATTAATTTGGTCACATTTCTAGGATCGCTATTCTATGGAATAAATTGTTTTCATTTTTCTTTACTGTCGGATAGCGTACGTTTGCAGTCTACTTGATTCTCATTGGTGTATTGCGTTCGTTAATCTCGAACCCTTGTTTCCGCTTTTAGTTTCGTTTTTTTTTTCTGTTTCCGTGGTTGCAAGGGTACACACACAAAAAAAAGTGAGTTGGATATTTTTTTTCTTCACTTGAACCGCGATTCATTGACATGATTTTCTAATTAAAAATAAAACGGATATTTTCCGGATTTCTCGATCAATGAATAATTAATTTTTGTGCCGAACCTGATGCTAGTTCGCGTCACTTAAGTTACGTGATAATTATTACGATTTTAAGCGTTCAAGAGTGTTGTGTTTCTCCTTATCTAATTCTAACGCTTGTGGTTACCAGCTTACAAGGTCAGTAATTTTGGGAATCATTCCGTCATTTAATGTTATATTTTCTTTCGTAGCGTTTTTTTTCCTTTTCGTTTTCGCTTATTTCTCTCCTCTACGTATATTACCTACCCACTACCACTTCGAGTTGATCCAGCGTCGTCAATAGAAAATATCACCGCTGCCATTTTGAATTTTCTTACGACTGAAGAAATTCTAATTTAATGACTTATAAAGAAAACTACTGTCTGCTCACACGAATTTACCTAGTAATTGTTTACTTTTAATATTAGATAACTTGCCTAGCTAAAATTTAGTCATTTCAATAAATTATTATCTTACTTTTATAGTCTTAATTTATACGTGAAAATTTCACTGTCACTATTTGCTTATTTGATTTCTTTCTAAATTCATAATTTTGTTTAAGTTTCAATTATTTATCAATATTGTAAACCACTTTACCTTTAACTATGTGTTTGCCTATTGTAACCTAATTTATTAGTGTACCTTCAGTATTCGAATTTGTTGTCAATCAAGTAATTAATGTATCCATTTTCTAGGGCCAACCTATTGTTTAAGGTCCGAATTATTATTGTTTTCTTTTCCATTTAGCTTCTGTAATTTCGGACGTTACTTGCGCAAGGAAACGACATCGGAAGGAAGTTATTTTCAGGCGAGATTATTGATATACTTGATCGCTTGTTTACTTGGGTAAACCGAATTCTGAAAACTTTGTAAGATTAACGTAACTAATATCACTTTTCCTCCTTTTTTTTTTGTTGCTCGAGGATTAATTTAAGGTAATTTGGATCAATCATTCAATGTTATATTAAAATAATATTTATTTCCTTTTTTTATTAATCAATCCTTACGGGTATCTCTATTACTTGTCAAATTTATGTTACCATTTAGACCATTTATCTGTTTTTGATGGCGATTATAATTTTGTGACCCCATTGTGTCTATTTATTCATAATTTTTTCTATGATTTATTTAGTTTTTCGTACTTCGAACTAAGGTAAATTACAAATATAACTATCTTGGAAGTACGTGGCGTCCATTTTTCCTGATTATTATTTTATTTTATTTCTGTATATAATATTATGTATAATTATTTAACCGTATTAATCCACCCCAATGCCTACTAGCACTGAACCACCGAGCCTTGGCTTTATAAATTTTGTTACCAATTAAAGTTACCGTAACACACTGTATAATATAACATGAAATACTTCTAATAGGAGGATAGAACACAAACGTTGAGATAACCACTACGTTTCACTGCAATGTGCAACGTATTGAGACCCTCCTTGTTTGATCGGAAAACATGTTTGTAGAAGTATTTATAATTCTAATACCAATATGTAAAATAAATCACAAATTGATAAAACATTTTAAAATGTAATTTTATTGATATACAAAATAAATAACTACAGAAGTTTAATTAGTTAGAATCTAATTCACTGCCGCTGTCTTTGTCACTACTGCAGTAATCAATTTCCCTGTATTTACAGTAAAAATCAAGCTCTTCGACTTCATCAATAAAACCTTCTTTTCTAAATATTCTTGTTCGATATTTTCTGTATGTTTGCACGCAGCTTCCCATTCTTCACGACCAATTGATTTAAATTTATTCTCGGCTAATTTCCACATCTTCAAATTTAAATGTAATATTATTACTCCCTACATAAGTTTTAACTAGAGCCCATATCTTTTCAATTGGATTTAGTTCTGGATAGTAGGGTGGCAACCTTACACAGAATCACCATGTTCAACCATCAAGTTATCTATTAAATAATTTTTGAACTAGTCGATGACGTTTAATTGTCTCATAGAGTTCGGGTCGATGGTTGATCTAGGTGCTGGTTTGTTTATTATTTTAAGAGGTGAACCAAATATACTTCCTTCAGGTTTCGATCTGCCTTCCTGTGTGATGCGTTTAATTATTCTGTTGCTTTTGCTAATCTTTCATTCACACCATCGACAGGGATAATAAAATCTTTTGATTCTTTTTCTCCCTTCATAAATTCATACAATTTACAAATAACGATGAAATAATAAAAAGTGTCTTGAAAAAGGCAGATTTTGTATAAAACAGAAGGAATAAACTCAAGCGGCAACGTACGAATACAACGTGAAGTAAATAAAGCGAATTACTACATTTATTTATAGCACATTTGTCGAATACTTTCGACGCGTTTGAATCCTATGTGCATAGAGGGGCGAGTGCCACGACATTTTGAAACTACTCTACCTCTTAGCTTTTGGCCTATACCGACAATTTGGTTTACATACGACGCCATTGGATCACAATTATCCAAGCGAACGGAAATCAAACCACGTAGTAACGAAATTCTTCACGTAAAATCTTTGTCATAATATAGAGATTTCATTTTCTGCCATAATTCCTTGGCTGTTTTCAAGTCTCTGATGTGCATATAAAGAGAAGTATCGATCGTTAAGATCAGCTTCGCTTTAGCTTTAGTAGTTTCTTCTGATATTGATTTCTACAATCCTTCTAGAATTAAATAATTCTCAGCCCCAAATGCCCAATCGCCGCAATTCTGATGACCTTTCAACTTCGATACATTTACTAAATAACTACTAATCATTCTTCTGCATTCCAACACTTACAACACTAATCTTTTTTTTTTAATACACGTGGCACTGGGCCCATAACCCGTTGGAAAAAGGTTATGGTCAGTTAGAATATTCAGCACAGACTGACCTTAGTCAATGATCATCACTACGTTCATGCCAGATGGCTCTCGTGTTTTACATTCATGGTGCATAACAATGTTTTGATATAAATTCTAACAATTTCACTGTAAGATATTTCAAGAGATAAGGTGGGTGGCCTACTTTGATTCTATTGCGTATTTCAAGACGATTTCATTATTTTCTTTTAAGGGAAAAGAAATAACTTAGCTTGAAACAAAACCATTTTTATTTCCAAATTTGTTGTTGAACGCTACATTGATTTTTAATCTGAATTTAATTTTTTTATAGTTAATTTACAAATCTATTTATTCGGATTTCAATTTGATAAATAATTATTTAGTTGACCGCATTGTGTTTTCTTGGTTATTGTGTGTTTTACTGATTATTATATGTACTTATGTGTTCTCTTACAGTTTTATTTCCTCCTTTCGTAGTTTATGGGCTATTTTTTTCTTAAATTACGTGGTTGCTTAGGTACTTTTACTATTCGGCCACACCACCTATGCATCCAGTGCCTACCGCTTTAGTGATCTAAAAATCAGCTGATCTGGACCCATCTCTCGTATACGATCTGTAGCGTATTTCAGTTCAAAAATCATTTAGAATACGTTACAACGTGTGGATGTCTGTGGTGAATCTTTCTTTTACAACACCACAAAAAGTTGAAACGCAATTGTATTCAAATTTTAGTTAAGCACCTATGAGTTAAATTTCTGATTTTGGTGGTGCTGGAGTTTGGTGTTAAGGAGAAAGAGGAGTAGACATGTTTTCTATTTTGGTCGTAAAAACTCAACAATTCGAAAACCGTTTGCATTGACACGTGTTTAAGCCATAAATGTCTGAAAAATTGAAGAGATGAAAGTTGACGGCAAGGATTATAAGAATAATGATATGTATCAAAAATACAAAAAGATGCATTTGTTTTGACATACGCTCTTGTACAAAAATAAAATAACAAATCTACAAGGTAGGCCGTGACACCATTAAATCCGTTGCTTTTATCTCTTTCCAACGATGCTATGAAAATTTTAACAGTACCAAAATTAAATTATTTAGTGAAAACCATAATACATATCGTTGATTGGTAAAAATCAACATGCCATGAAAACTAAAAATTCACTTTGTAATAATTATAAATCTGTAATTATTTATTACAATTTAATACAAACAAACAAATATCATAAGTAATAATACAAAAAGAAGAACTATGTATAACAGTAATAATTATACTGGCGTGCTGAACAGGAAATGTATGTATTTATTTTGTTAGCTACAGAAAATGCTCAAATTGTGACCATGCAACAAATATCAAGGTTGGCCATGACACCATTAAATTCGCTGCTCTTCTCTTTAAAGTGATATAAAACAAAAACAAAATTTAATGAAAACCATAATACATATCATTGAATCAAAATTAGCTATGTCATGAATAGTGAAAACAATGTAACAGCTGTCAACAAATTTGACTGTATGTAGCCGTTATCAAGATCTAAGAATAGCTTTATATCACTATAATTATGGTATACACCAATATTGAAAAATTCAATATGGTTACCATTTATTGTGAGTGCAATTTTGATGCTGAGATGGCAGTCACAGTTTACCGCGTGAGATTTCCAGATGCTACACAGCCAAATGGAACTATGTTTAGGAAGTTAATTCAAAATCTAAAAACTCATGGTTCGTTTTCAAAAACAGTAGTAAGGCGAGGGCACATTACGGATAACGTAAGAAAAGTGATTAGAGTATTAAATTATGTTAACCAAAATGAAGAAACCCTTTGAGACAAATTCAGAGAAACTGTCGTAAAAAGGCAACGCAAGAGAAATAATTAAAAAACGGATTTCGATGCTACAAAATGAAGAAAGTTCAACATTTATATGAAGCAGATAACCCGAGGAGAGTAAGTTTTGTAGATGGTTGTTAAATAAGAATAGGGTTGACCCACTGATATGTAGCAACGGACGAATTAAACTTTTCAAATAATGGATTTTTCAATAGAAATATTCATTATAAGTGGAGCCAAGAAAATACACATTGGTGCAGAGAGACTGCTTTCAAGAAAGGTTTTCAACTAATGTTTGGGTGGGTCTTTAGGAACTAAAGTAGTTGGAGTTTTATAATGATAAATTAACCTCTCACAGATATCTTAATTTCCTACAAAACGAGTTTCAAGATTTTTGTATGAATTAACATTGCCAGAAAATTAAATTACTTATATTTTCAACATGATGGGACTCCACCTCACACTGCTGCAATATGTTCAAATTATTTAAATCAAGTTATGCCAGATAGCTAGATAGGCACATATGGATCCATTCTATGGCCACCTCTATCACCAGATATTACTCCTTTGGATTATTTTCTCTGGGGTTATATTAAAGACGAGGTATTGGAAAGAAAAAAGCAATGGATTTAATGGTGTCACGGCCTACCTTGAGATTTGTTATTTTTATTTTTGTACAAGAGAGTATGTCAAAAACAACTGCATCTTTTTGTATTTTTGATACATATCATTATTCTTATAATCTTATAATAAAGTGGTCGAACTGGTAATCGGTATAATATAAAAATGAAATAAGTGTAAAGAAAGAATGTGTAAAAAGTTCTCCAAAACAAATCGTTAAACTAACTGTAGATACTAACCATTCACCAAAAATAATGCCTTTGACTCAATGGGAAGATTAAAGTGGGAGGTTCAATCTTTTGATTTGCTTAATTACCTCAATTTCTGCTTAATTACTTCCACTGAACATTAATATAAAAAATGCAATGTAACACTAATAAAATGATCTCGGACGCCAAGTTGTTTTTTAACTATGCTCGGAATAACTAAACCGAGGTTTACAATAATAAAATGTTATCGACAGCCTGATATATATATATATATATATATATATATATATATATATATATATATATATATATATATATATATATATATATATATATATATATATATATATTTAAAAATTCAATGAAGAAAGATTTGTGTCAAGGTAAGTGGGCCATTTTAAAAAAAAAAAGATCTTTAGTTCAAAGGAAGCTTGTCAGAAATTTATACCTAATTGTCAACCAATCATACGTTATCGTGAAACATGAATTCAAGGACTAAGATATAACTTACGATACGGATACAGTTAAATTAAGAGTCATTGAAAAAGATATTTCAATTGTACAATTTGTAATTCCAGGAATGTTCAAAATCAATTTCTTGACAATTTATCAAAAAAATTTAAAATGCCCATATATGTCATAGTTAATAGGAAACACTCAAAATGTTATAACATAATTATTAACATACTTTATCTAATAAATGAATGATTAGGTGACATTAAGTTAACAAGTGTTATGAATAGGATTATTTAAGATTGATTTACATTCTTGATTTAGTTAATAGACTTATCACTTGTATAGGTCATTCTGGATTAATATCCAGAATGACCTATACGAGATAACTCTTGTATACATAAATTCAAAAATCTTAAAAATCCATCATAAATTTTAATATCCCAATTCATGCCACTAAGGGTTAATCTACTTAATTGTTTCATAACCATATTTCTTGTTTATCTAGATAAATATTAGAAATAAATTATTAAATTTTATGTCAAATTCTCAAATTGCATTACATATCTGTACAGTGTAATTAAGCATTTCTAAATGAACTATCTTTTGAATAAATTGATTCAGATGTTTTAAGATCCCATTTTAGTATTAATAATCAAATTTTATTATTATAAGATAACTCCTTGTAGTAATTGTTACAAATAATAAATTTATCGAAGCTTGACCTTTGAACAAAGGAATCTTTTCGATTTATGTTTAAACTAGCCACCACAGTACATTAAGAGTCAGCCAAAATCTTTGCTTATTGTTTTAACTAACACTCACGATTACAACTTTATGGATCACAGTCATATTATATATAATAATTATACTATAATCAAATTTATTAATAGTGAAGTTTATCTAATCGCCATAATTAAAGGATGTAGAACTACATTCTAAGAAAAAGTTCTATGTAATAGTCTGAAATCTTGTTTCTGAATACGGTTCAAAGTTAAAAAGAAATTCTTTTCTTAATATCTTTCGACTGTTTCGAAATAATTTATGAAATTTCGATTGGAGTTTTTGGGAAAATATATAATAGTATATATATATATATATATATATATATATAATGGCTAGGCCTTGACTACATTAGAATAATAACTCAATTGCTAACTCTTCAATTGCTACTAGCCAACAATTCACATAAAGTCAATTTAGCTTCGAACTTTGGCTCAATGGAATATAAATTTTATCAAACTTCCCTTCATGGTAGGTCAAAATTTTTTTTTCAATAAGGTAAATTGTGCAACTACAAAGATCTAAAAAGACTAATAACGAAACTATTTATTTAAAAAAATATTGTATTGCACTTAAATTTTTATTTCACAAATTTACTCAATATTTTAGGTAGATAAACTGAGATTAAATTTTATTTAATATATTGATACTAATAGTTCGAAATGTTATCTTTATGGCTCACATAGCTTCACAACTTTTCTTAATTAATTTCTTTTCGTCCACATAAGATAAGTAAATTAAATCATTCTAATAGAACGTTTAAGCTGTCGGAAATTATTTTTTGGAAACCATAGAAATTAGAGAATTAACTCCGTTTATAACCCATTTAGCTTTAGAATTTTATATAGGTAATACTAATTAATGTTCCAGAGATTTTAGTTACAACTTTTTTTAATTATATTTTTTTCTTCCACGTATGGTGAGTAAGTTTTCACTCAACCGAACTTTCAATTACGTGATAGTTTTTGTGGGTAACCGAAATTAAAGCGTTAATTTCGTGTGTATCCTATTTAGCTTTAACAACATTTCTTATTTAAATTTAAATTTTAAGTAAGTTAAACTCTTCTAATTGAACATTCGATCATGCGGTTAAGTACTATTTGAGATAATCAAAATTTGAGCGTTAGTAACGTGTAGAACAAATTTAGGCTACAACTTTTTTTACTTATATTTTTTTCTTCCACGAAAGGTGAGCCAGTTAAATTGTTTCTTTTAACTGACGATTCATCATGTGATAAAGTGCTTGGAGAAATTAAAGCTTTAATTACGTATATATCCCATTGCGATTTACAACTTTGCTTAATAAAATTGTTTTTTTCTACGTAAGATGAACGTGGTAAAGTATTTCTTGGAGATAATTCAAATTGGGCTTATCGTGTAGAACTTATTTAGCTTTATTCTTAATTACATTTTGCGCCCACGTAAGGTGACTAAGTTAAATTCTTCTAATTGAGCATTCGATCACGCCGTAAAGCACGTTTTGGGGATAAAATTTGAGCATTGATATCATGTAGAAATCATTTACTGCTACAACTTTTTTAAATTTATCTGTTTTATAACGCTGTTCCTTCTGCTTCCCTATTAATTTTATACACGCTTTACATGAAATGTTGCGATGGCGATAATAAATTTCATTAAATTTGGTATAAGTATTGCTATTTATTTTAGTGTTCCATTGAGTTGCGATGTATGTCTATTAATCTTTATCTGACATGAGATTATAAATGACATTCTGACGTAGATTATTGTTTTTCTTTTCACAATATTGCCTATTTTCGTTACGAACGTATAAACAGGAGGTTGCATATCCTAGAAAAATTAAATTTTAAATTATGGAAGGTTGTGTGCTGTTTCACACCAGATATTTCTGTAATGAAGACGATAAGTAATACATTTTAGTTTAATCATTATTGTGCATATCAAACGGAGCTCAATGTGTTAAACCCACTCATGTATCATGTATTCAACACACTTTGGATATGATATGAAAATTTAAAAAGCAATACTGTTTGATCACTCCATTGATCAGATGGTTTAATAGTTAATAATAGAAGTTAATTTTGACATTGAATAAATTTTGAGAATAATTTATTTTCTTATCATTGATTAATAATTCATTAAATTTCTATCTTAGTTTGTACTTCTGGAAAAAATTGAAATCATTTCGAAATAAGATAACAAAACAATATGATTTCTGTAAAATAAACATGCAATTATATGGAATAAGAAAATCAAAATAAATGAAAAGTACCAGTTAGTTAACAATTAATTCAGGGTAGTGATAACATTTGATTTGTCACCTAATAGACAGGATGTTTTTGTATACCCTCAAGGTTTATCCCTTTAACAGATAATACTCTTTAAAACGTAATAATCTCACATGATATTTCAACTTGAAGTAATATGATCGAATTAATTTTTCTATTATTATAAAATTACATAATTTAATTGGGTTACATGCTCAATTTATGTTGTAGTAAGCTCGTTAAATATTTTTCGCCAAGGCCAAGGTTTTGAAATCATTCCGGTGCACTTGAAATTCACAAAACGCCAAACGAGACGTTATCAATACCAGAGATACACATACGTTGCACTCTAACTTTCATTTAGTACAAGTTCGCAAAGCAAGTTAGAGAAAATAGACATTTTGCTTCATAAAGCGTTGTTATCCAAATTATTTTTTGTTTTAAAGGTGTTCTGCACATTTAGCTTACCTAGGATAAGTAGACTTAAAACAGGGTCAAAATTAACTCTATTTAAACGAATTAATGGTTGATTTGGACTTGACTGTACCGAGCGTCATAGTTTTAAGTCGACGTATTAAATGCGTTCCTGCAAGCGAATATAGCCCTTGTTACTGCCATCTGGCATTGTAGTCATTTCGCTTATAGCTAATACAATCGTAAATTCAAATTGAGAGTGCGTAGTATAAGTTGAAAGGTGGTGCACAATTCTTACCCTCAATTATGGGAGGACGTTTGATTCAATCGAGTATATTCTATCTATCGTACTTTTAAGGCAATCTTAGTGGCCAACTATTTATCTCGACATTCATAATTCAATAACCACGTGGTGGTTATTTGTAAGGTGACTCTGAATAACTGATGTACCATAGGCAGTGTAATGGCCTAATGGGACCCTTACTGTGGTCTATATACACTTCCACTATTCTCTTGCTCATATTTGTTTAATTACAATAATTTATAATGTAATGGATATGGGGGGGACTATATAGAATAGATCTGAGGTTAAGCAGAATGAAAAGCAGATCAAATGAGGCACTTGAAATACTAGAAACTCGAAATGGGGTTGTGGTAATCAAAGGTATACTTGTGTATACAAGTGGACGAATGCGACAAAACGTCTTATGAAACGAGTTGCTTATACTATTTACTCTATTCTGCGTATTTATGTTGAAAATTTTGAAAAAAATGTAAATACCATTTGTCACCTTGTATGTCAAGTTTCATAATTTTTAATGTAGGTTGGCAACAGTGGTAATTGTATGAGTTCGAAGCAAATATAGGTTATTAAAACTTTCATCTTACAGTTGTAGTTTTTGAGGTACCTTATACCATTGTTTTTGGTGTCAGAAATCAAATATTATTCACAAGTGAGATAAAGTACTCACGAGTGAGTAAAAAATCAATTGCAAATGCAAATTGTGAAAAATAACGACGCTGTTTATTTCATAACTATAGCAACCGTAGGTCACTGCAAAATTTAATACATATGACTATATGATTTTTATGGGAGAATATTTGTTTGAATTTGATTTTTACTAAAGTTGCACATGTAAGATAAAACGTCGTATATCACACGCGCGAAATGCCATTATAAGCTTGTGAGAAATTGTATCGCTCGCGATTCAAAATTCTTACTCTCGGATAATGATTCATTTCTGTCACTTATAATATAATATACTATTATTTCACATACTAATACGTTATAAGCAAATAAACCCTTAGTTACCGTAACCATAAACACGTTCATAACTCCCTTGAGAAGTTATGAACTGGTATCGAAGCAGTTATAGATTTATAACTGCCCTCTAATGTATTTTGACAAATATTATCGAAGTTGTCAGTTGATATATCCATAGTAATTATGCCTTAAATAACGTAGCTACCTTTAATTTTAATAACCAACAAAATTTCGTTTTTTTGTTATTAGTATGAAATAAAATTATTTATATATCACGTGAGTTATGTATGTTAATTACCGAGGGCAACGGATTACAATCCCGAGGGACGTTAGTCACGAGGGATTGTAAGTTGCCGAGGTTATTAACGTGCCCATAACTCCCTTAATACATAAATAACTATTATTAATTTGCTACTAATGCCTTCCAAACTACCTTAATGTTCTCAATAGAAGTTGTATACTATATACACTATAGTCGAAATAAAATAACACTATACTACGTAAACTTAATAATTTACACTCAAATGAAGTTATCAAGGTTAAGTGAAGGTTATATTTTACGTAAAAGATGTGCTCGACTTAATCTGAGAGCATATTGACGCTTTATCTTGAAACACAATAAAAAAAGAGAAATCGTCCATATTCGGTTTTTCTATCTTGATCATTACAATACATTAATCAGGAATAATTCAATACAAAGATAGATTATGGTTAATTCCACATACAGCTAACTCTCTAAGATTAGGACTATTGTTGCATACAATCCAAAAATTCTGTACTGTTCAGGGTCTTCCCACGTATCAAATATGAAGTTCTTTATTTTCTATGATTTCTCAACTTGATTTGATTTACAAGCAGTTGATGAAAATGCAGATGGCTACTATAAATGTATCATTAACATATCAGGTACATTTAGTTTTGTGGCCTAACGCTTACTTCAAATGTAAACACATTAAAGTACAATCCTATACAACAAAATTCTCTGATGTTTCTATTAGCTTGTTAACCATTCACATCGTAAATTCATGTAAAAACATATCAGATAAGAATAGATTATGTTGTTACATTTACGTTTACATCAAAAAGAACTTCGTTAGTTTACATACCAACATCAAGAAAAAAATTTTGGGTTTCATAAAGGCAAACATTAAAACAGCCGCTTGAGTGTTATAATCTACATATTACACACGCAAAATAGAAAAACTAATTGTATGCTATTGGTTATCAATTTGTATCCACCATATTAAAATTCTAAATTTTGACACTATTTTGTTGGGAAAACTCAAGTGTAACTCAAATTTTATCTCATTGTACCCTATTTCAAATCCGCCATATTGCAAATATTTGTTTCCTGGACAGTGTAAAAAAGTGGCCAAATTGTTGTGGTTATGGTATTATTGTATGTGTTGGACACCATGTTGTCTCCACAATTTTGACAGTTTTTATTTATAGATTGTTTGTTGAGGTGAAAAATGGGGATAATGCTATGATAAGACAAACATGTTCGAATCCGCCATATCGTACGTCTTTTTTAGGGATCGATATTGTTAAAATGGACAGGCGTAAAATGTTTGGGTTTTATCTTATTCGACCTCAATATGAATCCACCATATTGAATATCCTTTTATGGGGTGTAGGACACTTCGCCCCGGACATCAACTTAATTCTCAAGAAAGAAGGAACATAGTACGGTATTTTTAATGAGTGTTTACAATAATGTTTAGTTTTATTAGGGACACAGATTTAAACTTGGTTTAGGATGGTCCCAGGAACTAAAGATTAAAGTAGCTAATAGGGGTTCATTGGTATCGAGATCTTGTGGGCAATAACGAATAATGTAAACTGAATAATTCTATAACTACTGTAAACTCCACAAATACATACGAATCATTTCATTCGCGATTTAATTCCAATTTTTATTCAATGTATCCATCCTTGTATTTATTTGTTAAAGTTTTAAACAATTTTGAAACCGAAACGCACATTCGCATTTAAAGCGTTAAAGAGACAATTACATGCAAACTCAAAATTATTAAACGTAAACAAAATATGTTAAATTTTAAAATACAACAAGGGTTCCATAAAAACAATAGATTTTGTAAAATTTGCGTCAAATTTTTATAATAAGAGTTGCTACAATCAACATAAAAATCACCTATCAATGTATCCAATTCAAGGAATCAGATAAGTGGGTTATCCCAACGTATTTCTATCTACAGAGTCACAGTAAAATTGTCTCGGGGATTAAATGTCCGGGGGAGGACATATTCGGGGACCAAGTATCCGGGGGACGAAATGTTCGGGGGACGAAATGTCCGGGAGACGAAATATCCAGGGACGAAATGTCCGGGGACGAAATGTTCGGAGACGAAATATTCGGGGACCAAATGTCCGTATCCCCCTTTTATGGTTCATTGCATTTAAGGTTTTAGTATATTGAATATCAAGAACAGTAAGGGACGTTTACTGGTAGACGGCAATTCGGCCGGAGACCGGTACAACCCTTAATATTCGTGATTCTCATAATGTTTTTGGCACAATTGTATTACATTTACCACAATTGAAATTATTTAATTTCTACTAAATAAACGAGAAGTCAAAAGTGTCTTTTATATTTCGCGACAAGTTCAGCTTGTCAAATATCATTTTTCTACTCCCTATATGGTAAGTACGTCATTTTTGCCTTGTTTTTACAACTGTAAATAGGACCAATATTGGGTTGCTCTTGACGATGGGACGTTATTTTACTTTTTTTCCCGTCGGCATTGGTAACGGGAAAAAAAGTAAAATTTCCTCCTATTACTTGAATATTGGAAATACATTTGTCGTTTCCATAATGTTACTAAAATATGGTTAAATATTTTTTTTAAATTAAGGATTACCGTACAATCGTTACAATTATTAATATTATTTTAATTTTAATAAATTTTGAAGAGGTAGAGAAAAAATACATTTTTTTTTATATTCAATAAAATGTGATTAGGGAGTAGAAAAAATATTATACACACTTCGTGCTATAAGTGAATTAACCAGTCTCGAACTTGTTTGCTTGCCCTCGCTAAGCTTGGGCGCAAAGCCTGTCCTCGACTGGTAAGTTTCACTTACCTCACTTAGTATGTAAATAACTATTAATAGCGTTAGTTTGGACGTCAGTAAGTAAAACACGTCGGTAAGTAATAATTACTTACCGATGTGTTGGCCTGTAAACCTGTAAGTAAATCCTACCGTCTTGAAAACATATTGTACATAAGCAAAATGCCCAATTGTGCAAAATAATACATTATTCTGTATCCACTGTATGAGTTTTATCTGTGGTCCAAAAAGTAAGACGATTTATTTCTATCGGTACCTATATTTTCAAATTTAGTGTTTCAGTTTATTAGTTGCTCTTCTAATTAATTTACTAAAACCTGTACTGGACAGGCAATGTTACATAATTATTATTTATTATCTTTCATAAAATGATTACAATGTTATTATCTAAATGAAAAGGTAAACTTGTCATAATATTATTAATCGAAGCAGAACCTTCTCTTACAACATTAAGTTTTGTTCGCTGGTGCGATTCCGAACTACTCTAAAATTCACGTAAAGCGCATGTGTAACTATGAACTAGTTCAGGAATGTATTTTAACGCGAACGATTTCGGGATGGAATGAGAACTCATTATAACCTCATAACCGTCAGATGTCACTGATGTCAGACCAGAGAACCTGCAAATTTAACGTCGCTTTTTGCTTTATGTGGTGTTATTGAACAGAAAATTAAAAAAAACGTAAAAAATTAGTGAAAACGAAGGAGCCAAATAATAATTATATACTTAATTTATCTCTACCAGCAAGAAACTTTTTTAAGTATTAGCCGAATTTTTGGTGCTTTCAACAACCTGTCTTAGAACCATATAAAAAATACAAGGAGCAGGTGGGTTCATTGAGAATTAAGAATTTAAAGAAAATGTGCGAAGAAATCGCCAAAGAAATACAATATATTACTGTTGTAACTGTTGCGGGGTACATAATAAAACGAACAATAGGATGTAAGATGACGTGTAATTACCACCTGTACATTCGTGGTTCTTGAATCCTACTTTCCTTATACCGTGTTGTCCATATGTAACAATTACCAACACAAGAATATCAGGGGTTGATTGCGAAAACAGATGAAAAGTTCTTGTAAGAAATTAAAAAAGTGCATAGACAATTCTAAACTAACTGGCAGGGGAAAAAAGATGTTCGAATATGCTGATGTTATGCACAGTATACTAGGGCAAAAAAGCTTAGTTTTATCCTCAAACATCATAAGGCAAAGGCATCAGAAGAAGAAGCGGGAATGTGGTAGAAATACGAATAGGAACTGAAGCAAATGAACAAGGAAAGAAGACGGAAACTGTTTTTTCTTCAGTAATAACACGAAAGACTGTGACAAATCCAAGTGAGAACAAAAGGCTAAAATTTCATATTCTTAGAGAAGTTAGAAGTGATAGAAAGGACTATTATAAAAAAACGATTGGAAACTGAAGAAAAAAAGCTTTCGGGGAAAAAAGAAGAAACGATTTGCTAAAAAAACACGGTGATTTATTGGGAATGTATTTAGACAGGACTAGTTCCATACCTATAATTGATCTATGATTCCATAATATTAGTGATAAATCATATTCGTCCAAGGTTGTTTTGAATTCACGTTTATTTTTTTTAGAATATTTACTCTTGATATTAAAATAGTGTTAAGTTTATATATTTTTTTAGTATTCTGTTAATTTTTAAAGAATGTGCGTTTTTTTTTACTAAGTGTATGTATTTAGTGTTCTCTGGTTCCTAATTTAAATATGAAAAATATAAAATGTGTAAGTATTTACCTAATGTTCTCCTGAAAATAAAGTTCAACTCAAATGTAATGTATAAAAATAACAAGCAGCTCTGTTACAATTTAATCATTTTTGTACAAATTGTCGTAAAATTGTCAGTGTGTGTGTGTGTGTGTGTTGTGTGTGAACATCCTGTATTAGAAACTGCATTTTTGTTTTCTGCATAATTAAAAGTACTTCGATATTCAGAATGGATTGTTTAAAATTAAGAGTATATTGAGTATAATGAAAGCTTTTTTTTAGGCAATCATTTATGTTTCCGTTTAATTAAAAGATAGTTTGCTGAGTTGATATATGTGGAACGGTTGATGATGTCATTTCTTTAATTTCTATATCTTAGTTTTATAAAAGAGCAAATTCAGGTTTCGATTACTGAGGTTACATTAAGGATTGGAATTATTTTAAAAGTAAACCGAATCGTTTTTGAGTAAATCGGTTTTATAAGTTTATAAAGTTTGTTTGTTCAACTAAGTATGTCATGACAAAATTAAGTATGTGTTTATCAGTTTTAAGCGTTCTCATGTTTCGGATGCACTTAAATTCACAAAACGTTAAGCGAGAAGTTGTTATCAGTAACAAAGATATAAATATGTTGCATTTTAACTTTCATTTAGTACAGTCGCGAAGCAAGTTGGAGTAAAAAAAATAGACATTTTTTTGTCGCAACTTTTATTTTTTTAATGATACCTGTATAAAATAATTTTTTTAACCAAAACGCACCTTTTAAATGTATTTGTGTTATCAAATGTTGTTTATAAATTATAATGCATATTTTTAGAAACTTAAAAATACAACAATAAAACTACATCAAACTTGATGCAAAATTGGTTTATTTTCTTAAATAAGTACAAATATGCAACATTAGCAAGTAAAATAACAAAAGTATATTTGAGTGAGCATGAAAATAAAAAATAAAAAATTTGCGTCTAAAGAGTTTGGTTGCATTTTATCCAGATGCAAAGTTAGGGCAAACTTTATCCGATGTCAAAGTGACAACACTATTGCTTATGCCATTTTTAATACATGAGTTAAATTATCAAAATTATAATTTACTCTGAATTTTGCCTCGCGTTTTTCAAAATATGCTTTACGAAGTAGGCTGATCAAAAAAATTTTATCGCCTTGTCGTCTTTGAATTTTTGGCAGATATTCTGCACCGAATTTTTCCAGTCTCTGAAGTCTGAAAATTGCATCGTTCTGACTTCTATGGGTTTCGGTTTGGTTATGGCATTAGTAGGAATGGTATCCCATTCTATGGTGCCCAAATAATTCTGTTTTGATTAATCTTTCAATGGTCGCATGGAGAGAATCGACTGACATGTAGGTATGTCCAGAAAGTAAAAACACTATTTTTATTGTTTTAATATTGCTACATCCTGTAAGAATTTTTGTCACATGGCCAACATCGCACGGTGTCGATTTTGGCTCGAACATCTGTCACAATATAAACATGTATATTGCATACCCTATTATCTGTGTCTGTTAAAAAGTTATATACCACTGTACAGGTCTCATTATAACCTCGGTTGCCGTCAGCCTCTCCCTAAATATAGCAATAACCATTTTGTGTACCCGATTCGTAGTTTGTTTCATTGTATGTGTATTTTCTTGAATAGTAGGTACAAAAGTAAATTATCTCTATAAGGTGTATTTTAATACCTTCTCTAAATCAAAACTAACACAAAGGTAATTGCTATAAGTTAAGTATATTTTCTGGTCTTCTAAAAATAATTCTTTGCTCTGCTCTTTCATTTCTGTATGTTTTATGGATAAAGCCAGAAACGTCTGTTTCCACAAAAGAACTATCCTTCCTACTTTCGCACAATTTACATTTATCTTTTTTAGGTAAATGAAAACCCAAGTTTAAAAAGATTTTTCTAAATTTTTTAACAGCGGTATGTGATTGGATTGTTTAGACTCTTGATGCCGTAAAAACGCTAGATACAAAAATCTTACATTTCTCAACTCTCGTGACAGATACTTTCTATCACTATGATTATGGTAATAATGGGAAGATACCGCAGGAAGACTTTATAAAATAATGAACTTCTTCCTTTATTTCAGGTTTCCTAGTTATGTGGCTCATGTATACCCCTTTGGTCTGGTTTTGCCGAGTTTTTACAGATTTGGAAACTGCATACGTAAAACCATTTACGGTATATCAAGAGTTTTAATAAAATTGTTGACATATTTCCACTCTTCTATTATTCCAAGTAATAATATATTTAAACGAATTTGGTCTATTACTAATTGGTGCAAGCCAACTCCTTTGTTGTTCATACGAACCCAATCCCCAATATTTCTTTAGTTAACATGTATTTATGTGTCTCTACCTGACATGAACTTTTAAAACGTCATTCTTACATATTGTATTCTTTTGTTTTCACAATGTTGCCTATTTTCGTTATAAACGTATAAAAAGAGGTTGCATAATATTATCCAAAAACATTTAATTTAAAATTATTTCATTTCTTTTAATTTCCTCAGCTGGTGTGTTATTTCACACCAGATATTTTTGTAATGAATAATGTGTTTTAGTATAATCATTACTGTGTACGCCAAAGTCGCTGGCCTACTAGAATTATCTAGAGAACGGAAAGAAACATGTTTCTGAAACTTTGGGTACTGCTATTTGATGCTTGGATCTAGCTTTTGAAAATATGTTTACCAGTGCACTGTTGCCATATCGTGTCATACTGAACCCTTTGAAATTTCAAATGAAACACCTTATTCATTATTTGATTTTCGTATTCTACGTGTGATTCTGAGCATATTTGGTAGAACATGCCTACCTCTTACGAATTAATTCGGAATTTTTTCGCGAAAAGCAGCATTACCAAAAGTGTGATATCCCCAGTACTGACAGAAAGCTGCAATTTTTACAGCGGCTTCCTAAAACATAAGTGTTTTTATAAATACTGACGTACATTGATCTAATGTTATACAGGGTCCAAAAAAAGCGAGTTATACTCCGACACCAAAAAAATTGGAAAAGTAGATTTTTTTAAATAGAACACCCTGTATTTTCTATTGTCTATGAATTAAACACTTAATTACCTGTCAAATGATATAACATGTTACTATACCTATCTTCAACGGTTTTTGAAGTTTACGATACTTTAGGTGAAAACGGGAAAAAATAAAATTTTGTTAATATTCACTTATAGTGAGCGATGATGATCTGTCACTTGTGTCATACACTAACAATTGGCAGGGTTGTGTTTGTTTATGTGCCAAATAGTTTAAGTGTTTCTGATGGTGAAGTCTTATACTAATGAACAAATCTTAAATTTATTTTATAGACAGCCTAAGAAAATAATATCAAGGACTTGCAGTAAATTCAATAATTTTTATCCAGATGCGGTTCCTATGAGCGAGAAGAGGTTTAGGTGAATAGAAAAAAATTCAGTAATTACGGTGCCATAAAAAAAGCCAAAGAAGAAAACGAGGTAAATGTTTTGACGCTTTTTTTTGCATTTACCCATTCTTCAATTTATTCTGCTGAGAGAAAGACTTGGGAATATCACACAAGTCAATTGAAAGAATTTTTCATAAGCATGGAATGCATAATCATAAATATCGCACTTTTGGTAATGCTGTTTTTGGAGAAAATGTTCCAAATTAATTCATATGTCAAAAACAATAAGATCAAAACAGTAAGCTATAGAACATGTTAAAGCAAATATGCTCAGAATCACACATAGAATCCGAAAATCCAATAGTAAATAGGGTGTTTCATTTGAAATTTGACAGTTGGGTTCAGTACCACACGATCTGGCTGCAGCGCACTGGTAAAAATGTTTTCAAAAGCCAAATCCAAGCATAACCCAAAGTTTCGGAAATATATTTCTTTCCGTTCTCTAGATACTTCTAATAGGCCATCCACTTTGGCGTACCCTGTATATTATGTAAAGTGGGGTATATTTTTTACTCCAATATAATTCGTTTTTTTTTCACTAACATGCATTTCCTTCGTGGAGCGTAGATGCTTTCCAATTTGCTAAGTCCAACCACAAAAATTACATCCTAGTATCAACTATTTATGTAGAACACTGAACCTTATGTGAAACATTCCACCGGTGACCTCTGCGTCTTGCAATGTATAAAGCAGAGTGACCAGGGGTGGCGGTGGACACGTCTCACAGAGAGCTGCAAATGATCACCGGTGACCAAACGCAGCTAGTATTAACCCACTGATGTATCATTGGACACACTTGATATGAAATGATATGAAAATTTGAAAAGCAATATTGTTTGATCAGATGGTTTAATACCGTTTAGAAGTTATTTTTGATACTGAATAAATTTTTATAATAATTTAATAGTATATTATGTTATTAGGAGTCAAAGTGATACTTTATGTGGCGAAGCAGAACGCTTATTTTGCCGAACGATGTGAGGGAAATAATTCAGCTGAGCTACATAAAGTCACTTTTACTCGGAATATCATATACTATTTTATCCGCAAACGTAAAAATAATTAGTAAAGATCGAAAGGAAAGATAAAAAATGATTAGCAGGTAAAAGAATACAATAATCAGGACGCTTTGCAAGTAATGAAACCATAACGACGCTCATTAAATAAGCAAACGTCACGTGTATAAAAATGTGTGAAAATGCCTAGGCACAAAAGTGAAACTTTATTTGTATTTAATCTGTGCTTTTACTCCATGTCCGAAAACTTTTACCTGACATTTAGTCATAAAAGTGCCACTTTCGTGACGTTTGCGGATAAAATAATTTCTTTTCTTATCATTGTATTAAACAATTCATTAAATTTCTACGTTATATTGTACTTTATTTTCGAAATAAGGTGTCAACAAAACATAATTGCAGGGTAATATGTTCTATAAAATAAATATGCATCTCAGGAATAAAAAAATCTAAATAAATTGTAAGTGTATTTAAATGTAATGGAAAAGTACCAACTTAACAATGAATTCAGCATAATAGTCATAAAATTTTATTTGCCGCCTTATAGTCATGATGTTTTTGTATACTCTCAAGGTTTATCCCTTTAACAAGTTTAACAGATAAACAGTATGACAGATATATCGTAAATCAAAGGAGATTGCCGCCTGAGATATTTCATAGACTGATGAAGGTTTTACTTAATATACTTTTACTATTAAATATTATTAGTTACTAATTATATTAAATTATATATTTTACACATAATGTGTAATAATCGACTTTAAAAAAATATTTGCTGCCGTTGACGTAATAATTTCACATTACATTTCAATTTGAAGTTATGATCGAAATAAGATTACTATTATTATAAAATTACATACTTAATTGCGTTACATTCTCAAATTATTTTGTATTTAGTTGCACATGTAATTCTTAGAACGCCAAGTGGGTGTCGTTATCAATAACTGAGATATAAACACGTTACAATAACTTTCATTTGGTACAGCCCGCAAGCAAGTTTGAGTATAATAGACAATTTATTTTCTTCATACCGAATTGTTATTCAAATTATTTTTTGTTTTAAAGGTGTTCTGTACATTTTGTTTAGCTGGAGAAGTAGACTTCAATAGGGTCATCACACAGTAAATACAGTCGTCAATTATAACATTGCTTAAGTAAAGCTTTCACTTTGGTTTTTTGGCGCACTGATCGCAAATCGTAGTTAATATTCAGACTCGTCTAGATTTCTGTCATTCAGGTTAGATCTTCGGTTAGAGGAGCAGAAATGAAAAGGAGATTGAAATACTCATCTAGCTCAGTAAATGATATTCTGTGCTAACGATATCTAAATAGCAACACACCTAAAGTACCTATAAGGAATAAAAATACCAATCATACATCAAAATAAAGAAAGGAATCTTATTAGCCACAGGTGTATGTGGATACGACGCTAACAAAGTGTTCTTTACCATGTCGATGTACATAACGTTCGAATTTTTGAACATAAAGATACAGTGTACTTCTGTTTGGTGACCAATTGATGGAGTAACATAAAACCGTTATCCACATTTTCCTCCTCTCCCCTTCTTGTTACTATAAACAACATTAATTGGTTTAGGGGTTGAGGTGGGAATGGTTCATATTTTATTCTCAGGTTGCTTTGAACGCTATAGCAATCAGAGGAAACTCCTTCGGCTACTAATTAATAAATGCTACTTACAATTTCGTTGATGCAAATGAGCAGTCCACGCGCATGGAAAATCCTGACGTTTTTCCTATTATTGTCCTACACGATTTTCGTACAGGAATAGGTAGCCTACGGACATTATGATTTAGAAGATTTAAATAATATGTGGTACGAACACATACTATTGAAATCGGCCGATTGAGCTAAAAATTCGCAAGTAGCCTGTGTATTTGGTATAATCATCCTCGTCTTGTCCACAAAAATTCAGTTAAATTCAACATTAAATTTTGCAAAAAATTTACTATACCGGTATATATTTATACGGTATATCCACATACCGGGTAGTCAAACTGATCGTGGAACATATATTTAAATTGTTTTTTTTATTATATGGGAATTTCCTACGTACGCCTATGTAAATGTAGCTAAACTTCACTTTTAATGAAAAAAAATGTAGTCAAACTCATCGCTAAGTGTAAATATAAACTTGGATATACCGGTATAAATTTATACGTATATTTATATACCGCGTAGTCAAATAGTGAGACTATATATATATATATATATATATATATATATATATATATATATATATATATATATATATATATATATATATATATATATATATATATGATGCATACAATCTACCCACGTTCTATGGCTATCTTTGTTACTATAAGAGATACGAGTCGGTTAAATTAGCAAAGTTGGGCAGAATTACATAATAATTCAAATACCGATAAGAAAATTCAACATTGTTGCGAACTTTCTAAGACATCTGAGAATAACTAAAGTGTGTCCAAATTTTTTTAATGTTCAAAATACGAAAAAGTTATAACAGAGACTTTTGATAGCTATTTTACGCAAAATGGGAAAATGTGAATAAAAATTTTTTAGTAATTAGTTTTTCCCAAACACACATTTTTTAAATGGCAAACTATAGGTGGATATAGACTCATTCGATGGCTTGTTTTTTCTGATTTCCAAAATGTACAGCTTTGTATGTTTAATATTATTAGTTAACTGACAATTAAAAAAAAGTAATTATAATACTTATTAAACAAATTTAACCCATTAGCGCCCAGAACTATTCTTTGTTTTGATTTGATTTTTAATGGCTTATAATTTTTAAGAATAGTGTACTTACAAAGAAAGAAATAAAAAATAAAAATTAGCCGAAAACAGAAATATTAGCTGCTACCATATTGTATCACTGGGCGGGTAAGGTGCAATCAATTAACAAAGAAACACATTTTATTCTGTTGCAACTAAAAAGTTATATTATGCAATATTTTTGAATAAAATGTAAACACATGTACGGAAATCTACAGAAATAGGGTCTAGGTGTGAACGTGTTTATTATTTTGTATGATATTTGGCAAAACATGGAACACATAACCCAACGTCACACTTTGTACACATGGTTCTTCCAAAAGATTTACAGTCTACACCAGCACTTCGGCGTCTGTTACATGGAGCAACATAGTGGTGCATACCATCAAAACGTAAAGCTGGAAGAACGGTCAGGAGATGGCTGTTTTGCAGGCCCTGGTATTTTAGGAGCTTGCCGTAACGCGCGAAATATACCTGTACTTATTTATTCTCTTCTAAACTGCAAATTTGTAGTTTCACTATGGTGTTTTCTGTACAGTAACCAAGCGTTGTTTATTGTAGCATCTAATAACCATGTAAATATATTCCAATACCACTTCTTACTTCTCACACCAACGCAATAACTGGAAATACACTCATTCATGAGATCAGTCCCGCCCATATTTTGATTATATTTGGCGACGCAATATGGGCGATCTACTAAAATATCTTTTTCCTCGGCCTGTGAGAGTTGTTTGACGGGTCCCACCGAGATACTCCTGCATCTGTCGAAGCCATGGTTACTACTGAGTTATCCAGCCATCTCACTAGAAGTATTCCAGAATTTTTTCTATCACGTGCTGATATTCGCCCCTTTCCTTTTCTGAAAAGGCCTTTTACCGAGCAACGTGTATGATCTCGGTATCCGGTTTTCTTTAATAGTACCTACAGCACCATAACCTAAATATCTTAGATAACTAAAAAGGTTAAACCCTGTAAACCGATTGTCGACATGAATATTGTATCGTAAATCTGGATGAAATAATTCTTCAAGCATCAGAACTAATGGAGGCGCTGATTTCAAAGATCGTATTCTTCATTTCTGCGAGGATTTTGGCCCTGATATAAGTCGAAATTGACAGGATAACCCTCGGTTGTGTTCAAACTCCACATTTTATAACCGAATCTAATCAGTTTGCCACGGATAAACTGTCTCACATCCGTGGCGGCCGTAGTATCGTATCATTGATTCATCAAAGTCAAGGTTCGGAACAGGACAAAATTATCCAAACATCGTTTTTAATTTTATCCGTTAGAGGGCGAATCTTCCACGCCTTATCTGAAGCGTCCATTTTAGTATTATCAGCAAAATGGAGAAATCTTTGGATCTGTAGAAAACGATTTCGCCGCATAGAGGTACTAACCAATATGTTTCTTGCATCGTCCTTTAAATGCCGATACATACGCTTTGATGGAAGAGTGTTATACCCGCTTAGAATTAGCATAGCCAGGAAACATTTAATTTTGTTTGCTGTAATTTTGGATCGGGCTGGTTTAAAAATTGCATTTCTTTGAGTCCCTTCACCAGGTATTCAATAATCTCATTGTCAAAAACGTCTCAAATATATCAGCATGACAAGTTCTCATACTGGGAATAATTTGCCTTGAAAAATGTGTTGTCCAGGTTCTAAATCACCTTCAATCCAAGAGCAATCAATTTTTACGGATATGATCATTGATCCAAATGTAGTTTGGTTGTAGGTGCTGCTCTGCCTGCATAAGATCTTATTCGTGGAAAACCTCAGCAGTGGAAGCTGGAGGTTCCTCAGATATCACTGAAAGCTCGACACTATTGGTACACAATCCAGTGTTGTCGATTAGTTTGACTTCTACAGGTGCCCGTAGCTGTCTACTCGTTAGATTATAAATCATACCTCCTCGTCCTCATCTGCAGAGTCTTCATCGGTCTCAATGTTAGTCTCAGGGCTTCAATAAATATCTCATCTACTTGATTAGCAGTATTTTCATCGGCATAAACCATATCCAGAGCTTCGGATAAGGTTAACCCTCATCTGAAATAAAACCGCATACTATAGTAGTGTAAGCGTCAGTGATACCATTTGGTATCATTGACATTTGAACACCCTATAGAAAGTTGCTTTCAAAAATTAAGTAATATACATGATGCCTTAACAAAGTATACCTCAAATCTAATATATTACTACTTATAGTAGAAAAAAGGGAGTCAATGAAATAAAATTTACTTATGAATCGAATGGCCATGATTTTTAAGGTTTAAGAAATTTACAAATAAACAAAACACGTGTTTACAGCTACCACGGCAGCACAACTTCTGCGATTGTTGCTACGACTGATGGTGGTGTTCAGTTAAGCCAAATCGAAAATAAAATTTGACCCCTAATTGTCTGAGAATGCCCGCCCTAAGAGTAGCAGCTGATTTGTTAATACCATTTAGTATCACTGGGTGGTAATCGGTTAAAACATGCCGTGAACATTTAAATAATAAAATACGCTCATATTATACTACTAAATTTGTGGAAACAACAAGAAATAATGTACTACATTATCAAAATAAAAACGAAGAGTAACAGCAAAAATATAAATAGATAACACAATCATAGAAGTGCTTCAAAATGCCCTCCATTATTTTGAACACAAATTTGACATCGTTTTAAAATTTCGTTTTGAACTTTTAATAAACTTTGGGTTCTAATCTGTTGTATAACAACACGAATTTTATTATTTAAATCGTCTATATTACCAGTTTTACTCGATACACTTTGCGTTTAATTGCACCCTACAAGAAAAAGTCCAGGGGGTTAAGTCTGGAGATGGTGGCGGCCAAGGTATTGGACCTCGATTTCCTATCCAATTATTAAAACGTTCCTGTAGATAGTTACACACAAGTAATCCATTGTGTGCGGGTGCCCCGTCGTGTTGAAAATGATTCAAATTTTGAATTATGTTCAACGGAAGGTCTTCCAAAATTTCTTCAAATTCGTTTGGTAAAAAGTTAGATATTTTTCGGAATTTAAATTGTATTCATTAAAAACGCAAAGATTTTGGTACCAATAATATGGCACCAAACGTTTACTGAAAAAGCATATTGATCTCTCCTCTCAACTGTAATATGAGGGTTTTCTTGGGACCATTGGATATGCTTTTTTTATTGAAGATGCTGTTATTTGTAAATTTTGCTTCATCGGTAAAAGAATGGTTTTCGAGAATTGATTGTTTGCTCGACTTTGATTAATCAACCATGTATCAAAACGTAATCTTTTCTGATAATCTTCAACATAAATGTATTTCCTATATGAAAATGGTATGGCTTAAGATTATTTTATTTCAAAATAACGTGGGCTTCATCTTTGGACGTGATGCACTAGTTCGTAATTTCATGAAGAGATGTAGTAGGTTTAAATTCGACGTAAGCTAACACATTCTTCTGTTTCTGTATTAACGTTAATTTTAAAATTTTGAGGTTCAGTAAAGCCCCATATTTTTAAATTCGATTCGAGTTTGACAAATAATCTCACATCGGGTTGTCTTCTTTCCACATAAGTTTGAAGATATAATTCCGAAGCAGCATTAGCATCTCTGTTAGACACGCAATAGCAAAAAGCATATCATTTCTTTCTTCAAAAGAATAAGCCATTAATAAATTAATATTCACTTTTAAGTATGAACTACAACTGGTTACAACAAATAATTAAATATCCACTATTTGACAGTCAATCAATGCAGAGTTTTGTTTTAATTGTCACGGCAAACATTGCATTTGTTTAGTAAATACTACGATTACAATTTTTGAAAATTGTGAGTTATCTAATAATACTAAACATACAAAGCTATACATTTTTGAAATAAAAAAAAAATAAGCCATCGAATGAGTCCATAACCACCTATAGTTGCCATTTAGAAAAATGTATGTTTGGGTTGTAGCTCGAAAAATAATTACTAAAAATTCTTTTATTTGCATTTTCCCATTTTGTGTAAAAATAGCTATCAAAAGTCTATCTCATGTTGAATATTAAAAAGATATAGCCGATTGAAAATTTGGACGATTTTAGTTATTTTCAGATATCTTAGAAAGTTGGCAACAATGTTAAATTTTTTATCGGTATTTGAATTATCCTGTAATTCTGCCCACAGAACGTGCGTAGATTCTAGACTACTATATATATATATATATATATATATATATATATATATATATATATATATATATATATATATATATACATTAAAACATTTGTCTCGTTGCGCAGTAGTCAGTTGCGCAGGATATTGCGCATTATTGGTAGCTGTATTCCCATCCTTTGTCACTATCTGTATGTTATCCCATTGATTCCGTAGTTTCCGTTCCAGACGAACAAATTTATTTATTTTATGTTAGGTACATCAAATGTTATTGAATTAATTACCAAAAACTTTTAAGTATTTATTGTTTAAGTACAAATAAGATGGTTTTGAAGTTATAACATTTTCTACAAATAATTTACCCAATTTTAGTTTTGTAAACATTTGTAAAATACTTGAAAAACATCATTCTGTTCACATTTGAATATAAAATGACTAATAAATTACAATGATTCTTCTACAGAACTTTCTTCCTCTTTATCTGATTAACTTGTATTTACTTGAAATGACAACCTTTTACAGTTTCATCATAAGTGTAAATAATATAATAGCATTTAAAACATTCATATAAATAAAGTGTAATGTTATTCACAGTAGAAACAAAACACATATGCATAATTAAAATTTAAAATAATATCCAAGATTTTATGGAAAAATAAGCACATATCGTTTATTTTTATTGATTTATAACTTGTAATTACAAAATTAAAAATTCGAAATATTGAAAATCAACATGATTTGATATTTTAAAACTTGTCATGCTCATTTAATTTAAGTGCAGCTACGTATTTCAAAATCGTACACTACTCTAAATATTGAAAAATCGATGTAAATCGATATTTAAAAAAGCATGCTTACTGTTTTAAGGTTATGAACTCTATAATCGTTTTATTATTTAAAGCTTTATACTAAAAGATACATGTGCACAATACATACCGTTTCTCTCACAAATCAGTAAAAAGAGCCTTGAAAAAGACTTTTTATAAAGACTAATCGACAATAAATACTCAATAAACACGAAAATAACCTGCCAATGCAAAATGCGTATGACAAATGTCAATTGTTTGCGTTTGGGAATGTACGGTCGGAGACTTCTTAATGGTAATTGGACGAACGTTTTACCGCTATAAATTTTTTAATTTAGTTCACATATTTTCCGGGGTTTTTGTTTGCTTGGTAGAGCTGTATATATATATATATATATATATATATATATATATATATATATATATATATATATATATGTTATGGTAATTTTATTTATTTTAAATTTAATTTAATAATTAAATAATTTATAATTATAATTGTGCACCGGACTAGCTCAATCTCATTGTGGGGATAGGGATCAGGATTTAGTGGAAAATTATATTTAAATTTGTATGTAATTATATGAATTACTCTTTAGGTAAAAATATCCTATATGTACAAGAAATAAATCTGAACAGAATTTATACTTCTAACGCATGCGTTATAACGTTCCTGAATTAAGTTAATAAATGTCAAAACTGTCAAACAATGATTTGCAGATTTAGTGTTTATGTTTACAATTGAATTTAAAATTTAGAAATAATTTAAAGTTTTGATTCTTTTACAAGTGTTTACACAAGTATTATTTGAAATTTTACACCAATACATAAATCAATAAATAATAATTGCAGGAAATCTAAACACAACAATGAATACCATAAATAGGGCTATAATGAAAATTGACTCACATATACTGTTCCAAGTTCAAACTGATGTCTTCCTACAAGTTGTTCCAATTGATGCAGGCACTTTCCAATTAATTCTTGCTGCTACCATATATCCATTGGCTGCTAACAGGTACTCGGGTTGTAGATCACGCTTGCTTCCGTAACTAGTAACGTTTTCTTTAACTTCGGCTTCACTCCAATCACAAATTTTATCTTGGTAATCTTTTATTTAAAAATATTATTGCTTACTGAATGGTATCGTTTATAAAATATTTAAAGGTTGTCCAAAATTTATTTTAATTTCACTTTTATTTTAGGTGCCGGTTCAAATGTGAATTATTTAAAAGAATTCGTAACAGGAAATAAAACACCAATGATCAAAAATAATTGCGACTTTAATTTGGTAAAACGTAATCAAATCAGCTTCGACAAAACAAAAACTTTAATCGTTCCACAAAATCGTCACACAAATTAAATCGTAATGAATCTTTTTGAAACGAACAGGTATCGGAGACCGAACTATTTAAATTATTGCCGGTATAAAACAATTGCTCTAGGATATTCTTCTCCGTTATTTATAACTATTTCCGAAAATTAAATTAGGTTAGAAAAACTTACTTGTAACACAAATACACTACACTATTTTAACCTTTTTTAAAAAACTGAACAAATTAAAGAGAGTTCACCACTTCCAGGGCAATTCCTTTTATACCTTTTTGGTTGTTACTAAAACTTCAATTTTTTTCTAGCAAATCCACCTTTGTAACTAAGTCTCTGATTGGTTGAAAAATTTTACAATTTTAACTAAAATAGAAATTTGGCCATATCTTTCTTATATACTAACGGATTTAAAAACTAACGACAGAAATGAAAACTGTATAAAATTTCGAATAGATAGACATCCAACAAGATATGGATCCTTAAAATAATATGCGAAATGACCTAATCTAATTTAAATTTGCCTATAACTACCTAATCTTACAAGCTACACTTAATCTAATTACATATATGTAATCCTGGTAAAATTTGACATAGGAAAACACACATTTAACATTCGAAATCTTGAATTTAAAGAAATTTTATGTTTATGTAGGAAAATTCTAAATTCAACCCCATTTCATAAAATTTTGCGGTGAAATGCATTGTATCCTTTTAATACTATGAAATACTGAGGAAGACCTCCTATTAATCACTTTAAGAATATAATTTAAGCCTAATATTATTAAAAACCATAAATTTGTGAAAAACCTAGAATCTACAGCATAACCAAACTTAATTCTAAAATTGCAAATAACTTACACTTAAAAACGTTTTGTAACTCAAAATGTTATGCTAGTGGCTTGTAATACTTGTCTTTAATTTATTTAATGTTCATTTCACCTGCATTATATAATATAGTGTTGCATTTAAAAGTCACATCGTTTAACACACTTACTTGAATTTTCACTACAAAAATGTATCTAACTGTGAATGTCTTTGTGTTAAAATGTTCTATGCATTGTTCTTGCTATTTAAATTGTATCACTAAGTTTTTCACACAATCGCATCCAAAATATATGAGAAATAACCCTAATAAGTCCATATTATAACCCTTTCATGAATTTATCACATTTCCTGCATTCTAAAATTATTTACACAATATCCCTAATATAATTCTAACTTTACAATTTGTGTTTAAACACCTGTAAAATATTCACATGCCAAAATACTCTTGAAAAATAGACTTTTATGAAATAAAGGAAAATACTAAATTGAATTTACGAAAATAAGTTTATTTAACATTCCTGAAATTTTGTTGGTAGCACAATGCTTTTATAATGAAATCAAATTGTATAAATATTGTTCAGATTATTTTGTCCAAAACAAATCCACTTTAAACCCATCGTGAACCAAATTCTATCAAATCAATGTCTCGCACATGTATTAAGCTTGAAATCACCCTTTTATAAAGGAATTACTATATAAACTGTCCGATCCTTGTCTTACTCCTTTCTGAACATCTCAAAATATATATATATATATATATATATATATATATATATATATATATACAGGGTGAGTCAGTTTTTGTAGACAAACTTTATCAGGAGACAGAACACATGGTTCTAAAAAGAAAAGTTCTTATAAACATATGTCGTAGAAGGCTTAGTTTCCGAGATACAGGGTGTTAAATATAATTTTTTTTCTCAAATTTTCATTATAACTCATAAACGAATGCTTAGATTTTTTTCATGTTGGGGGATTATGTCTGTTAATTAAGGGCATAAAACAAGCGATAAGAATGTTCACAAACTTGCACAGTGGCGGAGTGGAAGGGTGCTCAACCCTTTCATAAACAAAACTTCTACGCCAACGACTATTTTTAAAAAACTGTTATTTTCATTATCTGCATACAGTTTAACAAAATAATGTACCTCTTCTGTTTCGAAGTTCCTGTGCGTTTCGAGTTATTTTGATTTTTAGTGTTTGATGTGGTACTAAGTTAAGTAATGTGCTTTATGTGAATAATTGAATATAAAGTTCTTAATAAAAGATATAAAAACATTTAGAGCCGTTTTAGTACCTAACGATCGTTTCTTTAAAATTTCAAATTATGTTTAACACCCTGTATCTCGAAACGAAGCCTTCTACGACATATGTTTATTGGAACTTTTCTTTTAGAAACATGTGTTCTATCTCCTGTTAAAGTTTGTCTACAAAAACTGACTCACCCAGTATATATATATATATATATATATATATATATATATATATATATACTTGTTATTATAAGGGATACAAAGTTGGGCAGAATTACATGAAGATTTAGAACCCGGCAAGAAATTTGACCATTGTTGCCAAGTTTCCGATTTATTTGAGAAACACTGAAAATCGTTAAATGTTTCAATCAAAGTTCTCGTTAGTTAAAATACAGTAAAGTACAGTTGTCCGTTCTCTTTCTTGTAAACTAAAACCTCTTATAACGGCAGTTGTTTCTCGTTTTCCAATTCCATCGTAAATCTTATTTCATTATGTGCACTTTTTGTATGGTCTAGAAATATTTTAGTTTTTTGTCTCCATGATTCTATATCACGAACGTGTTTGCAACGTTGCTCTTGGTATATGAAACATGTATTTTTCATAGAATGCTCCGTTAAGTTGATGATGTCCTGCGATGGATTGTAGCATTTTTGATAATATTTAGCGTTTCGTTTATAGGAACGTTTGTAAATAAGGACACATGGTCCAAACGTACTAGTATGCTTTCCGTTACTTTTCAGCAATTCAATGAAATGGCTGGCATGATTGACATATAATTCGGCTTCCTCGATGAATGATTGCAGTTGTTTCACCAGAAATTTTGCAATTCTTGAAGTGGTGATCCAATCAAGCTTACAGTTGGTCTTAGGCGTGCTCCTTTCTGAATTTTCGATAACCCGTAAAATTTTGGACGTCTCAACGATTTTTTCTTGGAATGATGAACGATTGAATTTTTTTGTCGATGTTGCTTGCTTTTATCTTCATTGTGGTGATTTTTTCTAAACAAGTCGTCGGATCTGTGTTGATTCCTCCAGTAACCGATTTATTTTCCTGTTGTAATCTTCCACATCCATAACTATAGTTGATTGTCCTTGTCTGCAGATCGTACGATTATGTAGTTTCCTGTAAATGTTTTGAGTGCTTGTAATTACTTCGCTGTTACATTTCTTTTTGGCCATGTCGTTGTTTTTAATGTTATGGTTACATCTAGCGAATAATTTATGTTGGCTCTTCTAGTACCTAATGTGGAGATTGATGCTTCTACTCCACATATTATCTCTTCCGCTTGGATTCTGGATAGTGCTACGCGTAGTTAAAATCCTTGGCTAGAACGCTTTGTGTAGCTTCGTCCCATTGATCCTTAGATACGTTGTGTACTGTTTTATCCAAATTCAGCTGTTTCTTTTTCAATTTGGTCAGCATTTGTTGGTTCTTCAAGCGTTCAAACTTCTTTGTCTGCTTTGTTGTGCTTAGCCTGCAGTCTGTCTCTGTTCTGAATTCCATGAGTTGACCCATTATTTTCCATACGGTTGGATGTATTTTATTGCCCAATATTAAACGTAGCTCCAATAACTTCTTATTGATAGTGTTCGGAGCGCTACTGGCATTTTGAATGGACGCTCATAACAGTGCAATGCTTACTCGTTTTAATATGTTTTCCACTTTGTTGTTTCGTTTCTGGAATTTTAATTCGATGCATTTTGGTGTAATTCCTTCGTCTCGACATCTCTCCATAAACGTTAAGTTCCTAAGTAATCCGTTCCTTTTCAATTTTAGTTTCTCAAACCTTTAAAAATTAAAGCTTGTAGAATGGTCTCTCTGTAGAGCTTGAGCACATTGATTTTAAGATTTCCACGAGTGTTATTATGTACAATATTGTTTACCTAGGTTTTTTCTCGTGGATCCATACTCCAACTGTTCTTAAAACAACTTTTGGCGTTTGCACGACGTTTCTACCAGATTCCACAGGTCATTTTCAAGGCTTCTGCTTCGATCTGCTTCATGTAATGCGTACCTAACCGACCTCCTGTGCCTAAATCAGCTTCTAAACCGAGAAAATTGCTGCTTGCTTTTGGAGTGGGAAGGAAATACCGGATGTTCGTCGCACATGGCTCTTTGGGTCGTGATTGTTGTACCCCCTTAACACTGTTTCACGCATTAGCTATATCCCTTTTTAGAGGAAGATGAAAAAGGACCATATGTAACACCTGGAATGCATATTAAGATATCATCCTACCTTTTGTGCATTGGCTGATAGACGGTCTCAGCAGACTGAACAAGATATGTTGAAATCATTACAGCACTAACTGTGCCGAATGTCTTAATGATGCAAGAAACACATCCTTACTCAGAGAGGTAAAGCAATAGACAATCTGTCTCCTTTGTAAGATGCTCTATATCAGCATACCAAGGAGCGGTCTACCAGGATGGTTTGTTGGGTTCAAATGATGGTCGCAACCGCACGGTTCCCATATCCAGGTGATTGGAGTGGAAAAATAACACTGAAGGTGTCTTTCAAGCATGCCGGTAACTCATCAGATGTGGCTGTAAGAAAGGCTGCACACGACTTTACCAGTGTACGAAGTCTGCCTTCAGTGTACCGCTCTTTGTGCTTGTAATGCTCTTTGTAATCAGTGATATCAGGCTTTGAAGATCGTTATCTATTACATCTAATCTTATGTATAATGAAATCGATAAGAAATTCGACGAAAAAAACGGTGCACGTCATAAATTTATTTACCTAGTTCCAACAAATTATTCATGTTACCATTTCCTATGTCCTCATGACTCAAAAGGAGATAGAAACAGTCTAGAACGTTGGGACTACTTACTTAAATTAGTGATGTGCAACTGAACTTATATGAAATTTCCTGTATTAGGTATTTATCTAATAGTATGCTATGCAATAGAAGAACTGCTGTATCATTTCATTAAATAATACATTAACATTTGTTATCAATAAAATATAAATAAATATATTATAAATAAATATGGTCTTTATTATTTACATATTTATTTATTTGCAGGTTTTCAGACAGAAACTCAGTCCTTCGTCAAGCGTAATATCTAAGTGACAAATATTAATAAGGTAACTAAGAAATTAAAATTAAATCACTGTTGTAAACGTTTCAGTTCTAGAAAGTAGGTATCGGACAGTTCATATTCATTATCCTTGTTCAAGTTGTTAGGCTGTTTCAGAATTACAATAGCTTCTCGAATCTTTCTTGTATACAAATTCCTATCGTTAGCCAAAATTCTTGTGTTTTCAAATTTTATACTATGCAGAGTGATCAAGGCATCTTCAGCAATTGATGATTTAGTAGGATAAAGTAAACGTAAGTGTCTTTTGTGTTCTGTTAACTTGATGTTAATGCTTTGTCAAGTTTTACCAATCTAGAGTTCACCGCAAGAGCGTGGTACTTCGTAAACACCACATGTATGTAATGGTACATGGTCGTTAGAATTCAGAAGAGTTCGAATCTTAATACTGCTTTTGTAAGCTACCTTTATATTACGCTTGTATAGTATTTTACCAATTTTATTCAGTGTTTGTAAGGGGAGGTAAAATGACAAACTTCTTTGAAGTAGGTTTATCCATCCGTAGGCGTCATTTGTCTTGGTTGAAATGGCTTTTTAATTTGTTTTGTGTAGCCATTATTTATGAAGACCTTTTCAAGATGATTTAATTCATGTTGTTTATCTGGATGACAAATATTTGTGACACGGTTGTACAAAGTTCGTCTCCTACTAAACTTTTGTGTTGGATGATGCTGTCATGCAGCATTAACATGGCATTAACTACATGAGTTGACTTACGCTATACGGAATCTGTCAGGTCTCCATCTGGTTTTCTTTCAATCAGAACATCAAGGAAAGGAAGACAACAGTCTTCTTCTATTAAATTTAATGTTTGTGTGTTGATTAAATGGTTTGAACACCATTAATTATTCTTCCCCAGAATCCAGAGGGCAAAAATATCATTAAACGTATCTAAGCGAATAAATAAAAACATAAATAATTTACACCATTGTTTCCCAAATAAGCGTTATTTAGAATTATCAAATAACATTTAAAAGGAGTACATAAAAATGCTCAGAATCCGCCTTTTTGAATGTCCGCTATTATTTTTATAGGAAATATTGAGATGGCCACAGATCCAAAATTAAACTTACATATATGTAGTTCAAGTCAAAGACACAATTATTTCACCAATCCGCAATACTATACGTATATCTGTCAAAAATGTTTGCGTTTTTACTTGACTAAGGAGCACCTGCCTGACTAGTGAAAGAAATGTAAGCGCTTGCACCAAACTTTATTTGTACGTAGGCAAAGCAATGGATACAGTTAAATTTTTAAACGTAAGACAGATTTCCACCTTAAATTTTTTGGTACACTTGTTTATTTTCTCTGTTCAATGTCTTCTTGTATTTCCTCCAAAGTCTTCACTTTTGTTTCAAAAACATAACATATTACAAATGGTAAGCTACAGGTACAACACAATGCGAAAGTCAAAAATGGTACGTGAAAACCAAATTCATCTTTGGAATATTGAAAGAACTTACAAGCGAAAGTGGTTGCAAGGCAAAAAACAGTCTCAAAGAAACAACCAACTACCGCTTTAACATTAACAGGAAACAATTCCCCCATGAACAGTATTGGTACCGAGTATAAGCCTAAACTATAGCCAATTATAAACAGAAAAAGTCCCACTAATAAAATCCAAGAATGCTTACCCACATCAACACTAAAAAAATGCTGTGTGGCAAAGAAAATACCAATAATAAATAGCGATATACTAGCTATAATTATAGAAACAATTAATAATGGTTTTCGACCCATTTTATCAATCATTATCATTGAAATAAAACTAAAAACGATTTGTAAAAAATAATAAAAGCAGGTACATATAAACGGTGAAACAACATTTTCTGAATTTTTTAAAATAATTGGAAGATAAGATACAAACGCAAAGGCACCGGTCCACTGTTGTACAACGTACAGAACTAGTACTATCCAAATAGCTTTTCTGCTATTTTTATTAGTAAAGAAATTAGTTACCTTATTTCTATTATTTTGAGAATTACTAATAGAATTTCTAATAATTTTAATTTTCTCACCAACTTCAAGCTTACCGCTATACATTTTCATACTGTCATTTGCTTTTTTAGAATCATCTTTGAGTATATAATAGTAGGGAGAGTCTGGTAAGATTAAAAATGAAAGCAATCCTAAAAAAGGTAAAGTGAGGCAAACAAGGGAACAGGTTTTAATGTTTAGGTACGATCCGAGAATCGATATTATAAGTATACCACACAATTGTGTGAAGGATAAAGCTGACAGGAACAGCCCTCTTATCTCGGTATCAACAATTTCTGCAAGGTAAAGGAGAACTGTGGAGAATGTGGTACCATATGCTAACCCTCCTAATAATCTAGCAACGCACAATTCCAATAAAGTACTAGCAAAAGCCATAGTCAACCATGACATAATAAATACAACATTCCCGATAACTACTACTAATGTACGTCCACATCGGTCTACAGTTAACGATGATAATAGAGATCCAAAAATTCCACCAATGTACATTAAAACAACTATCCAGGAACCTTTACTGTTGGATATTGGTATTGGAGATTGATCATCAAGCAGTAATGGTAAATACGGTGCTGGCCAGCCCACTTGGAAACCACAAGAAAGTATACTAAGTATACCTAAAAACAACCATTATGATTATAGCGTCTTTATCTTAATACAAATTACCAGAACTTAAGGCAAAATATTGTAGCGGCCTTCCTTGAAGCTTACAATACACTGAAATCATATTTGATAATATGTTTTTTCACATTTTGGTATTATTAGAGAGTAGCTTTTTGATTGTTTTCTTTGTGCAAATGTTACTTTGGTTACAATAGAAATGCATTGACTTTGCCGTAAACGGTTTAGATAACATAATTAACAACACAGACATTAAAAATAATTGGTTAGTTCTTAACCAGATACTTACGGGAATTCCCTATATTCAAATTAGCAAATAATTAACACAATAGTACTATGGTAGTGTGTAGAATTTATTTTAAACATTGTGAAGTAAAATCCAAATAGATATAGTAAACCGAAATCAGTTAAAATAATATTGAAGAAGTAAAGGTCCTAAGATAGAATGGAGATAAGTATTTTACAAAAATTATAGATTTGTCCGGAATAAAAAGGTGGAACGTAACATTCATTATCTTTATCCCCCCCCCAACCCCATAAAATACAAAACGGTTTTAGGTGATTCCGTAAATAATTTTTTCCTTATTACCTCCCATTTATTGTTAGACTCAGATCAACAACATAAAGTTCATTTTAAGACGTAGTATAAACATTAATTTTGCTGTAATTCCCATTGAGATCACAAAAAATAAGTAATGTCTGAAAATGTATAAAAAGTAACTAAATCCACTTGTGGTTTACGTAGGAGAGTTATAAGTATTAACCCTTCGTTGCCCGACGGTACTTTTAATTACCGGTGAACTTAAACCACTATAAATTGCCTATAAGTACTTCTCGTTTGTCCAGTTTCGCCTTCCGGTACTGTGAAGTCTAATATTTAAGCTAATGTTTTGCGCTTGCTCAGAGGCTTTCATTCTAATTCACGATTACCACTAGTTTGAGTTAGTGCACAAGCGATATACAGGGTGGCGCATTAGTGTGAAAAAGTCCCATATCTCCTTTATTTAAAGAGATACAAAAAAAAATTAAATACAAAAGTTTTAAGATATGTTCTGGTGCATATTCCAAAAATATTTTTAACACACAGGGTAGATCATAAAAACTTAGAAGTAATTTTAATTTTTTTTTTTTACATAGAAGACCCTATATATTATTACATATTTAGATTCTACATACAATTTTAGACACATTTTATGTATAATGTCCTATACCTAACTCTCACCGTTTTTGACAAATTTCAAATTTTTGTCAAAATGACGTTTGCAGGCCAAAACGTAGGTGGAAATCTTTTCTAAACGAAGCCTTTATCAATTAATTATGGTTGGTTTCTTGGAAATGGGGACCTACTCTAATGGGCTGTATTGATATTTTTGTAATACATTCATACAGGGTGATCAAAATGGACAATAAAAGTAGATTCAAAAAACCTATAAAGTCATTTTTTAAGGAAACCCCTATTTTTTAATTCTATCTTATTTAGCATTAAAAATAAGGGTGACTTTGTATAAGAGTGTATATTCCAAAAAATTGTAGTTTTTGAAAAATTGACAATTTAACATTTTTTTATTGTAAAAAGGCTACATTGCTTTCAAGTTTTGTTGTTAGTTGGCCGTGACGGCCAGGCATGGCATATAAAATAATAGAGATCATCAGAAACGTCATTATTTATTGTCAGCTGATAATTTGTGTGATGCATTAGTGTATTTTATAGCAAATTGATTTAAAACTTGAATTAAAATTGTAAATAATGAATTTTTCGCAAGCCGAGATGGTTGATATGATTTTTCTTTTGGGATCTAGTGATAAGAATACGCGCTTAGCAAAAAGACTATATCAACAACGGTTTCCAGAGAGACGGCAACCTGAAATAAGGGCATTTGAAAAGCTTTTGGAGCGTTTTGAAAGAACTGGCAATGTGTTATATGAAAAAAATACTAGGGAAAAACGTGCACAGGCAGAGGAAAATGAATTAAATGTACTATTAACAGTTACCGAAAATCCATATATTGGACAAGGACCCATTTCTCAGCAGGTTGGTGTTGAACGACGTACGGTACAGCGGATATTGAAGTCTCAAAAAATGCACCCCTATCACATTCAACTACTTCAAGAGTTGGTTCCTGAAGATTATCGAAGACGACTGGAATTTTGGCAATGGGCTGAAAACAAAATAAACCAACAAAGAAATTTTGTTGATTTGATTTTATTTACAGATGAGGCCACATTTTACAGAAACAGAAGTGTAAACAGACACAATTTTCATTACTATTCTACCTACATTTTGTAAGATATACTTCTCAAACTAGATGGTCTTTAAATGTTTGGGGAGGTGTTGTCGGTAATCATGTAATTGGACCATATTTTTTGATCAACGAGTAACAGGGAAGTATACTTAGACATTCTGCAAAACCATCTACCTAATTTGTTTCGTCAAGTGCCACAGGATACGCAACAAGAAATGTGGTTTCTTCATGATGGGACCCCAGTACATCATACAGGTCCGATAATAACTTTTTTAAATGCTAGATATCCAGAATGTTGGATTGGGAGGAGGGCCTGTTGCTTGGCCTGCTAGATCCCCAGATCTTACTAAAATGGACTTAGCATATGGGGTACGTCAAAGAGCAGGTTTATAAAATACCGCCTACAACAAAGGAAGACATGAAGATTAGGATTAGAAACTGTTTTCAAAACATTAGTGTTGAAATGTGTAGAAATTTAAGCAGCGAATTTGAGACGCATTGCTTGTGTATTCAAGAAAGAGGCGGACATTTCGAACAACTTATTAGGTAGTACGTATTTGACGTGTTGCTAGTACTTTTATCTGTATAATTAGTTAGTATCATTAGAGGTGTTAAGTTTATGATTAGGATTAGGACATAATTTGTTGAATCAAAAATATTGTCTTTACTTTAAGTTCGTTTAATAAAATAATTATTTATATGGGGTTCAATAAATTGTAATATTTCGATCTGAAGTGCTCGATTTTTTGTTTCGCCGCGCCCCGCCGTCACGACCAATAACAACAAAACTTGAAAGCCGTATAGCCTTTTACAATAAAAAATGTTAAATTGTCATTATTTCAAAACTACATTTTTGGAATATACATTCTTATACAAAATCACCCTTATTTTAATGCTAAATAAGATAGAATTAAAAAATAGGGGTTTCCATTAAAAAATTACTATAGGTTTTTTGAATCTACTTTTATTGTCCATTTTGATCACCCTGTATGAATGTATTACAAAATATCAATACAGCCCATTAGAGTAGGTCCCATTTCCAAGGAAACCAACCATAACTAATTGATAAAGGCTTCGTTTAGAAAAGATTTCCACCTATGTTTTGGCCTGCAAACGTCATTTTGACAAAAATTTGAAATTTGTCAAAACGGTTAGACTTAGGTATAGGACATTAATACATAAAATTTGTCTAAATTGTATGTAGAATCTAAATATGTAATAAAATATAAGGTTCTCTATTTAAAAAAAAATGTAAAATTACTTCTAAGCTTTTATGATCTACCCTGTATAATTAAAAATATTTTTGGAAAATGCACCAAAACATATCTTACAACTTTTCTATTTAATTTTTTTTTTGTATCACTTTAAATAAAGGAGATATGGGACTTTGTCCCACTAATGCGCCACCCTGTATGTGTTGTGCTTTAGCGATATTTGGAGTCAATTTTTTTTCTAATTCCTAGTGGTAACTAATATTTCTATTTCTGTAACGTAAATTGTTATGTTGTCTATCTGCTGACTTAGTACTTTTAGTCCTATGGTGTTTTATTAGATGGATAATTACATTGTCTTTCAGACGCCGTAAAAGTACCGTCAGGAAATGTCTAACATCATAAGATGGAATTACAAACAACCATTATCTGAAGAGGAACTGCTGCAAATTGTTGATAAAACTTTATTAGAGCATTTACCGTTGGGTAATTATATGGACACAGATGACGAAGATAATGTTGAGACATCGTTGCCAAATACATTTCAGAGAAGTTTCACTCGAACACAGAATCCTAGTCAGAGCACTTCTGATGACAACAATATACCTACTGTAAACATTTTGAAAAATATAGTGATTAAGCCTTCAGACAGCTCTGATGACATAAATATACCATCATTACCAAATGCATGTCAGATATGTTTCACTCGAGCTGAGACTCCTAGTGAGGGCACTTCTGATGACAACAATATACCTGCTGTAAACATTCTACAAAATATAGCGATTCATTCTGGCATCCCTGATAACATAAATAGACCTATTAACATATCGGATAGGAACTTAAGGTCTACTGACATAGACTTAGATGCAATTTATCGTAACATAGTCACAGAGAAGAACCAGATATCGAACTTCACAGTACACCAAAACGTACATGACAGAATAAAGAAGTGGACACAGCATTAAACTGTGGAACAGCAACTGATATATGTCTAGAAGTTCTTGGTGAAGTCGTTGAACTTGTTACTTATCAGAGTAATCTGTATGCTGTCTAAAAAAAACAAAACCCTCAATCTAACGGAAAAGGAACTGCTTACATTTATCGGAATACATTTTTTGAGGAGTAATCATCAACTTCCGAATTGCAAACATTACTGTAACGGAAGTCCTGTCGTCGGCTTACCAATAATTACGAATGTGTCTCGCAATAGGTTGGAGCAGATTTAGTCAAACCTACACTGAAATGATAATTCAAAATTACTTAACGTTAACAAAGACAAACTGTATAAAGTGCGGCCTGTAGTGGTAGCCCTCAAGAAAAGTTAGTGTTGACGAAAGCATGGTTCTTTTCCAAGGGCGTTCTTCTATCAAGCAATACAATCCCATAAACCAATAAAGCGTGGATACAAAATTTGCACTCTTGCGGATCAAAATGGCTATACAGCCATATTTGAAGTTTATCAAGGAAAAAATGAAGAACTAGAAGAGGCATTCCGTAGCTATGGTTTTGGAGAATGTGTCGTTTTATCTCTAACAAAAATGTACTGGGAAAAAAAGAATATTTATTCCAATAACTACTTTACTTCTATTTCATTGTTCGAAAAGCTTCGTGCAAATTACATGCTCGCAGGTGGAACAATTCGTCGGAACAGAAAAAATATCCCAAAAACTTGGCTGAAGACAAATCAATGAAACGCGGAGATTACGATTACCGTTACTTCAACACTAATACAGCAATCTATAAATGGAAGGATAATCGGGCAACAAACTTTCATGGGACTGAAGAAAGTAGTGTAAAACGTACAGAGAAGAACAGGGATAAACTAGTAGTAAAATGTCCTTCAATTGTTGATGATTACAACACCCATATAGGCGTTGTTAATCACGCTGATCAATTTCGGACAAGTTATGAAATGAATCGCATGTCCAAAAAATGGTCTTTTGGGGTTTTCTTGATATAGCCTTCGTAAATTCTTACATAATATATATCTCTAGGATTGATGAATATCGGCACATTTAAAGGAAAACGAAAGAGTGGACAGTCAAAAGCAATACCAAAACGTCGCAAATATAATTACAGCGTGCCTGACGATATCCGCTTAGGCAATAAAGGGAGACATTGGGTTGTACATGATGCAACAAGGGGTCGATGTGAGTATTGCAGTGTCTGTGCTAGTCAGTCTCGCCCGCATAGTAACTACAGTGCCTGTGGTACATATTTATGTTCCAATGAGAAAAACAAATTGTTTTATACACTATCACGATGTAAGTTATTAACAAAAAGTAACGTACATGATTATACAAAAATTTTATTCTAATTATTTATATACGGTTATCTCCCATGATTTCACACAATGACCCTGTGAAAGATCCTGATGGTCCAAAATTTTGAAAATTAAAGAAAAGTGAGAAAAGATCACTTTTACTAAAGTTGAGCAACAAAGGGTTAAGGAGACTAAGTAATAATGATTTGTTTAATTGTAATGTATGTCTGTTACATGTGCTGAATGGTAATTGTAGATGACAGCTTTTACATTTTTGTAGCTTAACTACCCTCTGTGTATTTCGAATTTGTTGCGTCCATTTCTACCCAGTTTTACACCATTCTTTTGTTTGGAATTCTTGTTATTTGGAACACTTGTCTGTACTTTGTATATAAAGTATTCAAACCTGTGTTTTGTAGATACACATTTATTCTTGATTAAACATTATGTTAAATAATTTTGATTTGATGTAAATTTGAACAATGTGTTTTGATTTTGCACTTCTTATGGCAACCCCAGTAATATATATTCAAGTTATAGAATCTATATTCATCAAACAAAAGTTCGGTATATGAGTGTGTGTGTGTATCTGTGTGTGCGTGCGTGTGTGTGTGTGTGTGTGTGTGCGTGTGTTTGTGTATGCGTGCGTGTGTGTGTGTGTGTGTGTGTGTGTGTGTGTGTGTGTGTGTGTGCACGTAAGTATTCGTGTGCGTATGTGCGTGTGTATGTGACGTGCGTGCATATGTGTACGAGTGTAGCATTTTTGTGTTAATAAATATTGAAAATTAAAGAAAAGTGAGAAAAAATCACTTTTACTAAGGTTGAGCAACAAAGGGTTAAGGAGACTACGTAACAATGATTTGTTTAATTGTAATGTATGTCTGTTATATGTGCTGAATGGTAATTATAAATCAAAAAGGATCACAAAATAATAGGGATCACCATCCGTACGAACTTTTCATCGGAAACATGATCAAATCGGGAATCCAAATATAAAAAGTTAAAAAAGTTACGCAACGTTGGGTGCAGTCAGTACTTGGATGGGTGACCGCTTGGAAACACCGCGTGTCGTTGATTTTTTATGTTTTGATAATGTAATTTTTAAGGCTAAATATTAGATATATTTGACAATGCAATTTTGTTCGGTTTGGCAATGCTTGAAAAGCAATCTCAACTTGTTTAATTTTTACATTTTAGTAACCCTGGCAATTAAAAAATAGGGCATCGTTACGGTTTTAAACGTGCGCTACTATGCTAATTGTAGTAATTACGCCATTACCTTCATAGTGAAATTGTTATAAATCAAATAATTACAATTTCAGTTTAAAATCCAAACTATGACGTACTATGGAAACGCCTTTATTTAGCTGTCAAATGCCAAAGTTTATTTATCTGGTTGTGTTGATTGACAGTGTTCTCAATTTGCGTTAAGATTTCCAAACCGGCCAGCACCAGACCGACGAGTTTTCCAAAACGTACACAACCATCTACGCTAACACGGAACTCTCGCGAAGCTATGGACTGAACGTCCAATACAACAAGCACTGCAAAATGCAGAGAACATAGGTACTTGGAGAAATGTATAACAGTCCCAAACCTCTGTTTGCCACACATCGAATGCGAGTTTGGAGAACATTAAAAGGTCATGGTTTTAATCTTTTCATATCCAGTTTGTCCGAATTCTCCTGCCCACAGATTTGCTCAAAACGCTTAGAATTTTGCCACTGGATAATTGAGAGTCGACAAGTAATTATTATAATTTTATTCACGGATAAGTCAACATTTATAAGGAATGGGCTCTGAATAGCAAAATTTACTATTTATGGAGTTTCGAGAATTCAGATGATACTAAACAGTCAAATCAGTAAGATAGGTTCTCAGTGATTGCTTCGTGTGGAATTAATAATAACATCTCATTTGCCCTTTGGTTTTAACCACAGACATATATTCAAATTGCCACACCTTCTTTCGCGTAAACACTCACACAATACACACGCAAATACGTACGCATCCACCACCGCACCCCCACCCACACATACACACATACATTCCCACAAGGATACACCACAAACACAAACACCTCACACACACACACACTCCCATACACCCACCTCACAACCCGCACTAACACGCACATACGTACCGTACCACGCACCGCACTCACGCCGCACCACACACCACACACACAGTGCAAATCACCCCCCAACAACACAACACACACAACACACACACACACACACACACATACAAACACAAGGATACACACACCAAAACCCACAAACCACCCACACACACACACACACACTCCATACACCCACCTCAATCACACACCACCCCACACACACACACACCCCCACACCGTTCCACACCTCACCACAACCAAACCCTACACCTCCATACTCACACACCACACCACACCACACCTCACAACCTCCAAACCCACACACTCACCACACCCCACACACCACACACTCCACCCCCACCCCCACACCTCCACACTCCACCACCTACCTCCACACCTCCACCTCACAACCTCACACTCCCCCCACTCCACACCCCACACTCACACCTCCACCTCACACACTCCCACCTCCAACTCACACCTCCACACTCCACACCCCACACTCACCTCACACCTCACACCCCACACCTCACACACACCTCACCTCCCACCTCCACACCTCCCACACTCCACCCCCACACTCCCACACACTCCACCCACCCTCCCCCCTCACCTCCACACCTCACACACTCACACACTCACACCTCACACACTCCCCACACTCCACCCACACACTCACACACTCCCACTCCACACACTCACCTCCACACTCACACACACACACCACACTCACACACTCACACCCCCACACACTCACACACTCACCTCCCACCACCCACACTCACACACTCACACACCACCCACACTCACACCTCACACACTCACACACTCACTCCCACACACACACTCACACCACTCACACTCACACACCACACACACTCACACTCACACACCTCCACACACCTCACACCTCACACACACACTCACACACTCACACCTCCCACACACCTCACACACTCACACTCCACACCTCCACACCTCACACACTCCACACTCACACACCACACACTCACACACTCACACCTCACACTCACACACACTCCTCCACCTCACACTCCACACTCACCTCACACACTCACACTCCCTCACCACACTCCACACACCTACACCACACCTCACCTCACCACACACACTCACACACCACACTCCACACTCACTCACACTCACCACACACTCCACACTCCACTCACACACACTCACACACCCACCTCACACACTCCCCACCCACACTCCACACACTCCACCTCCACACTCACACTCCACCCCCACCTCCACCTCACCCCCCACCTCCACTCCACCCTCCACACTCACACCCACACACCCCCACCTCACACCCCCCCACACCACACACTCCCCCCCTCCCCCCCCACACACTCCACCTCCCACACCCACCCCACCCCCTCCCCCCCCCCCACACACTCCACCCCCCTCCACCCTCCACACACACACACACCCCCCACCTCCCCCCTCCCCACCCCCCCACACACTCCACCTCCCACACACTCACACACTCCCACACTCCCCACCTCACACTCACACACTCCCCTCACACTCACACACTCACACCTCACACCACCTCCACCCCCACACACCCACACACACCCACCCACCACACACTCACACCCACCACCCACACACTCCCTCCACCCCCACCTCCACCTCCCCACTCACACCCCTCCACACACACCACACACTCCACCTCCACACTCCCCTCCACCTCCACCCCACCTCCACCTCACACCTCCACACTCACACCCTCCACCTCCACACCACACCCACCTCCACACCCCACACCCCTCACACACTCACACCACACTCCCCACACTCACACTCACCTCCACACTCCACACCACACACACTCCACACTCCACACCACTCACACCCACCACACACCACACTCACACACTCTCACCTCACACCTCCCACACACTCACACCTCCACCTCACACCTCCACACACCACCTCCCTCCACACTCCACACACTCCACACCTCCACACCCACACTCACACTCCACACCTCACACCTCACACACTCCCACCCCACACTCACACACCCCCTCACACACTCACACTCACACACCTCCACACTCCACACTCCACACTCACACACTCCCCACACACACTCCACACTCCCACCTCACACTCCACACACTCCACACTCCCCACACTCACACACACACACTCACACACTCCACTCCACACCTCCACCTCCACACCTCCACACACACACTCCACACCTCCCACCCCCTCACACCTCCACACTACCCACACTCCACACACCACACTCACACCCACCTCACACCTCCACACTCCACCACACACCACACACACTCACACACTCCACCCACACTCTCCACATCACACCTCCACACACACTCCACACCCACACTCACTCACACACTCACACCACACCTCCACACACACACTCCACACCACACATCAACACCACACTCCACACCACACACCACACACTCCACACTCCACACCTCACACTCAACACTCCACACTCCACACCTCCCACACTCACACTCACACTCCACACTCACACACTCACACTCCCACACCTCCACACACTCACACACTCCCACACTCACACACTCACACCTCCACACACCCTCCACCTCACACTCACACACCTCCACCTCACACTCACACACTCACACCTCCACACTCCCACCACACACTCACACACTCACACACTCACACACTCCACACCTCACACCTCACACTCCACCTCACACCTCCTCACACCACCCCTTCCACACTACACCACCTCACATCCACCCACCTCCACACTCAACTCACACCACCACACACTCACACTCCACACACCTCACACACTCCACACTCACACCCACACCTCCCACCTCCCCACACACTCACACACCACACACTCCACACACTCACACACTCACACCTCACACACTCCCACACTCCACACCCACACCACACTCACACCTCCACACTCACACCACCACCTCACACACTCACACCACACACTCACACACACACCTCCTCCACACCCACACACCACACACCACACACTCCACACCTCACACACTCCACACTCACACCACACACACTCACACACTCACCTCACCTCCACCTCCACACACTCCACACTCCACACTACAACCTCCACCTACACCACTCCACACTCACACTCACTCACACACTCACACCTCCACCTCACACACTCACACTCCTCACACCTCACCCACCTCACACACCACCACACTTCCACACTCACACACTCACCACCCTACACTCACACACTCCACACACTCACACACTCCACACACTCACACCACACACCTACACACTCACCTCACACTCACACCACACTCCACCCACACACACACACACACTCACACACCTTTTCACACACACACTCCACACTCACACTCACACACACACTCCACTCCACACCTCACACTCCACACACCTCCACACACCCACACCCACACACTCCACACACTCACACACTCACACACACACACTACACTCACACACCACACACCACACACTACACCCCACTCAACACTCCACACACTCCACCTCCACACCTCACACACCACACACACACTCCACCCCTCACACCTCACACTCACACACCACACACCTCACACTCACACACTCACACTACACACTCCAACACACTCCAACACACACCACACACTCCACACTCCTCCACCACCCACACCTCACTCACACTCCTCCACCACAACTCCACACCTCACACACTCACACTCCACACACACACTCCCTCACACACTCAACACACCACACACTCACACTCACACCACACACTCACACCCACACTCACACCTCACACACACACCACACACTACACCACCACACACTCACACACTCACACACTCCACACACACACACACACTCCACCTCCACACCCACACTCCAACACTCCCACACTCACCTCACACACCTCCACACCCACTCACACACACTCACACACTACCACCCACTCCACCTCACACACTCCCACTCACACACTCCACATCACACACTCACCACACCACCACACACACACCACACACCACACACACACACACTCCCACCTCACACACTCACACATACACTCCACATCACATCACACACTCACACACACACACTACACACTCCACCTCCAACTCACACACCTCACACCCACACACTCACACACACACATCCCACACACACTACACCACACCCACACATCACACATCACCACACTCCACACTCACTCCACACTCACACACTCACACTCCACTCACACACTACACACTCCACACACTACACACACCACACTCCACACTCACCACACTCACACACTCACACACTCACACACCTCACACACTCACACTCCACCCACACTCACACACACTCACACTCACACACTCACACTCACACTCCACCTCCAACACTCACACCTCACACCTTCACCTCACACTCCACACTCACACTCACACACTCCACACTCCACACTCACACACACCTCACACTCACTCACACACACACTCACCTCCACCTCACACTCCACACACTCACACACTCCCACACCATCACACCCACACACTCACACACTCCCCTACACACCTCACACACCACACACACTCCACACTCCACTCAATCACCACACTCACACACTCACACTCACACTCACCTCACACACTCCACACTCACACACCCTCACACCTCACACTCACCACACCTCACCACTCACACTCACACACTCCACACACACACACCTCCACACTCACACTCCCACACACACACCTCCACACCCTCCACACCACACACTCCACACCACCCAACTCCACACACACACACCACAACCACACACCACCCTACACACTCCACCACCTCACACTCACACCCCTCACATCCACACACACTCACACACCACACACTCCAACACTCACACTCACACTCACACCTCCACATCCTCCACACTCACACACACCACTCCACACTCCACCTCCACACTCACACACTACACTCACACACTCCACTCACCACATCACACCTCACACACTCACACACCTCACTCACACATCACTCACACACCCACCTCACACTCCACCTCCACACTCCACACTCACACACTCCACACCACACACTCACACCACACTCACACACACACACTCACCTCACACCTCCACACACTCAACAACTACACTCCACACTCACACACTCACTCCACACTCCAACTCACACTCCACCTACACACACACACTCACCTCCACACTCACACTCACACTACACTCACACACTCACACTCCACACTCTCACACACTCACACATCACACCTCACACTCATCCACTCCACACTCACACCTCACACACACTCACACCTCACACTCATCCACACTACACACTCCTCACCTCACACACTCCCTCACACACACACCACCTCACACTCTCACACACTCCCACACACTCACACAACACACTCACACCTCCCCTCCACACTCCACCTCCCACACTCACACCACACTCCACCTCCACACTCCTCACCTCACACTCACACCACACTCACACCTCCACCCTCCACACTCACACACTCACCCCCTCCCTCACCACACACTCCACCCCACACACCACCCACACCCTCACACCCACCTCCACACACACACACCCACACCCCCCCACACCCACACTCCCACACACCACACCCACCCACACACTCCCCCACACCCCCCCCCCAACACCCACCCCAACACCAACACCCACACACTCACACACCCACCCAACCACACAACTCACACAACACACACACACAACACACAACACACACACACAACTCCAACCCCCACACCCCAACCCCAACCCCACACACCTAACACCCAACACCCACACCCCAATAACCTACAATAAAACTTCCCAACAAACATCCACTCAACACTCATCCATAAATTCCAAACTAACTCACACCTAACACAATTTTACCTCACCCCTCCATCCACATAAAAAATCCCAAATCCACCACCCCCACCACCTCAAATCACATAAATATCACCAAAAATAAATCAATCACCCATAAATAATTTCACTCCAAACCCCCCCTTTTACCTCACACAAACCTAACTACAAACCCACCTAAAAACCCCACTAAACACCCCACCCACACACACATAAAATTCACATCACAATCCACACACCACACCAACTAAACCTCACATAAAAACTAAAAAATTAATAAACCCTAACCCTAATCACATAATCCAAATAAATAATAATAATAAATAAATCACAAATAAATTTTTCACATAATAACCTAACCTTTAAAAATAAATAAAAATAAACCCACACCTAAAATCACAATACACAACCCAACTCCACCCACATAAACTAATACACAAAACCTACCTCCATTTCCCTCCAACCTACCTCCATCCCAATAAATTTCACAAAAAAAATACCTACACACTATATAACCTAAAAACCCCCTAATAAATCAAATCCAAAATCATTAAACAACAAATAACCTTTTAATAAATCAACCCCCAAATCCCCTAAATAATAAAAATACACCACTCAACCTCAATAAATCACAACCCAACCAAAAAAAACCCACCAACCCAAAAAAATCAAATACAACCCAATAACATAAAAATAAAATACACATAAATTCCCAAACCTAACATATAAATCCACACAACCTCCAAACCCCAATAAATATAATCCAATAATCCATAAACACTCCTCATCAATAAAAACCCAAACTACATCCATAAATAAATATCCCCTACAATAACTCCACCTAAAAACAACCATCCACACTCATCACCCAAAAAACAAAAACCCATCAAAAAAATATACACCTTCAATTTAAAATACATACCCTACAAATCCAAACTAAAAAAAAACCAAATCCCAAATTTTACCAACTCCCTCCCCACCACTCCAACCTCCACACCAACCAACATAAACCTCCAATAAAACATTTAATAACCTCCCAACTAAACCCCATCCCTCCATTTAAAACACACAATCAACAACCACACCCAACCCAACCCCCCACACCCAAAAACCCAAAAACCAACACCAAACCCACAAACCCCAACCACCACCCCAAAACACCAACCAAACCACAAAAACCCCAAAAACAAAACCCACCCAAAAAAAAAAAAACCCCCAAAATGTCTGTGTTGTTGATTATGAATGTTATCTAAACCTAAGTCAACGTATAATAATATTAGTTAAATTCCATACAGGAGCTGCTACTGCAACTCAGGTTGGTAAATTAATTGTTTAATTTGCAGCGAACCACCAGTACCAGGAAGAAAAGGACGCCGACCTAAACTACCTGAATTAATTATTAATAATTTATTTTCAATTGTGATGTTATTGTACGATATCTGTTAGTATTAAGGTCGTTCGTTTAAATTTAAGTAAAATATTTTAGCACTGTTTTAATAGGGAATAAATCGTTTTTCTTTATGATTGTGGACCTGAACATGCTAAATTTGGCCTATCGTGCTAAAGCACTCAGTAACGCTTAGGAGGATGGATAGAGGGATAATGAATTGCCAATAGATGCCTATGAACAGCTACCTTAAATTTTCTCATATCATAAGTGAGAGAAAGCAGGAACTAAGATCATTCCAGAGTTTAGAAGCCTGTAGAAAAATGTGGATCGCGCCCGTTTGGTACGACAAGTGGAGATTTGTACTGCATACTGATGATGTGAATGAGCGAAACGAGTATTGTAACCAAAGTAACATTTTCACAAAGAAAACAATTAAAAATCTACTCTAATAGTATCGAAATAAAAAATGTATTATCAACTATGATTTCAGTATATTGTAAGCTTAAAGGTAGACCGCTACAATATTTTGCATTAAGTTCTGGTAATTTGTATTAAGATAAAGACGCGTTAATCATAATGGTTGTTTTTAGGTTTACTGTATACTTTCTTGCGGTTTTCATGTGGGCTGGCCTGTACCGTATTTACTATTTACCATTACTGCTGTTGATAGCACACCAATAACCGACAGTAAACGTTCCTGAATAGTTGTTTTAATGTACATTGGTGGAATTTTTGAATCTCTATTATCGTTGTTAATTGTAAACCGATGTGGACGTACATTAGTAGTAATTATCGAGACTGTTACATTGATTATGTCATGGTTGACAATGACTTTTGCTAGTACTTAATTGGAATTGTGCGTTGCTAGACTATTAGGTGGGTTAGCATATGGTACCACATACTCCACAGTTCTCCTTTACCTTGCAGCAATTGTTGTTGCAGAGATAAGAGGGCTATAATTAATGTCAGCACACAATTATGTGGTCTACTTATAATATCGATTACTTACTTTACCTTTTTTAGGGTTGCTTTCATTTTTAATCTTACCAGACTCTCCCTACTATTATATTCTCAAAGATGATTCTAAAAAATCAAATTACAGTATGCAAATGTATAGCGGTAAGCTTGAAGTTGGTGAGAAAATTAAAATTATTAGAAATTCTATTAGTAATTCTCAAAATAATAGAAATAAGGTAACTAATTTCTTCACTAATAAAAATAGCAGAAAAGCTATTTGGACAGTACTAGTTCTGTACATTGTACAACACTGGACCGGTGGTTTTGCGTTTGTATCTTATCTTCCTATTATTTTAAAAAATTCGGAAAACCTTGTTTCGCCGTCTATAGGTAGCGGCTTTTATTATTTTTTACAACTCCTTTTTAGTTTTATTTCAATGATAATGATTGTTAAAACGGGTCGAAAACCATTATTAATTGTTTCTATAATTGTAGGTAGCATATCGCTATTTATTATAGGTATTTTCTTTGTCACACAACATTTTTTTAGTGTTGATGTAAGTCACAATTCTTGAATTTTGTTAGTGGGACTTTTTCTATTTATAATTGGCTATAGTTTAGGCTTATACTCCGTACCAGTACTGTTCATCGGGGAATTATTTCCTGTTAATGTTAAAGCTGTAGTCGGTGGTTCATTTGAGACTATTTTTTGGCTTGCAACCACTTTCGCTTGCAAGTTCTTCCAATATTCCAAAGATGAATTTGGTTTCCACGTGCAATTTTTGACTTTCGCATTGTGTGGTACCTGTAGCTTACCATTTGTAATATGGTATGTTTTTGGAACAAAAGTGAAGACCTTGGACGAACTGAGAAAATAAACAAGTACACCAAACAATTTTAAGGTAGAAGGTTGTCTTACGTGTTGTAACAGAGCAATCGAGGAGGCAAGTAAGTTTGAATCGATTGTGACTTGCCTCCTCGATATCTCTTGAAGAGTCCTCTCATGTGATTCAAGTCCCTCAGTTAATATTTTACTGTATGTACTTTAAAAGTTAATTTTGATATAAATACAGTTAATTATTATTATTATTTTGAACTTCTGTTCATTCACTAAAAATGCTCTCTAATTGCACGGTTTGCTAGTCGTTCTGCCCTTCTCTCCCTCTTTTTTTGTATGCGTGCTCGAATACTACGGGTGTTCAACCAAGTTGGGACATCAGCGTTTGAGTATGTTACATTTTGGTGGATCATCTTGTAGTATTTTTTCTCTCAATAATTAAATGGATATGTCGATATTTTCTCCTTGGTGTATGTGATTACGAATAACCGTGTATATATTTTAATCGTCTATAATAGGTATTTAACCACATAATTTTGTTTTATACGCAAGGGGAAACTGGTGTCATTTATTTTCCGTTCCGTCTGCCTTCTAGTTTGAATCGTATTTTAAGTTTAATTCCCTGCACAGGGAATGTAATTGCTAAAAGGGGAAAACCCTCCCTTGTTTTAAAAAACTCTCTCCTCTTGCAATAAGAAAATTTCATACCATTTGAAATTGAAGATATATTGTTATAGTTCATGTTAGGGTAAGCGTGGTGAGTGCCACCATGAGGTCAAAAGCTTGAGTTAAATACCTTTTATTTTTGTGTCATTAAATATGTATATATATATATATATATATATATATATATATATATATATATATATTAGGTTTTCAGTACGTTCGTTAGAAGTTTATGTAGTTAGAAAAATTTAGAAATCTGAATTTTTGGACTTAAAGTTATTAAGATTCTCTTTCATTCTAAAATATTTTCAAGGTCATGTTACTTCCGTTTACGAAGTCATAACTTCCTTATTTTAAATGGAACACCCTGTATATTATTTTATTTTTGGATTCTTGACAAAATTTTAGGATAAGTCTTATAAGGGTTTCCTATACCTTTTTCAACTGTTTCTTAGATATCTTAATTTTTCAAAAATTTTGAAAGTAGCCTATTTTCAACACTGCTTGTCTTACTTATTTTGACTGATGGAAAGTGCTTCTGGGTAGACAGAAGCATAAGAACTCTTTTCAAATACTCATTGACAATTGATTTATTGCATACATGGTGTTCAAAATTTGATGAACTATTAAACAATTTTCAAAGTTGAAAACTTTGTTAATTCAAATGTGACACACTGTATATTATTGGTGAATAGATGCAGCATTTAGTTATGCATCGTTTGGCTATAACATTACCTATACCTATTATCGACAATTTTCTTGTTAATTAATATTTTCTACTTTAATGTGATTTTTGACAGAAACTGAAATGTATTTCAAAAATAAAATGAACTTAATTCAAACTACACAAATTCTATTTTATTAAAACAATGAAATAAAACAAGAAGATAACAAAATTGAGAGCATAATAACAAATGAAAAACATAAAACAATTATTTGAACATAACTAGAAGAAAAGTGATAAAAAGATAAAATGAATCATTACAAATGTTCCACATGACCGCCAATTTGATTTAAGCATTTTATAACTCGTATAACTCCGTATTTTTTTATAAAAGCCGATAAAATTCCAAAACTGCAATCTAGTGAGCCTTGATTTTGACACGCATTAAAACATTGTTGTTGATTTAATGTCAAATCAGTACAATTTAAGTGATTTTGTAATTTTTTAAGTATTTTTTTTAAGTACTGTTTATAATGGAATGTATTCAAGAATATTCCAACAATGGTTTATTAAATTTGTTTTACACGCATGGTGAATGTGGACGAATTGTTAGGCGAACGAATGGTATCCACACCTACCATTAATGACACCTGGAAAATTTGCAAGAATTGAAGCTCGGTTTATTGCAACTGGAAGTATAAGGGCAACTCGAACGCATTTAAAGCCAGTAATAGATAATGAAGTTAACGAGGTGAACGTGTTAGCTTATTTTCACGCTTATCCACGAACTTCAATTACAGCAGCTACACTGGATTTGGATATTTCACAAACATCAATCCACAGAATATTAAAGAAGTATAAAATGCATCCTTTTTCGGTAATAACTGTGCAAGGATTACATCTTGGTGATCAGGCACGACGAGTTAACTTTGTGAATTTATTCTTGTACAAATGACCGAATATCAGATTTCTTCACAACATTATTTGGACCGATGAATCAAAATTCAGTAGAGAAGGAATTTTCAATCGCCGAAATAATCACTACTGGGCACAAGATAATCCTCATGTAACAAGAGAACGTAATCACCAGTTCAATTTAGTTTTAACGTTTTTGTTTAGTTATGGATAATAGAGTGACATATCAAGTGTACGATGAAAATTTGAATGGGCGAGATATGTTGAAATTCTCCGTGGATTTGTTATGGATTTTCCAAATACTATACCCGCATGTACAGGGCAAACAGTTGGTATCAGCTGGATGGTGCTGCATATTCCACTATAGCTGTACACCAACAGTTGACATTGATGTTTGAAGATCGGTGGATTGGCCCCAAGGACCTTGGAACTGGCCACCGAGATCATCCGATTTGACGCCCTGGACTTTTACCTCTGGGGTCGTATAAAAGAATTAGTGTACTCTAGGCCAGTTCAAACTAGAGAGGAATTGCTAAATCGTGTTCACAATGCATTCAATAGTATGTGTCCACACGAAATTCGGCGATCTATCTCGCAAGTAATATATGATGGAGTTATAAATGCTTAAATCAAATTGGCGGTCATGTGGAACATTTATAATGATTCATTTTATCTTTTTTATCACTTTTCTTCTAGTTATGTTCAAATAATTGTTTTATGTTTTTCATTTGTTATCATGCTCTCTTCTTGTTTTATTTCATTGTTTTAATAAAATAGAATTTGTGTAGTTTGAATTAAGTTCATTTTATTTTTGAAAAACATTTCAGTTTCTGTCAAAAATCACATTAAAGTAGAAAATATTAATTAACAAGAAAATTGTCGATAATAGGTATATAATTATAGCCAAACGATGCATAACTAAATGATGCATCTATTCATCCAATAATATACAGGGTGTCACGTTTGAATTAACAAAGATTTTCAACTTTGAAAATTGTTTAATAGTTCATCAAATTTTGAACACCATGTATGCAATAAATCAATTGTCAATGAGTATTTCAAAAGTATAGTTCTTATGCTTCTGTCTACTCCAGAAGCACTTTCCATCAGTCAAAAATAAGTAAGACAATGAGTGTTGAAAATAGGGTTACATCTTTCAAAATTTTGAAAAAATCAAGATATCTAAGAAACAGTTGAAAAAGGTATAGGAAACTCTTATAAGACTTATCCTAAAATTTGTCAAGAATCCAAAAATAAAATAATATCATTTAAAATAAGGAAGTTATGCGACTTGGTATAACCGAATAACGTGACTTGAAAATATTTTAGAATGAAAGAGAATCTTAAATAACCCTTAAGTCCAAAAATTCAGATTTCTAAATTTTTCTAACACATAAACTTCTAACGAACGACTATGAAAACCCTGTACATAATAATATAATATATATATATATATATATATATATATATATATATATATATATATATATATATATATATATATGTATCATGGAGAATAGTTGTACGTAGAAACTGAATGAAATCAGAGACCTTCAGATAAAACTATTAAAATATTTTACAGTTTATGCTAATTTCAAAAATTGCAAAAATTATGTACCATTCCTGCACAGTATCAAGATAACGATATGTCAAAATGACACAATCTTTCAAACGTCAGACCATCTAAATAATCAATAAAAAAAACAGTTTAATAAATAAAGTAGATTTAATTTTCTAGAAAACTAATCAAAACTATTTATTTGAAGAATGACAATCTTTGAAAATAGTGGATCGTTGCTTCCTTTGTGTAATTGTGTTTAAAAATGAAAATACTACAAATGTATTAACTGCAATTGTTGAAAGTCCTTGTATAAATATCAATAATAATGGACAATTACAAAAATTATAGAAAATGCTCAAATAAGCCAACATTTTGCGATAAGCAATATCCTAATCTATCATAGAATTCTTTTCCAACATTGGCAAGAATGCCAGGTGTTATTCTCGTGCATTCTTCGCTAATGCGTATATTTAAAACCTGTAATTCTGCAAACCTTTCGGAAGTGAAAATTTTAGATTTTAAATGTTCCTACAGGTAATAGTTACTTGGGGCAAAATCTCCAGGTCTTGGAGGCCACTTAGTTGCACAATTTGGTCCAATTGCACAGTTATTAATAAAGTCTTTAACTTCTCGACTGTTGTGAGCAGGGCAACCGTCCATTTGAAACCAAATTTCTTCTTCTTCGGGGCAGCAAATCCAAAACCTACCCGCGCTTAGATGTTCTTCATAAATAAATGGTCCAATAAAATGTTGTCCGAATATTCCTAACCCAACACTATTTTTTTGACAATATTGAGATCCTATAATTTAGCACATTTGGTTCATTATTTAATGTAACGTACACTGATCCGTAAAACTTTAAAAATCGTTGGTATAGATTAGCCTTTTCTAGCGTCGCAAAACAAAACTCTGATCTTCTTTCAAAGTCCCCCTCAAACAACTCCTTATGATATTGAAGCTTGTACGAATGGAGATTATTCTTTTCCAAAATTTTTAATACGGTTGTATTACGAATTCCAAACTGGTTCACATTTTCTCTAGAACTAATACCAGTATTTTCAACAACTGCAGTTAATACATTTGTAGCATTTTCATTTTCCAGCACATTTCTCATTTCTTTGAATATTGACTTCCTAATTTTTGGCGCATTTACAAAAAAGAAGCACCGTTCCAATATTTTCAAATTTGGTAATAATTCTTCCAATTGTAGGATGGTTTAGGAATCGGGCGGTTTGGATGTTTCGCGCTAAATAAGGTATTTACTGTGTGCGTGTTATTGCTAGAATAAAACATTTTTACAATTTATGTTCTTTCTGAAACGATGTACGACATTTTTAAGTGTATTGTTGTGACTAATACTGACAAGACGGTATTTATAACAATTTTGAAAGGTAATGTCATCTTGACATTTCATTGCTGTCCTGATGCTGTGCAAGGGTGGTGCATAATTTTTGAAATTAGCGTAAGCTGTGCAATATTTTGAATAATTTAATCTGATAGAGAATTCAATTCCTTAAAGAAAAGTTAGTGTAGAGTCTTTACCTAATATAATTAGGGAAGCAGGAATTCGAGAGTTTATGATTTCTCATTGGATTTTCTATGGTGCATCCGACCATTCACAACCCGATATATATATATATATATATATATATATATATATATATATATATATATATATATATTGTAATGTTTAATTATTTAAAATTTTGTATTTACTTTTTAAAATATAGTTTTTATTGTAATAATATTAACAAACACAATGTATAATGCGCCGAACTAGCTCAGTATCTCTTATTTGGGGATAGGGTTCAATTGTGTTAAACACTTATTTGTTGGCAATATAAATTGAATCTGTAAATATACATGTAAATGATCACATTGTATTTTGTAATAAACAGTTACTATGTGAAACCAACTTTGTTGAGATCTGCACAAAATACGCATGTGTTGCGCACTTAATATTGAAAAAAAATGTAGCCTGTAAAGAAATTTCTGCAATTGATCTGAATTATTGAGCACAATTTTAATTTTGTTCATTAATTTTAATATAACGCTGAATCATTTACTATTCAGATATTGACACGTGAATTCGTACAAACATTTATACATTATAAAAAAAAATAAATACAGGACATCAAAAAAAAAATAATCAATGCAAAAGGGTTATGATAGAAAAATACACTCACATGTGTTGCTGCAAATTCCAAATAATTTTCATGTCGGGTTGGTCCACATTAAACATTGGACGTAGACTTCCTTCCATAAATCGGTGATACTGCCTTGCTGTCCCAAATATGTTGCTTAACATTCCATTATTTCATCCAAACCAAATAACTGTTGGCTGTTCTTCATGTGGTAAATAGCAAAGTCCTAGAAAAATGCGCTCTTAAAAATTTAAATTTTTCACATAATTCTGAGAAAAAAAAAATTTTTTTTTCAGCGCAGTTGTGTTTTAGAAGTGACAATCTATCATTTCATGTAATAATTTTTCAAAATATGAAAAAATTACACTTAAATTAGCCAATTCTATTTTGAAACAACAAAAAGCACTTAAAACACACCTTTTTGTACTTACGTAAGCTCAGAAGAAACATATGCATGCAATTTATCCATTTAATGTATCTAAATGCTCTTTAAATTGCCCAATTCAATTTTAAAACAACACTTAAAACATGACTTGTAATTTTCGGTGCAGCGTTAATAATAATTGTAGGATAATGAACGCAGTTATTTTGCTGTGAAAGCATTTAGCAAACATTCTATTTTTATATGTCATCAGTTTACATTACAACTTTGAAACGGGATTTGAAAATGTATGTACATAATAGATACCATGCAATGTATTTTCATTATACTTCAGTGTTATTTAAGTGAAATTATGCTTTTTCCTAACATTGAAAGTTTTATTCAAAAATCTGTATATATAATATATACCAATCATTTAAGAGCGCACATGGTAGCACTTTCAAATTTAAATTTAAGGAACACATAAGAGATTCTATGCAATTTTGAACTCACTTAAATTTTATGCTGTACTAAAATGATAAATCAACATTAAACTAACTCATTTAAATTTTCTCTGTTTTATAATAAAATAAATCACATTTTATTTGTAAATACAAATATGTATTAGTAATTTGTTCTATTTATAACATTAAATCATAGCTTCATTTAAATGGTGAATCAAGCTTGTATATATAAAAACAAACTTATAATATTAAAATGGAATATCAATAAAGTTATGTATGAGTGTAATTTTAATGTAACTATAAATAAAAGAAATGTAGAATGATATGCAAAGTGCAATTGTGTTCATAAGTAATTGCACTTGAACGATATTCATTTTATAGTGTACAATTATAAGAGTAAACATCTTTTATTAAAAAATGTTGAATGTCCGCACTGTTTACACAAAAAACCGAGATATATAAAATCATATGTATATTTCAATGAAGTTTTTAGCTTTAGTAAAATTTTTAGGATAAGTAAACCAAAAAGTTTAACATTTATTTATTTATTAAAACATAAAAAATACTTGTTACTACAATAAATTCTACAGCAAGATACTAAACAAATTATGCAAAAACTTCTTACTAACATATACTAGTTTAAAACTATTCACACACATCTAAAACAGATTGACTAAACTACACTATAGACACTAATTTAAATATTTACATAAGTCCTCTAACGTACGCAGCACGTTTTCTGTTTTGCTATACCTATTCTAATTTTTGTAACTGCTGGTTAGCCTCAGCTAACTCCATGTTAGTTGCTCAACGCGAGCCACTCCGACACCTCACTGTTTGTGTATTTCACCAAAATTTCATGTAACCATCTCACACTCTTCGCCCTAAACTCTTGTAATGTCGAAGGTCTTGCGTAAGATATGTTGGTGGAGATGTTACAAGGCCCTTCTGGTAATCATCCCGTTATGAGGATAGATTCTTCCTCCATAGTGAAGTGATGGTGGTGGTTGCGGTGTGCAACTACTGTTGTTGCCGTGTAATACTAGAAAGATAATAAATTACATTAGCCAATACATAAATCAGTAAATGAAAACTCATTTCAGTAACGTATACTTACTTTTCAAATATCGTGAAAATCCTCCTCCGCATCACTGTCTCTGATAGATATGACAGGAATATTTTCATTTGAATGTGTCAGTGGTTCTGCAGGGTGGTAACTAAAACATGGTTGCACCAAGATATCTTGCAGAATATTTGTCTTTTTTCATTGACAATTTAGTTTTCTTGCTTGTTGAAGCCATCGTGACTACTACGTAATGAATGAGTATTCATAAAACTTTAACACTATATACATGTAAATCTGTTTACGTTATCAAAATTGCTAACAGTGAAGTGGTTAGTAGAATGAACTGACCTATGCAAGCGAAGTGATGATCTGTAATGAACGTAGCATAATAATAAAAATTGCTAACAACTGGAAGTGGTTAGTGTAACGAACTGAGCTGTGCAAGTAAAGGTGATGAACTCTAAGGAATGCATCATAATCTAGACATGAAAAGGTAGTTCATGTCATGTCAGCAATGTTAGGTTATTAGATATTACCAGTAAACGTCCACTAAAGATAATACTAAAGAAAGTGCATTATCTGCATCTTTCTGAACTGAAGCTCTTGGGAATACGCAATCTAAAGGCAATGAACTAAAGAGTGTGAAAGTATCAAATTTCATTTTCATATAAGTCGAGTTTTTGTATGCTGCATAAGGTCAAATACAAGTTATAACAAGTTTGTGATATTTAACCTTGAATGGGGGGCTTATATGACTATATAAACCGATAAACAGCATTTCTGTACCAGTTAGTATATTGCACTCGAAATATTTGTAATTGTAAACCTAAAGTACTTCTATAGTTACTTAAATTATTATTTTTTTACATATCAGTTATAATAAATAAAATATTTGCTACAAGTCCATGACTGTGTGATCGTGTGTGCTTCATATTTTTGCATTGTTGGATACAGTTTTGAAGGTAACTATGAGTGAGGTTGTACCACGTAGTAGTGATATCGTTAATTTAACAACACGTATTATTCCATTGTTAAAAACCAAAAATGAATTTGCAAAGCACATCCGTATAATTAACACTAATGTTAAGCTATTGCAAGAAATAATTCAAAATAAAATTTATTTAGAAGCAAGTGAAAATTTGCTTAAACTTGAAAGTAATTTATCATTGTTAAAGTGTTATCTTGTGAGACTTAAACTGTTAAAGAACGCTTCAGAGAAAACAGGAAAACAGGTAGTGGTATGGCCGCTAAAAAAGTACACATAAATTAGGTTGGTACTCTATAGATTCATGTTTTAATGGTAGGTTACTTACAGGCATTATAGTCAATATAGCAAACATTAAGGACCCTCTTATTTTTTACAAAATGCATACAATAGTTTTGCACGAAAGGTTAAAGTAATGCTAAGGCAAACGATGCTAAAGGTCAATGTCATTTTAGCCTGCAATTTCATGCAACCTCAAAATCATGTTATCGAGTTGAAGACTTTTGCCATAAAAAATTATGTCATCGATATTGCGACCAATTTGCGTGAGTGGTATAACAATAACGTTTATTACAAATTACAAAAAAAATTAGAGGAGTTTTCCGAAAGGGATTCCGGTTGGGCATTACACGAAGTTTTACATTTAAAGGTGAATATTAATAGCTATACTCCATTTAGAGGTGGCCTTTCGACTTACGTTAAAGTTCCTTACTTCATAGCAGTAAAGCATGCGGTAGTGAATGTTAAGAACGATGACGAGTACTGCTTAATGTGGGCCGTTGTTTCGGCATTATACCCAGTGCAACTTCATTCAGATAGAGTTTACAGTTATCCTCATTTTAGAGATGTTTTGAATTATGGTTCAATTCCCTTTCCCATTAAAATAGATGATGTAAAAATTTGAAAATTAAACAACCTCTCCATTAATTTGTTTTGTATTCAGGGAAAGGTGCATTACCGCTAGTATTAAGTGTAAATCAAGAAAATAGTGTCAGGAACCTATAAATCTTTTAGTACTTTCGCCTAATTATCATTCTGCGGTTCTACTGCTGATGCTATTAATACAAAAATTATACTGTTTATCATTTGCGTGGATTAAAAATATGTCAGCTCTTTTTCTAAACAACTATCGAGTAGGGGCACAAGATGTTTATTTGTTATCAATGCTTGAATCACTTTTCTTCAGATCACCTTCTACAAAAACATGTCACTCTCTGCCATCAACTTAATCAATGTTCAGTCAGGATGCCTACCGAAGCGGAGATGTTCCTGCAGTTCAAAATTTCGCATTTCAGGAAAAGGTACCGTTTGTAATTTATGCGGATTTAGAAAGTATTTTAGAAAAGTGTACAAATTTAACATCACTTGGGGGTAATACTCTATTTCATTCCAAACATATACCCTTTAGCATTGCTTACTACTTAAAGTGTTCATACAATGATTCTTTATCTCGATTTAGGCTTTATAGAGGAAATGATTGCATTCAATGGTTTGTTAAAGAGCTTCAAAGTATTGCACATTGGAGCACCGAAATCATCAATAAAATAATTCCTATGGGTACTTTAACTCCCAATCAGGTTGAACACTTTGAAAGCACCACGATTTGTCACATTTGCGAAAAACCATTCACAGATAATGATATAAAGGTCAGAGACCACAACCATTTCACTGGAGCATTTCGAGGAGCATCACATCAGAATTGTAACCTAAACTATAAAGACTCTCACATCCTACCGGTTGTGTTTCATAATTTGTCAGGTTATGATAGCCATTTCGTCATTAGAGAATTGGCTACTATTCCCGGTGAGATTTCACTCCTGCCCATAAACAAAGAAAGATATATCTCTTTCATGAAAGTAATAGAAGGTAGTAAAATTAAGTTTAGATTTATTGACTCTTTCAGATTAATGAGTAGTAGTATTGAAAAGTTATCAAACTATTTGGAAAATAGTAAAAAGTTATTACCCGAGCTAATTGTAACAATGAAGAAGAATTTTCTTTACTAGTTCGCAAAGGTGTGTTTCCTTATGAGTATATTGATACGTGGGATAAATTAGACGAAACCAGGCTACCTCCTAAGGAAGCGTTTTTAGTCATCTTAATAATGAGGAATCAATGATGTTAGTTTTACATGCGGTTAATGTTTGGAACAAATTTCATATTAATATTATAGGGAGTACTCAGATTTGTATTTAAAACGGACGTTCTACTTTTAGCTGATATTTTCGAAAATTTTCGCAAACTTGTTTAAGTACTTACAAACTTGATCCTCTGCACTATTATACAGCCCCGGTTTAGCATTCGATGCTATGCTTAAAATTACACAAGTAAAGTTAGAACTATTTACTGATATTGATATGCTAATGTTTATTGAAAGAGGAATTAGGGTGGTGTGGCTCAATGTTCTAATCGGTATGCTAAAGCTAACAATAAGTACATGGGGAAAAATTTGATCCACTTCCGAAAGTGTGTATTTAATGTACTACGACGTAAATAATTTATATGGAGCCACCATGTCAGAATTTCTACCATTTGGGATTTTTCTTTTGTTGATAATTTTGAAACTTTAGATTTAATAAACCATCCTGATGATTCGGAAATTGGCTATATAGTCGAGTGTGATTTAGACTATCCCATAGAATTACATGAGAGTCACAGTGATCTACCATTGGCACCCGAACATATGGTTCCACCGTACCTGATTCAAATTCTAAATAAAAAATTATTACTTACATTGTATCCAAAACGTAATTACGTAATTCATTACAGAAATTTGAAAGTATATTTAAAATATGGATTAAAGTTGGTAAAAGTGCATCGTATATTACGTTTTAAACAGTCCCCATGGTTAAAAAATATATCGATTTAAATACCACCATGCGTCAGCAATCTCAAAATGAATTTGATAAAATTTTATAAATTAATGATTAATAGCGTTTTTGGGAAGCTGATGGAAAATGTACGTAAACATAAGGATATACGTTTAGTAACAAATGGGAGGGTCGCTATGGTGCTCGTGTACATATCAAAACCAAATTTTCATAGTTGTACAATATTTAGCAATGATATGCTCATCATTCAAATGAACAAGCTGGAAGTATATCTAAATAAACCTATATGCAGGCTTCAGTGTTTTAGACGTTTCAAAAACTTTTTATACAATTTTCATTATGGTTACATCCTACCTAAGTTTCCAAATAATTCCAAGCTCTTGTACACAGATACAGATAGCCTTATATACACATTTTCGGTTCCTGATATCTATGAGTACATTAAAGAAGACATTGATAAATTCGATACATCTGACTTATAGTCCTGAAAATATCTTTGGAATTCCATTAGTAAATAAAAGTCCCCGGCTTAATGAAAGATGAAAATCATGGCGCAATTATGTTGGAATTTGTAGGACTTCGTGCAAAAATGTATGCTTACACTGTTGATAAAAAGTTGTAAAAAATCAAAGGGTTCTACCCATGCAAGCATCAAACAGATCACGATAAATGATTATAAACATATTTTGTTTGATGGTAACGTAATAAGGCGATATCAATATTTGATAAGGTCAAAGAGACATGATGTGTTTACAATAAAACAGAATAAAGTAATACTTAGTCCTTACGATGATAAACGATTGGTAAATTTCAATTTCATAGATACTAGACCTTGGGGATTTAACTTTACTTTACCTTCTGTTTCAGAAAAACAATAATTATGAGCAGTCTTGAAAATAAACTACATGATGAACTATGGTACAGTAGTGATCAAATCTACAGAAAGTACCTGAAGCGTTCTTTGATGGGGAAGTGTTCCTCTGAAAGCTTTGTATTGCATATACTACAACATATTCCTGATGAGTGTTTTAACTGGTGTGCTATAAATTCAAAGTGTGCAAATGAAGTTATTATTAAGACATTATTTGATAAAAAAATTAAATTGGACAATAGCATTAAAAGTTTTACAAAATTGTGCATTAATAAAGGTTACAATTCATTAACTTTTAATGAAGTTGATAAAATCTTAGATGATATGAATTTACTTGGTAACGTACCGCTTAAAATGTATGTATACAATTTATTATGGTGTGATGATGATTCAACAAATGTTAAATCTAGCTTAGAAATATTAATTCTGCTTAAAAGATACATTATTTATTATAACTGAATGTATTGAGAAAGCAGCATATTATGCTAATTACAAATGCCTCGATATTTTGATTGAAATATTATTAGAACAAAACATTAACTATAAGTTTCAACCATGGGAAAACGAGGAACACCACAAAATTTATTACTGGATACTAGACAACATCAATAAAGGTGAAGCAAATTCAAATTCCTGCTTGGGATGGAGGTGTGGGCCAGATTCGGGTATATGGCCATCCAGTAATTTAAGTGATTATAGAAGTACTTTAGGTTCACTTTATAAGATAATGAAATTTTAAAAATAAATGTAATATTTAAAAAATAAAATACTATTATTTTTGTGTGTGTTTTATTTCATCTAAGAGCTACATCCTTTTCTACAAACTATATATATATATATATATATATATATATATATATATATATAACTAATATAAGTAATTTGTTTCACAAAGTACAGGTTAAATGTTATAAAACAATATCATCCTTATTGATCCATGATCTTTCATCCAATCCCCACCATTTTACGAATAACTTATTATTCTTGGAGCGAAGCACTTTTTCTACTAGATATACATCAGGATACTTTGTTTTTTGTAATTCATGTTCATAAAACCCTCCCAGTACAGGATTTCCCTTCATGTCTTCCAGCATGTACGTAGTGGGGTTAGTAATGCGAACTTTCACAATCTTAAATAGTTCACTAGACCAATTGGGTGTGTATCATTTGGCGAAAATATTTTTAAATTTACTGATTCGTACTATGTCACCGACAGAATATCGATTCCTATCGAATATTTTTATGTTAGTGTAAGCCTCTAGCTTTGTATGATTACCAACATCTTTGGGCTTCATTCTAATAGTTCTATGCTTACGATTGTTATAATCCATAGTTATGGTATCAATTGTATCAATCCATTTGTATTTACCTTGCAGGCTGAATGACTTATATAGAGCACATTTAATGGTTCTGATAACACGTTCAGCAATTGCAGCCTTCTTTGTGCTATAGGTAGAGTAATGATTGACTCCATAACGATGCGTTAGTTTAGTAAAATGCTCATTGTAGAATTCTTTTCCTGCATCTGTCTGCAAATTGGTAGGTTTCCGACCTTTTTCGAAGATTGTTTGCATGGCCTTGTAACTTCTTGACCTGTTTTCGTTTTAATCCTTTAGTCCATAAGTATTTCGAAAACAGTCGATGACCACTAATATATACTTATAACCCTTATTTTGTTTGGCATATGTGTTAAATTCAGCTAAATCTGCTTGCCAAAGATCATCAAAACCTCTAATTATTGTTCGCCTTCGTTTAAAATTTTTTCGTGCAGGTTTGTGCAATTCGTTGACGAGTTGTGATTTGGACATGGTGCTAATTTATCTACAATTTCTTTAAGTTGATGTAGTTTTTCCTCCAGCGCTAGATAAGCGTTGGCGTTTCCTTTGAAAGTGTTCCGAACTGCTTGTAAACAGAAATCAAGGTATCCTTTATTTATAGCATCACCATCTTCTTCAGGGTCAGCCAACTGTGTCAAACGATTTCCATCCAAATCGAACCTTGTTGATACATAATATTGCTAGTGATGACATCTTGAGGATCTATGGGATTGGCCACATTGCTGAGTCTCTTATTCTCAATATCAAATTGATTAGCATCAATCTGTTTAAACTGAGGAGCTAGTTTCTTTAATTGATACTGGACATATGAACATCCAAATTTGTCAAGGGCATTTTAGTTGTGACATGTCGACATCAATGCATTCTCATTTATATTGTTTAAAAGCGGTTGTTCGGTTTTTCAATGTATCCATCTTCATATAGTTCTTCTACAATTGATATTATGTCATTTACAACACCTGGTTTCCGCTAATTTTTCTGCCCACAATACTTCCAGATCACGAATTAGTTCATGTATATCATTCCAATATTTATATTCAATGGGTCTGTTTGTTAATTCCTTAAAACATAGCTCCACCTCCTCCCTTGGTTGTGGTGGTGATGATGACAGCAAGGGTTTGATTATTTGTGTATACTTTTGCTGCGGCTTCCTCGAATCTGTGCACTTACGTCATAATCTCGCCTTACTACATTCGTAGCCTCTAAAATAGTTCTATATTTTTTTCTATCTGTTGACTTTACTAGACTTAAGCCAGGTTCATTCATAATAAGCAGATCATATAATCCTGGAGTCCCTTTATACGTGACACCTTTAATAATTATATCGTCTCCTTTAATTGTGATGGGTGTATTACCAATTGTCCATTTATCAGTTTTGGTATCATAGTGGACTCCATACGTATGATCAATATCACCTTCAGCATTCTTTAAAATACGTTCAACATATATACGTGGCAATTCATTGTACTGCTCGAGAAATTCTTCTGAGATGGGTTCATTATGGGAATCATCTGCGATACTAGACAGTTCTTCTTCTTCCTCCCCAGTATTAATCTCTCCCATGACGGATGTTTCTAAGAAAGATGGAAGACTTGGGGGAGGATTTCTTTGAAAAAACGGAAGCTGAGCTAGTGGACTAGTAGCACCCTTACTTGAATCACCTAATGGAGTGAGACCTGGGGTCCATTGAATTTGAGCTAGCGGGCTAGTGGGGATAGTAGCATGCTTCCTTGGAAATATGAATACGGGTAGTTTTTTAGGTTTAACATCAATGACCTCCTCCTTTTTAGGTGTTTTTTTATCGATTTTATTTACTATTTCAGTTAGAGGTTCTATTAAAGGCTTATAAGTACTTTCGAATGTTCTTTCATTATCAATGCGAGCAGTCTTAATACTGTTATACTTCTGCCGTATTATTTTACGAGCCTGAATAATTTTTTTCTTTAATATCCTCTCCTTGTTGTCCATTGCGACAAACAGGTACCGGTTCACCTTGAACAGGTAGCTGTTTACACTAAACAGATAGCTGTTAATACCTAAACAGATCAGTTACTACTGAACTGCTGAATGCGGTTTAAGGTATTATATATATATATATATTCGCCTTATATACCAAAACGGATTTAATGAACAGGTATCCGTTTACATGAACAGGTAGCTGTTGCGACAAACAGGTACCGGTTCACCTTGAACAGGTAGCTGTTTACAACTGCTGAATGCGGTTTAAGTATTATTTATATATATATATATATATATATATATATATATATATATATATATATATATATATATATATATATATATATTCACCTTATATACCAAAACGGATTTAATGAACAGGTACCCGTTTACCATGAACAGGTAGCTGTTGCGACAAACAGGTACCGGTTCACCTTGAACAGGTAGCTGTTTACACTAAACAGATAGCTGTTAATACCTAAACAGATCAGTTACTACTGAAACCAGTTTAAGGTATTATATATTCATCAAATCCTTTCCTATAGCGACCATTATTAACTTCAGCATCCTTGTTTATGACCATGAAACCAAACGGATCTACCCAACACTTTGAACACATGTCCCGAAACAATTTCATGCTTATGGTGGGACTTATATGATCCTCATACGCATGTTTTAAGTTTAATTCATCTTGCTCAAATAATATAATTAGATTCGCATTATCACGAATTAATTGCTTTGGAATTTTACTGTAAGTTTGACCCAAATAGAAACAGTCAATATCGTTATGCCTACCCATAGAAAAATATGCCCTTATATTATTTTGCTTTTCACAAGCGATATCATCGAAGATAAAAATAGAGTTTGATTTTGCACAATTAGGCTCAATCACATCTTGATTGTCGCTGAAGGTAAAGTAACCTATGTCCTTCATTGGAAGTAAGATTTCCTGTAAAAGTTTGTACTTGTTTTGATTCAATGACTTAGAGTATACGCATACATGTTTAAATTTCAAACCATTTTTTCAGTAAGCAGACTGATCATTGCGTTTGTTTTACCACAATTGAGGACCACATATAATACCACGTATACTACTAGGAAGTAAATCACCATGTTTTGAAGTAATAGACTTTTCATCAAAGTCATGATTTTGAATTGGGTGTTTTTGTTTCTGAGCAACTACTTTCATCTTTGATGGATGAAATAAAACTAAACGAATAATTACAACATCTTTATTTATATATTAGACTATATTACAATAATAATTATAATTTTTTCACTTCTCCGGTGAGTGGACTGTACTGTACAATAGCATCATGGAGAATAAGACCATACACAACGATTCCATTATCGAAAGGTGACGCAATGATCAGTCTGCTTACTGAAAAAAATGGTTTGAAATTTAAACATGTATACGTATACCCCAAATCTAGCTCTATCGGTGGATAGAAGTTGTAGCTAGCTGTGTTACCAACACCTTCTAAACTGAATGTTATTGACATAACTGAGAAAATTTGATGTTGTGCTGATTATTTATATAATAATTGTAGGCATAGGTGTCCGCAAATAATTGTATTAAACTCTTGATCTTGGTTGCAATTATAATATATTTTACACCCCCGAAAGTAGTTAATCACTTCGTTTGGTGGTCGAATATTACCGAAACTATCGTAATACCATACCTTTTACCACGCTTTTTGTAGCAAACCCAATGGGTACCTGGCCTCTTTGGCTATCTAAGTTAATAATTCCAGATTCATTTTTCCGTGGCAATTTAGGCATGCTATCTCTCATAAAATATCCCTAAAGTACGGTACGTTTTGAGTATTTCTTTAAATCAGTATCCGTTAACGGTCTTTCGGGTAATCTATTCAGTTTTTGGAAACGGTTTTAAGTATAATGCACACCACCAGATTTGTTTGGTTTTAGATATAGACACCGCCTTTCTTATTCATGGAGCCTATAGCGACCGATTCCATCATGCGATTATGGCGCGATGTCTCTTCCTGCAATTTTTAGCATTTTAGCATCATTGACTGCTTTAGCAATTCCTGATGCACCGCCAGCTAAAGCACCGATTGCTGATAATCCTGCGAATAACGGAATAAGAAATGGTAAAAACCCTCCTTGTTTAGGTAGAATTACTCTAGGAACTTTAATGTTTCTCTTTCTCCTAAATTTTACCACACGTTTTGCCGTTGAAAGCGCTGACTTTATTGTGTCTGTGAAATTTCCGTTAGGTTTAATTTTTTAGCTATTGTCTTTCGTAAATGCAATAAATTTCCACCATTGCATTTCTTCTTCTTCTTCATATTAGATCGACGTTTACACCCCATTCCCAATTTTCTCTTTGCTTTCATGATGGTACTGACTGCTAAAGCTGCAGTTCGTTCACCTAGAGTTGCGTCTAATGATTTAAAGCGCTCCCAAGCTTTTTTTGCAAAATTTTATCTGCTTTATGTCTACTTTCTAAATCTCGGTAATCTCTGTAACTGATATCATGAAGTTTGCACTGAGCATCTAATTGATTAATACCGAGGTCACCGCGTGAGTCGTTTTTCTAACTTTGTACCAGGACCGCAATACTGGTAACCAGGTAAATGTAATTCAAACGGAAGTTTATTGATTAGACCATTCACCAAACCACCACCTACACTCTTTCGCTTCTTAACTAGCATTGTTTACATGGATGGATAGAAGGGGTATTTATACCTAAATTGAGAAAACAAATCATAGTTATTTCTTTATTCAGTAAATGCTATACATTAGATAAGCAGGACGATAATACAAAATTTCCATTAAACATACAGTGTTATATGAATTAATATTATACTTAGCATTTATAACATCATCAATATCTTTATAAATGTCATCATCATCCACCACCGAATTCTTTCACGAAAACGACGGTAGTCAACAACTTGCTGTATGAACTTTTCATAAAAACACATCAGATTGTAAGATTCAAGAAATTCCAATCTATAGCTTACTATATCCTTTAAATTGAATAGTTCTTCTATACTATGTGAGTTGAATGTGCAAGAACAGCACTTGTAGTTTTCTATCATAACAGTTTTCAAAATTCTGTCATATCCTTTAATTAATTCCCAATTGTAATAAATACCAAGATTACTAGATAGAGATTCATAATGTTGATCATAGATTATATCTTCTTCTTAATTTACATTTGACCAATAAATTTCATTCTCATTTTCTTGGGATCGGAAAATGTAATTCTACATGAATGCCATCTTAGAAGCTCATTCCATTTCTTCATATCCAACACCACATTATTGCTTTGATCACAATTACCACACCCAATACGCACCACTGGTGCAAGGTTGAGGTGTGTACTGTATCCAATTTCCAGATGTTTTGCATGATGAGTATCGTTCGATAGTTTATAATAAGTACAATCGATTAAGTATTCCTTAGCTGCTTGTTTATACACTTCATCCTTATATTGAAATGATGATGTCCAGTCAGTCTTAAGAAGAATAACCTTCATCTGTTTCTCTTCATTTTTACTACTACCGTCACTATTTTGACAGCACCGACAACAAAATGTTAAATTATTATTCAGATTGTTACTGCAATGATGTGGGGTATCCATATATAACGGTAAACTTCTGAGTTTCGATCGTTCCAGAAATGATTTTATTGCTACTTGCATGACTTTACTTGCTCACAATTTCACTATGACTAAACACTGTTTAAAAAAATAATTCTAGTATTTCAATTTTACATATGGTAGGGGTGCTACTATTAAAAAGAAAATGTTATGTTTGTTGTTTTGCCAGCTGCACCCAAACTACTTATAAACACATCCTTCGTGTTTAGGAGTGTTTTAAATTATTCAATTCGTGTTTCTTCTTTTTTGAAATACACATAAAAGCGTTCCGGCAATACACATTTAAAATCACCCGTTTCTATCACTATACGTTCACCATACTTAGTATTAATTATATCCATATTCGTTACTTTATACTTTCTCGATATATCGAGCTCGCACGCATTTTTAAAGGGTTTGCAATAGGTGCTTTGGTTTAACCTGGTAATTCCATATTTAACAATTACGTGTTGCAGACTGATCTCAACATACAGCTCGCTGCAATTTATGTAAGAAATATGCGTCCTTGACTACATATTACAACATGCTTAAACTTGTTAAATACCTACTTTTGACCTTGACTAGAAATAAAATATGATGATGATGATCAGCCCAAAAATTTATATTTCCCGCTAAAAAGTTTGACCTTGAAAATTATATTCTTAGATTTATGATTACCTTGCAATTTCTATTTTTAGCTTTTCACCTTGACCTTTTTATATTTCTAAGAAATATGACACCACCGTAGGTCAATAACCTTTGACCTTGAAAACTATTTTTAGATTTATGATTACCTTGCAACTTCTATTTTTAGCTTTGACCTTGACCAACTACATTTTAAATCTCCCGCTTAAAGTTTGACCTTGAAAGAGCTCCAAAAGCATTTAAATCCCCCGCCAAAAACATGCTTGAGACGTGGAGCGCGTTCTGGCATAACGAGAAAACTCACTGACCTTGAAATAAATCCCCATAAGATTTACATGGGTGACCTTGAACTGGTCCAGGATCGGCCTAGTATTACTACTTATATATATATATATATATATATATATATATATATATATATATATATATATATATATATATATACCAGTAATTAAAATTATTATTAATTTTATTAAATACATTAATAAAAAGTCTACCTCGAGTAGGATTTGAACCTACGACCTGTACTTTGCTAGAGTAAAATATATACCGGGTGTCTAGAATCTACCCACGTTCTATGGCTATGGTTATTATAAGAGATACAGAGTCGGTTAAATTAGAAAAGTTGTTGCCAACTTTCGAAGATATCTGAAAATAATTAAAAATTGTCCAAATTTTCAATCGTCTTTTTTAACATTCAAAATACGTAAAAGTTATAAGAAAGACTTTTGATAGCTATTTTTTATGCGAAATGGGAAAATGCGAATAAAAAATTTTTTTACTAATTATTTTTCGAGCTACAACCCAAACATACATTTTTTTTAAATGCCAACTATAGGTGGCTATGGACTCATTCGAGAGCTTATTTTTTTCTGATTTCAAAAATGTATAGCTTTGTATGTTTAATATTATTGGTTAACTTACTATTTTCAAAAAAAAGGTAATTATAATATTTATATAACAAATTAAAGAGCGCCGTGAACATTTAAATAACAAAATAAGCTTATAATCTACTACTAAATTTGTAGAAACAACAAGAAATAATGTACTACATTATCAAAATAGAAAAGTTCTAAATAAATTTAACTTACAACGAAGAGTAACAACAAAAAATATAAACAGATAACACAAACATAGAAGAGCTTCAAAATGCCCCCCATTATTTTGAACACACATTTGACATCGTTTTAAAATTTGGACGATTTTTAGTTACTTTCAGATATCTTAGAAAGTTGGCATCAATATTGAATTTTCTTATCGGTATTTGAATTATCATGTAATTCTGCCTAACTGCTAATTTAACCAACTCTGTATCTCTTATAATAACAAAGATAGCCACAGAACGTGGATATATATATATATATATATATATATATATATATATATATACATGTATATGGTCCCTTGACATGTTCAACCCCAACCACCAGGGGCTCAGTCTGGGTTAGGGAGGCCCTTAAATATCTACAACCTGAGAATTCGGGCATCCATTCCAAAATCGAGGTTGAAATTTGAAAATATGATTTGTTAATTCGTTAATAAGAGTAAGACCATTACAAGTTGTAGGGATATGTGTAAAAAAATGTTGGTGTGTTTTACAGGTTGTTGTTGGTGGTACACGCTCATCAGAGTAAGTCGTTTGTTCATTTCGATAAAGTTTTTCAGTACCACTGGTGCTAGACGCTCATTAAAATAAAGCGTTTGCCAATCTTAATAAGGTCTTTGAGTATTACCGGTGGTACACGGTAATCAAAATAAGCGGTTTGTTCATCTGAACAAGGACTGTGTATCACCAGTAATAAAAGGTAATCAAAACAAGGCGTCTGTTCATTTCCAATAAGGACTTTGTGTACTACGGTTGTACATAGCTGTGCATTGCCTGGAGCCCACTTCTAACAGCTATATCCACATTTGTCAAAGCCAACAAGAAAAAAAATACACAACATCCAAAACAAAGTAACTGACAACAGGGAAACACGCAAAACAAGGAAGGTGGTTTGATAGGTACTCAAACCCTTACTGTAAATAAACAAACGCTTTTATAGCAATTCGTCGATTTATGTAGCAGTTGTTTTAGACATGGCTTCTCGCATGTTTAGTGTGCCTTTTAAACTACATCGACTTTATACATCTGGAAGTTGTGTTTTTAACCTTGAAGAGCGTTTACTTGATCGTTAGTTTTGGAGGAATGCCCTGTTTCCAATACAACACTCCTGTGGTTACACAAATTAATCGTTATGTTAAATTGAAAATAAAAAGAACCAACCCCTAATGGGCTTTATGTTGACGGGTCTCATAACAATTTTGAAAGTCAATTAATTAAAGTAGCTAATGGCCTAAGGTGGAGCCCCAACTCTAGGAAAAGTGAGCTCTAACTGTCCAAAATAGTGTCGCTGAGGAGCCCCACTTGACGGAAAAGGGGGTGGAGATGACGCTAAGTTATACTACAACCATATGTCATTGGGGAATACTGATCAGTTGCAAACTGCGACGTGGGGCAACCACTCACCTACCCTCAAGGACTGGACTAGCGATAGGCATAACCGAATAATGTTAATATCCGGATTATTTGTATTCAAATAATAGTAATAACCGAATGATCATTGGAATAATCTTTTGAATCATACTGCGTGTGCGTGTTTTAAGGCATGCGGGTATCATGCGATCAGTTCAGAGTTTCAGATAATTCGAATGAATTCAGGCGTCACCCGCGTTTTCTACTTTATTCATTTGACATTTTTTTGACATACTTATTCTAGTTATTTTTCCAAAAATTTTTTTTTGATTTGTTTTAGAAACTGTATAATTTATTTAATAGCCAATTTTTATATACTAAAAAATAAAATTCAAATAAAAATTTAACTATTTATTAGTTACCATATTTTATTTTATTAGTTAATATTTAAATTGAAGTGTAACTCAATTGCTTTATTCGAATAGTTCGCCGACGGTTCGACCGTCTACTAGTTTATCACTAACTTAGAATTATCAGAATCAGATTATTTATCATTGGAATACTTGCAAACAAAAACCGAATAATACAGGTTATTGTTATAACCTGGTAACTGGTTATTTTTCATTCGAATTTGCCCAACGCTTGACTGGACTGCCAAACAGGCTCTAATTAGGCACTAAAGGTGACAAAAGGGCCATAAATCCATTATCAAGGGGTTGATGAAAATGCCGCTGGACAAAAATGTGAATAAACGAAGCGTGGCCAGACGGGTGAAAGTGTCGAAGCCTATGGCATCAAGTTTCGGTCTTCAGTAATAATCCTCTTCAGCGGTCTCCTCATCTTGGCCTATCTTGCGTTTTACAGATTTTATCTTCTCCTTTTTCGGTTTCTTCTTAGCATGTCTTTCTTCAAGTTCTATTTTTTCTGGCGTGTCAGTTGCTATCCTGCATTTTCTCTTGTTTCTTGGTGCACGAATACCCCTGGCTGGGGCTTTCGGGAATGGGCGGATAATTCAGGGGATACAAATGGTTAGTTGCCAGAAGTTGCTGGCGAGTCCAATTCCAAATTATTGCTTAAATCATTAGGTTTTGATGTAGATGCTTCATTCGCTTCCAAATTTTCACTAGGCTCACAAAGTCTATCTGACAAATAACACGACAAAAAGTCTTCCTCTTTGAAAATAGATTTGTCAAATGACGCAATACCTGTGCAACTAAATTCTGCTTTGATGTTTGTAGGAGTTGCGGCCCTATCCCAAACCTGTAGGCAAATGACAGGCAGATCGTGCATTGATGCTGTTTGTCCAGTAACCAAGAAGTTACGCCTTGATTGAAAAAAGTTTTAAACGGACAATTCCATTAGATCGGCAATATTCTATTGCAGGTACCGATAAGTGAGAATCATCATTATCCATGATTAATAGGATTTTACTCTCGAGCGAACATTTTGTATGTTTTGCAACACGTTTTAATGCCTCTAAAAAATTCTCTGAGGTTATCCAACCACTTGTACTAATCCGTGTGCCCCACAATCTGAAACACCATGCATCATCTTTTCTTCGTCAAATCGGTGCCTAGGAAAGATCCATATTGGCGGTAATGCAGATCCTGCAGCACAAGTTATGCTCACTTGAGTTACAAGTTCTCCTCTCTCACTAGATGTTGCCTGGCCAATTTGATGTTCCTCTTTTTTGGAACTTTCTGTACGGTTGTGGCGCCCGTCTAAAAACAAATATAATATGTTCATTAAAATATTAATTTCAGACATAGCAGAATATTACCTCGTCCAATGACTTCAGCCAGTTTTTCATGAAATATGCCTACGTTGGTGGGATTAAAACTGGTCATTCTTGCCAAACTGGTGGCATCAGGATTTCTTATTGAAAGTTTGGGATGCCCTTTAGGAAACGTCAAAAACCAATCTTTGCAAGCTAACTCATGTTTCTTCCATGCAACGAGCATATACACTGAATTCTGTAACGCATATTCATATGCCAAGCGCCTTGTTGTGTTTGGTGTTAACCCATAAAACATAGATGAACATTTTAATACTTTTTTTTGTACGATCTGGGCATTGTTTAACTAAAAATAACAGAATGCCTACTTACCTACTGAATTTTATTTACAGACATTAACATGCTGCTAAGCCGTAGGGAGACATTGGACTGTCCAATATGTCCCCATGGTTACTGTCAAATGTCTCCCTCTAGTACCTTAAAATAGTCAAGGTAATATTTTTAAGCAAGTATCTAAAATTTTCACTTGAAGGTACATAACCTCAATTATCAATGACTCATAACTTAATGATGTAGCAAGCTAAACAAATTCATCACTATACTTTTAAAAATTTACTTTCCAAGTATCTGGAAAATATTAAATCCGAATCGCGAAATTTCTTTTTCTTTAAATATCACGAAACTGTTAAATTTACTTGTTAAAAAGACACGTACCACACCCAAGCGATCTTGTAATAAAAAATTAACAGGGTGTACTGCGGGTTGTTATTAGTAATTTCACTCCGAATATTACTTATACTCCTAATAATAAATAGAATATTTTGTACCTTCAGCTCAGTCAGTAATTAAATGAGCTATGTTCTTGAACTTTGATTTGCTTTAATTAGAAAATGTGTGTGTGGTTAGATATGTTCGCTTTACAAAAAAAAATGTAACTTCAACCTGTAAATAAATGTTAAAATATCTCGGAGGCCAACTTATTTTATGGGAAACAAGTAAACCGCACATGTAATAAATGTGAAATTAAAAACAATAACAAGGTTTATTATAAAATCTTTAAGACAAGTTATAAATTAGAAAACAAGTTATAAAAAAAAATACCTTATACTAATAATTAGAAATGAAATACCTGTACTTTAAAATTTTGAATGCCACTGGTGTACTGTTACTGATAAGATGTGCTGACTAAGCCACGCTTTCAATTTTGATTGTGTAATCAATCTTGAAATGTAAATATAACAGAGTTTTGATTTTCGTTGATCCCAAATGAATAAATTCTTTTACAAAAAGCCAAACTTGGTAGATTTAAATGGGTTAATGTACCATTTATTTATAATTTTTCAGCATGTCAACAACTTCTATTGCGTCATCCTCGTTAAATTGAAACGTAGTAATACAATGAAATTACGTAATAGGAAAATAAAAGTAATAATAAAAGTAAAAAAAAGTGCCTAAAAAGGACAAATATAATAGACAAAGAAAAATAGATGTAATTAGCTCTTACCGTAAATTTTACACTTTTTAATAAAAATAATCAAGAGCAAAAATGGACGCTTCTTTCTTTCATTATCATAACAACAGCGCCTTCAAAATAGATGTATATAATGTAAATAAGGTATGCAATTTACACGACACAAAAATGAACGAGGTTGCCTAAATTAAAAACTCAAAAAGGTTTGTTGCAATCTCTAGAACATACTGACGAGAGTTAGTAAGTTTACTATGAAAAAAGCGCGAAATTTGACCATGTCCAGAGTCTCCCACTGTCCAAAGTGTTGCCACCCTCCCCTAACCCTTGTAAAATAAATATTTTTTCTTTTTGCTAATTTTTTTTTAAGTAGTTCCTAAATCTTCAGGTGTGTTAAAATTTATACTATTTAAATAAATAAAAATATTCATTATTTTAATGTTTTTGTGTCGATAACTGGGGTATCGATGACTACCACCAAAGGTACTCGATTATCACAATGAATTGTGATAATAATCATTTATCTGGGTGTGGCACAATTACTTGGTCATATTTTGAACAGTTTAATTGCATGTTTGAAGCAGACATGGTTCCTTCGTCTTGAGACTTTAGCAAATAATATAAGTGGTTACATTCATATGCATACACAATCAACACTTATTGTGACGTCAGTTTAATAAGAGGTATAAAGTATGGTAAACGTTGTGGTCATTCATATAAAAGTAATGTTTCACACCAAGATGGTGATCGAGAATGGTTTTAATAGTTTAGGAAGCATGCAGCATAGAGGCATAAAGAGAAAATGAAACTGTACCTTTAGTAAACCAAAGCACTACTCACGTGCTGATGCTAATTTATAAGTATAATTTTGTTCATTCGTATTTATCTGATATATAGTACATTTTTGCGGAATCACTTAACAATGGCAATTTGTATTGTCCAATAATTGATTAGGTTGTTCAATAATATGTCTTCCTATGGAGAGTTGTGATATTACTCATGCATTGCGGACACTTCCAGGATACCCAGGATACAATAAGTAACTTGATCTTTGGAATGTGCGTTAATATATGTGTTCCATCAATTACACCTACAACTCCTGGAAATCCTCTTAAAGTCGGTCCTGTAAACAGGAGCTACCCGGAAATTCGCTTAAAAGTGTAACGGTAAAACGAAGTTGAGATCTGGGCAACGTTCGCGCTTGCGTCTGTGAGGTCAGTTTCGGAAAATCAATACTTTAAAGTAACATTGTGCGCATGACTATTTCCACATATGATTTGGCCTTCGGATTGAATAAAAGTATTGCTTACCTGGGATTTTCTATTAAATGAACTGTCTTATATTTGTACGATAAAAATTACATCGGTGACGGTTTATGACGATTTAAATAAACAAACTACAGGAGTACCAGGTTCTGGTTGATTAATTACGGAAGCATTTACTCTAATTAGAGAATAATAAATTTAATGTTGTATGTTAACCAATTTAAATTGTACGACAGGAAAATGGTTTCTGCATTAATTCGGTTTCGCGTTTAATACGTAAAACTCTTCTATTCACACGAGATTTGTGCTAAATATTTAAAGGGAAAATAACAAAAATTACTATTTACATGAGATTTTACCACTACGGTATCGGAGGTAAACAATTATTGCAATTGTTGGGAATTAAATAAACTAATGTTTATCAGTTACGCGATTATCTTCCCTATTAAAATGAAATAATTAATACGTCCAAAAAAAAAGTAAACCTTCTGACAGCAGCACCTCAACTGATGAGAGCACCGGACAGTTGACAGATTCTGAAGACATCGACATCTTTGCTCAGCCGGAAGAAGAAGATAATCTTCTAATGAATGATTTGTCGACGATAACTAAAGACTCATATGTATTAGTCAACTTTCCGAAGAAAAAAACAGTTTAATATTGAAGGTCGCATAATGGATAAGTTAGACAAAGAGGAGTTCAATATAACGTTTCTTAGGCGCCACGGAGGCAATTTTATACATCCAAATGTTCCAGACATATCGACTGTTCCAGCCCATGATATTATTCTTTATTGGATGCAACCATAAAATCGAGGAACATCAAGAACGGCTAATCCTTTCTCTTCTCCTGTAGATTTGTCTTCGTATAATCTAAACTAAACTCGTAATATACTTTTTTTAATAAATAGCATTTTTAAGTTATTTAGAAAGTGGCCAGTGTTCCATGCAGATATAACCACTGTACCATCATTGATGGTATAGTGGCCACCTTGTAGACGTTTTTTAAAAACTTCTATTTTTCAGAAAAATAGAAAAATGATGCCAAAAGTTCTATAAAACTAATTTATGGTATCACCTTTTCAAAAAAGTAAATAATTTGAATGGTTCATCTTTTTATATAAAAAGTTGGCCACTGTTCCAGACTGTCCCCTATTTCACTAAAACATGAGAGAGAGAGGGCAAATTTCTACAATAGTCTTTGATACGACGATTAATTTAGCGACAAAAAATTTCTAAGATAGAATGTAAGTATTGGTAGAAATATTTTCAATATCCGAATATAGATTAAGTAATTTTATAAGAAAATGTGTAGACCTATTTTTTAAAGAAAGTTTAATTTTACATAACTTTTCTTTATAAAGTTTCTTAGATGAAGAAAGCAGAGTTAAGTAATTAATTAAAGAGGATTGAAAATGCTTAATCTGTATTATCGGTATTTTATACAAGAGGGCGGCTTTGGAATTTTTATAAGTTCACATCTGTCTATTAACCTCTATTTGAGATGAAGGTTTAAACGTCGTCTGACAAATTATTGTTTTCGTTTTTACAACCTTGCCTAGTTTCGTTGTACAAATTATCCAAAAATATATGGCGTAGAACACCACACGACCTTCAAACCTACAAAATGGAAATTGAAAGAAATGAAGTAATTTCCTTATAATTTTTTCATGGTAACTATGTTACCTATTTTTTTATACGTTCATAACGAAAACAGGCAACATTGTAAAAACAAAAAAATAATCTGCATAATGACGTTAAAACTTCATGTCAGACAGAGATGAATATGTATGTTGGAGACATATGACGAATTTGGCCCGTGGCCGAAATAATTACTTATCGCGATATGTCCATTATTGACTTGCAGATGCCAAAATAGTGATGTAATTCGGTATCTGGTTAACGCTATTTAAACACATCCCGAAATGTCCATATACAGGATAATCCGATGCCGATCAGAACAAGTATTCTAATAAAAGAGTAAAAAATGGAAATTAAATCTACGGTAACCTAGGTTAACGTAGATGTATTCTTATTTGATCATATATAGATCGGCATCGGCTTATCCCGTGTTGGCGAATTACATCACAAGACCATAGATATATCACGATAAGTCTAATTATTTCGGCTACGGGCCAAATTCGTCTTATGTCTCCAACATACAAGTATGGAAAAATATTATCGCGGGTCTGACTTATAGTAAGTAAAACAAAACAGTACAATCAGTTCACGTGCTAAGTGAGATAGAATACACAACACACTAAAAGCACTGATGCCATACATGAGTCTTGTGAGTAGGCTAGTATCAGTGACAGATTTAATTGCTACTGTCAGCACAAGAAATAATGGGCAGGTTTGCTTTTTCCTTTGAAAACAGGCCAATTCCATCAGAAAGTACGATTATGCGCACTGTTTGTAAATTTGAAAGATGTGGATGTTTAAATAATTGTAGAAACTGCAGTAGCATTGATGGTAATGATGGTGAGCATCCTGGTCGTAACTTAAACGAAGAGCGCGAACTCCAAGAAATTGCAGTGTGTAGTTTAACAGAAACTAATTTCCCGTGCAATAGTACAAAAATTGCTGAAGAAATGAATATTGCACGAAAACAGTTCGCAATATCTTGAAAAGGAATAAATACCGTTGCTATAAGTTGCAAACTACACAAGAAATTTTTCCAGAAGATCTTCAAAAGCGTAAGGAATTCTTTGAAGATATGATGAATCTGGCTAATGAAAACGAAAGGTTTATTGAATATATTTTGTTTACCGACGAGTGTTCTTTTAACTTACATGGCCATCACAATCCGTCTCTCGCTGTTGGTTAATCTCGGGAAAACAAACACATTAGTACATATTCCTTACCAGACACAATACCCCCAATAGGTTAATCTGTGGGCAAGAATTTTATTCAATTCCATAAGTGGTCCATTTTTTACGGAAACTTGAATGCGGACAAATATTTAGAACTGTTGAGAAACCTGATAGTTCCAGCTGTTCAACGCCTCAATATAAATTTTGATGACATTTGGAATCAAGAAGATGGCTGGCCTGCTCATATTGCAATAAGAGTTCAAGTTTTTGGAAAATACGTACCCTAACCGTATTATTAATGGAAAATGTACTATTAAATAGCCTCCTCGCTCACCTGATATTGCGCCGAACAACTTTTTTGTTTGGGATACGTATTCTGTTCATTTTTAAAAATAGTTGTTTTTTCAATAAGAATTTAATGCTAAAGGTAAACCTTAAACTTAAGTTATACTATTAATGTAAATGTTAATATTGTTTGTAGCTCTCGTAAGTTTCTTCTTGGTTCTTCTTACGAGTAGTAATCGAATCTTGTCATAAATTCGCAATTACAATAAACTTCGATGTTTGAGGTATTATCATTTAAAGTTTAATTGTAAAGTATTTACTTAATAGTCTCAAAGAACACGCGACTTTTCAACTTCATCTTAATTGCTTTGGTTTCGTTAGAAATGTTAAAGCTAGATTGAAGGAGACTTAAGTAGTTCATATTTTGTGCCTACATGCAAATATGTACAAGCGGCAACATTGGTAAAGTTATGCCTCTCTCTCACTCACATAATGCTTATTGGGTTTCTTTCTAGCTTATTATAAGTCAGACCCGCAATAATGTTTTTCCATACCTGTATACAAGATAACTTAAAAAAAAATTCCAAAGCCGCCCCCTTCTATATCAATAATACAGTTTAACCATATTCATTCATATTTCATTAATTTTTAGATTTAACTTGCGTTATATTAAGAAACTTTATAAAGCAAAGTTATGTAAAATTAAATTTTCTTTAAAACATATGTCTACACTTCTTCTTATAAAATTAATGGTTAGTCAGGTATTAAAAAAATTTGAACTAACACTTAATTCTACCTTACGAATCTTTGCCCGCTAAATTACGCGTCGTATTAAAAAATTGCACAGAACACAATTAATCGATAGTGTTTTAAGATCTATATCTAGGTATTTTTATATCTTTGAAATATTCAGCTGTTTTAGACATATTTGATAAAAACCAAAAACTGACCCTAATAAACCCAAATCCCCCCTCCCCCCCACTCCGCCATTGTATTTCTCCCAAAATCTAATCAGCTCCAAAGCGATGACGATTTAATCGTCACTGGCTCCAAGCTAAATGAAAACAAGCTTAAATACAAAGTTTTAAGTACATACGTAATTTCATTCTGGAGCTATCGTGGATACTAATAGACATTCACACAGGCATCATGGCCGAGCTTGGTAAAAAGTTACAAAATGAGCGAAAAAGTCGATTTAACAATAGTGAAAAAAAGTCGATTGCATAACCTTCTATACCTACATATGTATATGCACACTTTGCATTTTCTAAAAATTCAAGAAATTAAACAAAAATAAGTATACATAAGTTATTTCTTTGTTCTAAAACATAAATATTAAGAATTTAACTTGCCAATGGTTTTTCAAAATTTATCAAAAAACAAATTACCTACACTAAATATATTTGTAATTACAGGCATCACAAATTATTCTTGATGTGGTAGAATTAGATATCATTTAATTCATTGAATAGCTTGTCCACTTTAGAGGATGTGGCTATTTTCTTCGTAAATATTCCTTTGTCAGTAGCAAGTTTTGATCCACCTGTAAAAAATGCAGATATCGCTATTATATCTATCCTTCTTGAAAAGTTTCATATCATTTAAGGAGTTACGGATGAAACATTGGTCTTTCGAAAAACCTTCAATATAATATATAACAGGTTCTCTAGATATTTCAATGTCTATATGTCTATAAAGGTCGTAATTGAAGTCCTAATTTATAAGTCTACTTTAATAAGAGCATTGAAACACTAAATAAACTAAAATGTTTATTTTTCAAAAATACACGAAATTAGAAAATATCGATCACTCCACATACAGCTCCACTCCGCAAACAAGATAGTCGGAAAATATGTCAACTAAAATAATACATTTGAAATTTTTGACGCGGCAAATTATTTGTCCAATCATATTTGAGAATTATAAAGTGGTACATTTACAGTTAAAAGTAAATTATTACAGTTTACAGCTGACATTTTCCGCGTGCGTTTTATTACTTAATCCTTTTATTGTGTTACTCTTGTTTGTTAAAATCAGTTTTTTTGAAGACTTTGGTTGTTTTATTTGTGAAATAAAGTTATGTATCTTTATAAAAATGTCATTTTTATGTTTTAAGGTTATCCCTATTATGGCTGGAACTAGGAAGAAAACTATACATTCTGAGGCTCGAAACATTATCAAAGATGTTATTACAGTTCTTTGATAGACAAAAAGCTGCTGGTGAATGGGCATTCCCTTTGGTCATGGCAACCTAACTTGCAGCGGCTGCTGTTGGGAAATCAGTTGCTACTATTTTGAGGACCAGAAAAGAAGCTGGTGTGGCTGATGGTGATTTACTCGATTCACCTTCGCAAAAATTTTAGTGAATAAGATGCAAGACAAGATCAATTATACTGGTGGACAAGAAACTATTCAAAGAAATCTTTTAAAAATTGGCTTTAAATTTAAGAAATGTCAAAACCGATGAAAATTACTCATGGAACGCAAGGATATCGTAGCTTGGCATTCTCGTTATTTACTAAAGTGCAGAGAAAACTGTGCTCTCGGATACAATAAAAAACCAATCACGTATTTAGACGAAACTTTTATTGATCCATCTTATGGGGTGAGTAAATGCTGGCAGTCAAAGGACCAACCAGGTATATAGGGGAATTGTGCCTGAGATGGCATGCTTTTTGTTTCAGCCCTTATTTGTTCGTTGTTGTTATTTATATTAAAGAACAGGAAGAGTTCAGTGCGTTTTTTAATTCATCTTTTACACGTGACATCAACTCTTTGGAATATAACTTTAAAAAATTAACTTTTTCTGTAACCGAAAAAAAAAAGTGTATCTGATGTGTCATCTCACACAGGTAAGGGTAAGATGGCATACTATGTCATCTCACCCAAGCCAAATTAAAATCTATGTACATAACGCAACAACAAGTAACATTTTATTAATTATAGAAAGTTCGTAGAAAACAAAATAATTTACAAAATAGACAAATGCAAATTCACATAAACACATTTAGTAGGTAGTTAAAGTTAAATATACCTAGAAACATTTTTTAGGGAACTCTAAACAAATATAATAAAAAATATTAATTAAAAAATCTATCTTATTGCACTTATTTGCAAACATCACAAATGAACTGCTTCACTCTTTTGCTGACTCCGGCACATTCGGAATGACACCATTTGCATTTCTGACAGCGAATCCAGCCTTCATTGGAGCGAGATTAGGAATAGAGCTCTTTGCAGTACAGGCAAGCAGCATCGTCTTCTTCGCAATCGTCTACTGGAAATCCTCCCATTTCTTCTTCAGTTTCATCATAAATTACCAATTTGCTTTGGCAGTTTCAATTTCAGATGTATTATTAAGTACACCACACTTTCCTCCCTTTCACGGTTTGCGATTTTTTGTCGCCACAAAAGAAACAGGCAGCGAAGAAATACACTCTATGGATATATTTGGACTTTGCGAACTAATATCATTTGATACAGACGTTGACGGCTGAGAATCATCTACTTTAAGATTTAGACAACCATTTTGATTTTCACTAGACCCTGACGGCTGCGGGTTATCAAATTCTTTCATTTCTGTTGGTATTAAATTTTCTTGTTGATCAGTAACTTCAGCCGGTTGAAACATCCATTCTGGGAAGATGTCTTTATTTAATGGATATATGCCAGTCTTAGAAAATGAGTTTACAGCATTTTCTATTGTTGCAGCTTTATTGTAAGCTTCTTTCAGTATACCACCGATTTGAAAGTGTGTCACCATTCTTCCAGGATTAGACTTAAGCCAACGAAATAGTTCTTGATTGTAATATGTCATGAGTGGGCCGAAAAGCAAACATCTAAAGGTTGCACCCTGTGGGTGAAATGAGGAGGAAACAAAATACGACAATGCCGTTGTCTTTGCATATGTCAGAGCTTCAAAATTTTGTGGCTACTGTGTCCGTCTAAGAGAAGGAGTACTTATTCGTAACAGATGGCTTGACATACTTGACAAAATGTTTTAAATATTTCAAAAAGTTTCTCCTGTCATCCACCAAGTTTCTTGTGTTAAACCCAAAGCTCCTACTGGAGCATGATCCATAAGCTCGTTCTTCATATTTTTCTTGGAAATAGAAGGACTGGTGTACGTAAGTTCCAATGGCGTTGAGGTAGCATACAACTGTAAGGTGTTGGCCTCTCTGCACTGGTTAGAATACCAACTTGCTTTACCTCTAGTTGCCAAGATCTTAGAATTTCTTGATGGAACAGTTGAGAGCCCAGACTCATCCATGTTGTATATATTTTCAGGAGAGAATTTGTTCATCTATCACTTTCTCAAGACTATCAAAATACTTCCTAATCTGAACATTGTTAAACGCACTCTTGCAACTGATGTCGCCTCTGGTGTACGAAGTGAAATAGATTTCGTTTGGAATCCTTCAAATCCCAGCCTGCCATTTTCTTTTCCTTTGAAAACCTATTTGGAATCTTCTTTACACTGGCAATTTCATAAGCAAGCCTCCGAATATCTAACGTTGTGAGTCCAAAAAAACGCACTTCTAATTCTTTTACTGGCGCACCAATTCATTTTCTAACTCGGCATTAAAAGTTGGAACATGTCCTCCTAAGTAACCCTTATTGGATCCACGATCATTTTTAGCACGTCTTCTTAACGTCGTCTGCGGTACATTGAACGTTTTCGATGCCAAAAGCCATCCCATTTGGTTATTCTTAATTGCGTTAAGTGTTTCTGCCATATTTTCTTCACTCCAACGTTGGCGCTCTGACTTTCGGACGTATATTCTGACCATTTTTTCAAAAATCTGTAAAAAAAATAGGAGAAACTAAGCGATTTATTTATTTGGGAGTGACATGGATACTTCAGGCTGAGACGGCATACCATGCCATCTTAACCTGATTAATTATATGTCATCTCACCCTGAAATAGGGTCAGGTGGGGCAAGTGCACACCCAAAACTGATAAATTCGGCTTTAAAAGAGCATCAAAACTAGAATTGCTAATATTATAACTTCAAATTTTGTATATCAGTACTACGACATCTTATATAGTACCCTTTGGTCGCGAAATGTCATTCGCTTTCATATTTTTTCTGAAAATATTATTTTTGATTGCAAGGTGGCGCACTTGGCTACAGGGGTAAATGCACCATCCGCGGATATACATTAAAGTAACGATATCAATTAACCGGGCAAGAGCACCAAACTATTGGACATATAGTTTTTCGTGCCAAAATTTGCAGAAAAAACAAAATTGAATGCGTAGCAATTTATTTAAAAACATGTTGTTTAAACAACTAGCGAACTAATGAATACAAACTAATGAATGCGAACTTAGATTTTTACCGTAAAGAATTAAAAGACAAATATTTGGAGGTATGTAAGTAATAAATGTATGAACATAGGCCAGTTTTAGGTAGGTAAAATATTTAAAAAATATTTTTAAACAGTAACAACCAAAAGTAACTAAGTTAATAACCTACTGTATGTTCATTGGTACTAGTTAATTGGAAACTGGGTAAAATCGATTCCAAATGTCAAAATTCCTCTCCTTTCTTCTGGATTGGGAAATTTTGTATGATTTCTTCTAGTCGTACTGCAGATAAATCGGAGTTATTGGCCAGACAAACTTTCCTTGGACTTTGTTTTTGCACCGTAAAAGGATACTTCAAACTCGTCTTCGTATTCTTTTTCATAACTTTCGCAACGTAGTGTTTAATTAATTTCTTTCCGGGTAATTTCACCAGCACAAAATTGTCAAGATTTATAAGGCCCACTGAACGTTCATCATCATCCTTCTCTTCGTCTGAAAAATATTAATGTCATCACTATCAGTTAGGTCTGTCAGGTCCCGAAAGTCGCATGCCCCATCTGAGACGGAGGAGTCACTTTCTGATATTTTCCTTGCATTTTTTATGTTTTTTGTTGACTTGGTTTTGGCTTCTTTTGGAACATAATTTGACACGGAAGGTTTATCAGGTTGAGAATTTGATGATATTAATGAATCAGTCGGATTAATGATGTCCGAGCTAGATAAAACCTCTGCGGTGTTGCCGATTTTTCTTCGTTTCTTAACAGATCCCAAATTAATGTTGGTATTTGACTTTACCGTTTCAATTAAAAGCTCTTGAAATGTTTATTCTGGCACTGGTGTTGTAGTCTTCTCCATTTCAATAATGTCCTCGTGCGTTGTTTGTGGTTCATCTTGTTCGTTTGTTCGAGTATTTTGATTTTCGTCGAGATTTGATCCAATATTATCATTATTAAATGACATCTCTGGTTCGGTATGACGGTTTTCGTTACGACTCTCGTAGTTTTGCAAATCTTTTACAGAAAAGTCTGTTCTTTTATCAATAGCTTTTCGATTAACTCTTAGGTCCCCGATAACTCGATCATCATAGATACCCGTTGCCTGAAATCCACTCATAATATTTTCTTTCGTTAAACCGATCCAAACTTTTCCCAGCAATTTTGAAAATTCCACTTTCGATGGGCGTTGTCCCGGATGAAATCTCTGCCATTTAGCCGATTCTTTATCCCACATGATTTTTAAGCCACGGAAACAACACACATCTAGAGGCTGCAAAAGATGCGACAAATGCGGTGGGAGTTTTAACAATATTATTTTGTTTTCTTTAGCAATTGTTATTAGTTGTGGAGTAATGTGGCTGCAGTGTCCGTCATAAATTAACAATACGGGCCTAGATTCACCGACTTTTGAAATAAAACTATTTTGGAACAGTTCACAAAAATTTCTCCTGTCATCCATCCTTTTGGCGCAGATACATAGCTGGTCCCTGGAAAATCGCCGCCCTCGGGGATCCAAGAGTTCCACAGGTTCTTCCTTTGAAAATTACCAACGGTGGCAACTTATCTCCAGCGGCATTAACACATGCTAAAACCGTGGTATTTTCTCTACCTGTTGCAGCAGTATATCTGTGGCAAGGTTTTCCTTTCTCTGCCACAACTTTTGTCCTTTGGGGGTCATGACAAAAGCTAGTTTCATCACAATTGAAAATTTGCCGGCTTATTTTGAAGCTTATTTTCCACTATGGTTTTCTAATAGATCATAAAACCGTACACGACAAAAGGATTTGCACCTTGCTTTTTTCGTAAATGTTCCAGGCCTTCTGCTTTTTTTATTGACAACTGATGTCTCCGCTTAAACTGTAGCCAATAGAGTTATTTTTTACGAATTTTTGAACAATGTCAAATACCTCGGTACGTGTCAAACCGAACCCATTTTTGGCCATCACTCTCAAACAATACGCAAGTTCGGTTTCTTGATTTTTTGTAAACACTGTAGGTCTACCACCTCCACCGACATTTCCATCTGTTTGGCGTTTACCACGGCGCCCGGATAAATGGTCGCGTAAGGTTTCTCTTGGGATATTGTAAGCTTTACTGCATGCGTTTATAATCATGACACCTGCCTACATTGCCCTAAAGCTTCATTCAGCTCTCGGCAAGTGTAATTACGTCGTTTAGTTTTTCGCACATAATTCCGCACCATGTTCTGAAATAATGCTGGATATACAACTGTTACTGTTGTGTTGCAAAACGTATCTAAATCGCAAAAAATTCTGATTGATTCGAAAACGCGTGCACTTCCTAGAAAGTGGCGCAATTACGGTGCACAGAAATTTCTGCAAGTGCGCCACCCCTCTTAATAGATATGAAGACGACAATATTTTTGGAAAACAATTTAAGGGGTACGCTTGCATATATAAATGTACGTTTGAAACATATTACACAATTTATTAAATTTTAAACAAAACTTACCGTAAATTTCGTTAGAATTCAAATTTGACCAAAACAAACATACATAACCTTAACATTTAACAGCTGACAGCTTGACAGAATTGCGTTGTTACCAGCGCAAATGTAGTAACATTTTCGTGAATGGAACTGATTAGAGGTACGGCATCGGGATTTTAACAAAATTTTTTTGTTTGGAAATTTTATGACGGGAAAGTGCACTTGCCCCAAAAGCGCATTTACCCCACTTGACCCTACATTATCCACTTTAAACGTATGTTGTTAGTTTACACTTACATTTTTGTATTATATTGTGCGACAGATGTGTACAGCTTTTACAAATAACCACTGCTACATTAGCAAATTTCAGCAGAACTTTAATCGCTCGAAGTAACAAACACTTATACGATACCCGACAGAAAACTTTCCACGAACCGACAGCATACAACAGACCGTACCAACTCTGTCGATACTTCCAGGCGAACTAAATTTACACAGCGACCCTTACATGTCCAAGTGCATATAAACTGATGCACATAGTTGCCAAATTTAAAGTGTTTTCATTAAAAACGCCAGTATGCCGTCTCACGTGGGTATGCCATCTCAGGCACAATTCCCCTACAAAGCGATCGTTCTGATCAGCGGTACATAATTGTACACGCGGGTGGTGCATACGGATTTGTAAACAACGCGTTGTTAATTTTCAAATCTAAGAGCAAATCAGTAGATTACCACGATGACATGAATCATCAGAATTTTATGCAGTGGATCGAAATACCATTGATCCCAAATTTGCCTCCAAAAGGGATAGTTGTTATGGATAATACACCGTACCACAGTGTTCAAATTAACAAACCCCCAACCCAAGCCACAAGAAAGCAGGAAATTAGAGATTGTCTTGAAAATAACAAGGTTTCAACAACTGGGGATATGTGGAAAGCCGAATTGTTAGAACTGGTGAAACAGATTAATCACACTAAAACATTTTATGTGGATATATTTTTAAAAAAACATAGACATACAGTGTTACGTTTGTCTCCATATAATTGCGATCTTAATCCAATTGAGTTCATATGGAGTTTGGTAAAACATAAGGTCACAATGAACAACGTACAGCAAAGCACGAAGGAAATCGAAGTGCTAGTGAGAAACGCTTTTGCTGAAATCACGGCATTAGATTGGTAAAAACAATGCAAGCATGTGGATCGATTGGCTTAATAAATGTGGGAGAAAGATGTATTATTTGGCGAAGTAGTGAAAAGTTTGGAATTTGTAGTGAATACTGGTTTGTCGGAAGATGACACAAGTTGAATCAAATTAAGAAAATAACAAACTAATTTCGCCTTGATATTTTAAACGTTTTGATTTTTATATGATTTCGTTCCGATTTTTTAAATATGTATTCAGTTTGATTATAACAACAATTAAATAGTGTTGGTAAACTTTGCCAAACGAAAAACTCATCAGTTCATTCGATAAACTATAAAAATGTAATTACATTTTAAGCAAAATGAATTGTAGATCTTAAATACAGTGCAGTGTAGTGTATTCAGTATCCTTGCCTAAAATGGCTTATTGTTCCATTTAAAGACAATGGACATTTAAGTAGAAAACAAAAAAATTTTAATATTGCTTTGAGTTCATGCCGGGTAGATACTGAACTCACTCATTTGGGATGGAAAGCATTTAACAGATGAAATATGTAATTCATTATGAATGTTTTATAATTAATATGCAATACATTAAATTGTTAAATCATTTTTCCTTTTTAATTCCTTAGTTCTTTCTTCTGGTATTTAATGTTGTTTCACTATTCGAAGAATTATTTTCTACCATTTGTGGGCTAGGACTAGAAGTGCTACTTGCTTGTGCACTATCTACTTGTATTAATAATTCCTGTCGGTTCTTCCCATTATCATTCGAACCAAGTAAGAATTCTGGTATAATAGACGACTTTCGTAGCATGCATTCTCTTAATCCTCTACAAAATATCGATTGATATGATTATACTTCTAATTACAAAAACTGCCAGTTTTATTGTTATTTTTTGTTTTCTTCTTGAAAGCTCTTTCTAAAGTGTTCCATTTATTCTCAATTTGTAACGCACTAAAACAATATCCTTGATTTTTCATTTCTATTCCTATAGCTTCCCAGATTTTCTTTTTGGTCTTTAATTTTACTGCTTTTTCTACCTTTGGTCTGAATTCTTCGTACAACGATATTAAGAGTTTTACAGAAGAGTCGCACGACCCGATATTAAGAGTTTTACAGAAGAGTCGCACCACCCGATTTGTAATACTTCACTTAATGTATCTAGAATACATTACAAAAGAAATTATTAACCACTATACAATAATATCCTACACAATAAGTAATTAATTTAATAAATAAAATTTGCTTCTTAAATAATTGTAACTTAATAAATTTTTAAGGAATGCTTAACTACCATTTGTATTTTCTTTCAGATTTGCATTTTCGATATATCCTATTTCTTTACCTATAAAATTAAAAAGTAAACATCTTTATTTATGATCACATTAAACACTTACTTCCCAATTTTTCGAAGTTAAATATTTCTTTAAAAAAATCAGCAAAACACATATCCTAACCTCAAATTCTTGGTTCACCGTTTTGTGATTTTGTCAAGAAAATATTAGTGACACTGGTTATGCAGCACACAATACATAAGTTATATCAGGTTATATTTCTTTCGCTGCACTATTTACACTATTGCAAAAAGAGCATTTCTTTCGCTCTCAAAGCTACACATGTTATTTCCTTCGTCTTCAAACTTCATATTGGTGTACAATATTGCAGTTTTTTCTCCACTAGGTCTGGAGTTGGTGTTTAGTGTAGTGCACACAACCTAACCTCATTTAGGAACTGTTTTTAATCCAATTAAAACGATTTTAAAATAATATGAAAACCGCGACGTTATTGCAGAACTTTAACGGTTCTCCTTTAGAAGACGGAGACAGTTATTGCTTTGTTTATGGTAAAATAGTCTCAATTACTTGGTTTTGATTTTATTTTATTGTTATATTAGATGATGGTGAACATTTACTCATTGATAAGGAAGTAGCCTCCAATTTAGAGCAAAGTGGAATTACTTCAATAGGAATAAGGGATGAAATGATTAAATTAATTTTTGCGCCATTATGTGATTCCGTACTAGAAAAAGAAGATATAATAGACGAGGAGGCTAATGCATCCCAAGTAGACGAAATAAAAGTTAACACTTGGACAGATGCTTCCACTAAATTACTATTAAATTTATACCAAGAAATAAAACCTCTTGTTGGTAAAACAATAAAATTTAAAACCCAAGGGAAAATGTGGGATCAAATAAGCAAAGTGATGCATGAAAGTGGATATACATATACAGCAATGCAAATATGCAATCGTTTTAAAACATTGGAAAGGGCATATAAAAAAGCTATCGATAATCTAACAGGAAGAGGGTATAAGATAGTACCCTTCTGGGATGTGATTAGTATTTGCTTGGACATCAAAAAACTGGAGATCCTTTACATCACCTAAATTGCATAATACACAACAACTGTAAATTAATTTTAACATTTTATCAGTATTGTGCAAATTTAAATGGTACATCCTTCTAAAATGTTGTTTTAGTAGTCCAAAAGCATGTTCCGCTGACACCCTACACGAACTTAACGTTTTATTAAACTTTATTTGTCTATTTGTTAAGTGGCCATTGTGTTTATAGAGTACCATTAGATTATGAAGACAAGGATAGGCACTATCTCCTAATATGTACTCAGTTTCACCTAGAAATACAATGATAACTTATGGCAATATTTGTATAGGCACTTACCACTACAAAGACTTGAAAGGTTCTTATAAAGGGGTGAACATTTGAATACCCTAGCATCATGACAGGATCCTGAGTAACCAGCAAAAACATCCAGAAATTTACCATTCTCATTTACAAGCGCTTGTAATTGGAGAGAAAAATACTTTTTTCTATTTATATAGCTGTCGGGGTCTTGCGCAGGCTTATCAATTCTAATGTGTGTGCCATCAATGCTTCCTAAAATTTTCTTGTTTAGTGCATTATTCTTACTCTTTGAAATAAAAGGGAAATTGAACAGACTTGGGTTTATCGTCTAAAGTGCCACTAATAGTCTTTGTGAAATGGGCCGTATGTATATTATTCACAATATAATTAGAATAATTACCAATAATTCCAGGAAAGTTATATTTCTGATAATAAAATCTCTTGGTTATATTCTTTTCCTCCTCTGTTGGCAAACGGATTACTTGAGGTCCCAAGTTGCATAGAAACTGGCTATCCCTATCAATAACTGAGAATCCTGTTTTTGCTGCAACATTAAACTTCTCCATCAGTTCATGATAGGTTATACTTTCATGGCCCACATAACACAAAAATATAAGTATTTGTTTCCATGCCCCTATTAGTTTTGGCCCTCCATGCGCTACAAACAAAACAATGGAGGTACCTACCTCGACTATAAATGTTTTCGAAATAAACTATTTAGTGGTCACATTCGACTTACAGTGGATGGTTTTAAATATTTCAGAATCTGTGTATCAATTTGTTAGATGTTCGACTACATCTTTATTTAGTCGGAAACTTTTAACAAATTCTACATCGTCACATAGCGGTACAACCTTTTCGACATATTCTTGAATTGCAACTCGTGCTTTTCTTGTGGTAATTGCTTTTGTCATTTCTATATAATTATGATCTGAAATTGATGGTTTATTACTCCACTTATAACCAAAACATTTTTATATACACTCACCTAGCAAAGGAAGTACCTGTTCCATAGTATCCTCTGTTATAAATTCGTCATCATCTGAACTATCAAAAAGTTCACTTATCAGAACAAGATCGTCCATTTTAACAACAAAAATTAAACTAACTATAATATAATTAAAATGGTGCAGCAGTATATTAATTTATGACTAAAAATAAGAATTAAGAAATATGAACCAAAAGGTATATAAAGTATTGTGACTTGTGAGGTTATGTTATACGTGTTCTGTGATGTTACACAAAAACAATTAAAATTTGTTGTTTCTTTCGTTTTCCGACACCAAAAAATCTGTGTTTAAGCTCAGTACACCCGGTGTAATTTGTTGTTGCTGAAAGAAATACACATATTTGTGTGTATCCAACAATACACATTTAAATTAAGCGGCCAAATATTTTTTTTCGGATTGTACCTTAAAAGCTGCTATAACGCCGGTATCCCCTCTCCAACTATCTTGTTTGCTGAGTACCTACAGCTGTAATTTCGTTTTCTTCATGAAAAATAATTATCTACACAGTCAATTTTTTGTTTTGTGTTTACCGTTTAAATAATAACTTGTATATTCCAAAAGAAAAGAGTAGGATTTCGTGTACTAGAAGATTTTTACAAGTGTGGTAGTGTTTTGCAGACGGGATTGATTAAAAGTCTGCCAAGTCAGAAAGAAAAAAATATTCTAAGGGAGACTGGTCTGGTGAATGTGACTGGGAAAATTTACAAGTCACCCATGGATGGGACGTCAGGTATAATTAACGGTTTCTGATTATAACTAGGTCGGAATAGAAGTCCTACGAGAAGTAAAGTGAAGAAGTCAATTAAAAAGTGGGTAAACCAGTAGGTGAAGGACTAATTAATTTCGCGTTGCGCCCACGCTTATACAGGTAGAATATGTGTAAATAGGTAGGATAATGGAAGTGGTACTTTAGTGGGTTTTTGCGTCCAAATCTAAAAAAGATTTCTAATTACGGGAGAAGGGGAAAAACTAATTATTGTAATGAATATACATTTTTTAAGCAAACTCAAATAGGTAAATTAAATAATTAATTTAAAGATTTACGTAAAGATACTGAGATCTGTGACACTGCGACTTTTATATTATCTCAAGTATACATGAAATAAAACAAGACCAAACTTGTCAATCCAGCGCTCTCATTTGGTATAAGTAAAATATATTTTGTCTGGGAGGTTTAAACTTGAGGTAGTTTCGTCGGAAAAGCATGGAGATTCAATTCCTGGGTCGCGGGTCCGCTACAACCTATTTCGTTGCTTTAATTTACACTTTTTCAAGTAAAATTTAGCGTTAATCTGTGCTTTAAAAACCAAATTAAATAGAATAATTATATTATTGACTGTACATATTTTACTAAAGATTTAATTTGTCGTGACATTTTTTTACCTTTAAATTTTGTCGTCCCTAAAATTTTGCCGCCCCCAAAACAGTGCCGCCCTAGCTCGGGCCTCACAGGCCTATGCGTAAATCCATCACTGTGTAAAGTGTATGTTAAACTTGAATATTCTAGTTTTGATAAAAAATAAATTAAACGTAAATGGATTAACGCATACTAGCAATAACAATATGTATTATTTTAGAAGAATAAGACCAGTAGTATTTATTACGGGTATACCATAAATAACGATTACAAACAGTTTAAATCGTATTGTAATTATTTTTGGAGCTGTGATCATATGAGCTGAGTTGTTAAATAACTAACAGTTCTTAATAAATAATAAATCAAACAAAATTCATCTAAAAGGTTTGCTTCTATTATACCATTATTTAAAAACAAGAGGATGCCAAAAATACCCACTGTAGTTAATTAACTTAACGTTTTCGCTGTTATTGAAATAATAAAGCAGAAAGTTAGACACTTTTTCATTTTGGGAAGTTAATATTTGTAAATTTTTCACTGTAAGGTTTAAAAAATTATTTTTGACGTTTGAAAGAGAAATTAAACATTAAGCCTAGAATAATGTTTGTGTGCGCCCCAGTGATAAAAACATTAAAAGCGACTGCATTAAAATTCCACACAAACGACAAAGATCTACAATTCTAAATCCCAGTCATGGTTTTACTGTCGGGTAAGGAGTAAGAGAGTTAAATATGACATTTGTTGGTCTGCATTACCTTAAAAAATTGGAAACCAATCTTGTTCAAATTTGGAATATATTTAGGACCTAAATGCCAAGATCACAGTGATTTTTGGAGGTGCCATTTTTTAGAGGACCGAGTGAGAATTATTAACGTGATGTTCACTTGTTCACGAAATAAATATTGTATAATAAGTAACTATTTAGAACTCTGTGAATTTTGGTTATATTGAAGCTGCAGAGTACGGAGGTGGAGAGGTACATTACTTTACTATGTGTGCAATAACTTGAAAAGCAATTTCATTAGACCTAAATGTTTAGACCCCAGTGATTTAAGGTAGTGGCGGTGGAAATGCGGGGTAAGATGTAGGGGGATTATATCGCTCACGATATGTCGAAAATCGATTACATGAAATACGATATTAACATATAATAGAATCGACTTTTTAATTAGTACATTGTAATTATCCTATAATAATAAAAATTAAAGGTTCACAGAAGATAAAATTACGTTTGATCTAAACGGTTAGTTTAAAAGTGATAGAAAACAAACCAAAATCACAGTCTTGTAATTGCCATACTTCACGTTGTATCACGTTGTAAACGCGTACGCACACGCACACACACACACACACACACACACACACACACATAATCACAAACGCATATACGCACACGCACACACACACACGCACGCACGCACACACACCATTGCAAGAATGAACCTCCTGAACACACCTGACCCATTCCAAGTTATCAGGTTGTCTCCACACTTCGACTGTCAGAATGTATTCCAAAACAAGACTCACCTGTGATCATCTTCTGTCCACAGAATATGCTCTTCAGTACATACTACTCTGCGCGCTCGATTACCATGCTAAATTCGCGGGTCTCTTATTGGACGTTGTGCGTGTAGTTCAGCTTCCTGCAATCGACTTCTTACTGTTGGAGAACATATAGTCACATTGTGAGTAGTCTGAAACTGTGCAACCAATTGTTTAGCTGTAATTGTTGGACGTCGTCTAGCTTCAAAGTTAAGTTGCGATCTTGTAGTGCGGTAGTAATGCGTCCACCGCCTGTTTTATGTTCTGATAATAACATTCTGAGAGGTGTTTAAAGCTGTCGACGCATCAACTTATCTTCGGTCAGCTTCTAGCATACTCTATTCATTTCAGCTAAACTTAAATGTTGGTTGTTGGTTGCCTTCCATAATAACAGCACCAATGAAACTAAAAACACCCCACACTGCAGTTAAATCAACTGTAAGTGTAGAGTAAATTATTCCCCAATAGCACTGGAATTGACTATTAAACATTTGAATTTGTTTATTATCGGAACAATTGCTCAAAGACTAGGACTAACACACTTGATCAATGACAAAAAGCGATAAAAATATATATTCCTAGACTTTTGTGATGTGTGTATATCAATATACGTATATGTTGGCTGGAACGTAAAGAATGCGTTGTTTCATTTCTTTTCATTTCCACTTTAGGGGCTGGAGGGTACTGTATTGTTTCACACCAGGTATAGGGTAATTTCAACAAATGTGGTTGGAACAAATAAAAATTTTGTTATGCTCATACTAACCATTATCTCAATTTTTTGTGGGCTAATACGCACACACATGTTAATCTTCGACTAAATATGGAGTTTACTGACATTGTTAGACTGCAAGGTTTACCCAGAGTGTCAATGATTTGCGAAGGTTACATATGATCTTTTTTCTATTTCCTGTATTTTATAGTGCACAATGTATTCGCAGTCAGTTGACTAATCCACTGATCTATTTCAGCCCAACTCTTTGGCGGATTGTGTTTCCAAACTCTTTTTTGTCTTCTGTTTACGTCGGTGGCCTCAAATTCTTCCGGTAACCACAGCTGATAATTGCATAAACACGATTACCTCAGGAAATTTAGAGGTGCCAATACTGGCATTGCTGTACACGAGAATACAACGTAAACTTTGAAAAACTCGAAGAACACAGACACAAAGACTTTAGCCACAAATTATAAGTGGACTTGGACAAAATTGGTACTGCGAGGGATGTACAGTATTTGTTGTCCCTAGCATAGATGGCTTTGAAATATGTTACCCCTAGCAACCGCACTTGTTTTGTTATTTTATTGACAAACAAACTGCCAAATTTGGTTAGTACAGGTTTAATAGTGTCAAAGTTGTACAAGATGAATGTAGTGGTAGGACGAAGAGTTAGGAAATGGAAAAAAGTGAGCTTTATGCTGTCATCAAGTAGCTACAAAGAAATGTTTAACGCCTCAAGAAATTCATACAGATATGGTGGGCATGCTTTGACATTCTGCTCCTTCCTAACAAGTAGCAAAAAATTGGTCTCCAGCGTTCAAATATGGCAGAACAACCTGCGAACTTGCAAAAGGTGCTAGTCTGCCGCATTCTGCGTGTACTCAAAAAAACATTGATCTTGTGAATGACATGATCAGAGAAGATCGTCAATTAACAACAAGACGTGTAGCGGAGATAACAGGCATTCAAATCGTACGATTGGAACCATAATAAATAACTATTTAGGGCTTCATAAGATGTCAGCAAGATGAGTACCCCGAATGTTAACGCCAGCGTTTGAGAGTCTTCAATACCCAATTTAGCCTTGATTAACTGTAATCGTAAATGTTTCCTCGATCGCTATGTTACGGTTGATGAAACTTGGGTTTATCACTTCGACCCCGCTTGCAAACAACAAAGTATGGAGTGGCGTTATCCAGGATCTCCCCCTCCACGCAAATTTCGTGTACAGGCTTCAGCGGACAAGATAATGGCTACAGTTCTTTGGGATGCCGAAGGAATTTTACTGGTAGATTTTTTGGAACGTGGCAACACAATCACTGGTCAATATTATACAGCATTAGTTACAAAACTTCGTTATTGAATTAAAGAAAAAAGAAGAGGAACACTGTCAGTCGGAATTCTCTTTTATCAAGACAGCGCCCCAGTTCATAAGACCCTTATTCCTATGAATGCAATTCATGACGCTGGGTTTGAATTTATGGAGCATCCAGTCTGACTTAGCTCCCAGTGATTTTTAATTTATTTCCAAAGCTAAAATAGAGTCTTCGGAGAACAAAATTTGAGAGCGATGGCGCAGTTATGATCTGTGATCAAGACCCCGAGTTTTTCAAGGAAGGTGTTGCTATGTGTGAACATAGGTGGCATAAGTGTCTTCACGTTCAAGGGGATTATGTTGAAAAACATAAGAGACATTAAATTAATACTGTACATCCCTCGCATTTACGTATTAAAAGGAGCGAGTATGGCAAACAGAAATATGCATATTTACAGAAACGACATTTTCATGCAGGCGTGAAGATAAAACAACGATCTTCATTTTACCCAGTTTAAGTAGGTAAATGAATCAAGCAAATATTCACCTTAAACACAGCTAATCTTATATTAGACATGTCAATGTTTGTTTTTCTTTATGGTTCCATGATAAAAGATGAGGCTCAATGTAGGCGAGCTCTATCTACTTCATTCACTTATTGGTTTCACTGTCACAATTGACGCATATTCACAAATTTTTCTAAGACTTAAAACATTCCACTAGGACATTTAAACCATTGTGATGAGTGAATTACAAGGAAAATTTGCGTTGGTAACTGGAGGTGCACAAGGAATTGGTCTTGCTTGCATACGTGAGTTTCTTATTAATGGAATCGAGGTATTAAATAGGTGTTTTTAAATAAATCTTAGTAATATGCTTATTGTTAAGGGCGTGACGTTAATTGACAGTGATGTTGCAAAGGCAAGAGAATCGACAAAACTTCTTAATGATGAGTTTGGAAATGGAAAAGTTATTTTTTTGGTTGCCGATGTTTGTAAAATCGATGAGTTTAAAGGTTTGTTGCAGTTTTAAAAATAGAACTAAAAAATGAGTTATTTTTATACATATTTTGCCAAAAGAGCTATTCGAATTTCAGATGCATTTGAACAAAGTTTCAATCATTTTAAGCAATTAGATATTGTTGTAAATAATGCAGGAATTATAGTGGAGAATGAATGGAAATCTGCCCTTTTAACTAACTGTGTAAGAGACATTCTCATCGCTATGATCTTTAAAAAAATTTATGTTTTTAGGGGGGCACATTGCAAGGAACGGTTCTAGCATTTGAGTATATGAGCAAAACTCAAAGAGGTCATGGAGGGATTATTATTAACGTAGCCTCAATAGCTGCAGTAAGTCCTTGTGTTTCGCTACCTATCTACACTGCAACCAAATGTTTTATTGTTTCCCTAAGTCGTTCTTTAGGAAATGATATATACTATCATCATAGCGGTATTAAAGTACTGTCCGTTTGTCCTGGACCAACTGGTACGGAGATATTGAAAAGAAATAAAAATTTTCTTTTTACAAACTTTTGTCCAAATATTCAAGAACATATGAAGAAGGTTTTTGAAGGAGTCACTCCTCAAACGTAAGTTTAATCACTTATTCCGACCGTAATTATTTTAATAAAAATAATTGATAGGACCAAAGAATTTGCAGAAAATTTAATGACTGTGATAAAAAAAGGAAACAATGGTACAGTGTGGCTCGTTCTAAACAATCGCAGCACTGAAATTGATTTTTCATCCCTTGAGGAACAGTGCAACTTCTAAAAAAGGGGTTTAGGATCAAATGTATTTATGGCAATGGATGACGTACATAATAAGATATGTTAAACATTTGGGTTTTAATAAAACGCTGCAATGGGTTTGAATTTAGTGTAGCTAGTATTAGAATTCGGATTTCTTCACGCGGATAACTTCCATGGAATACAATTATCTTGTCTAAATTATTTAAAAGACATACAAGCAAATCCCAATAAAAATGTTTAAAAATTTCCTAGTTAAACCACTGTATTGCTCGTATCGTATCAATTTGTAATTTTAGAAAACATGTATCTTTTTAACAATAGTATGACCATTTCAACCCTCAGTCGATGAATAGGTTGCATATAAAAGTGGATTTTAAGGTTAGATGTTGCCAATATCTACGTCCACTTGTCAGTATTTCATCACGTAAACTTTAATTCTCATCGAGAAAAAAATCTACTGGAAAGATACCTTCGCTTGTTAGTTTATAAATATGACCATGGGTATCCCACAACATAACCTTCACTAAACAAAATACACCCACGTACACACAAAGTTAACACCGAACGTGTTTCAATAGCTGATGTTGATAGCTTAGCTACCGAAACGTGTTAGGTGTTTTTTAATGTTTGTATGGTACGTGGGTGGATTGTTTGTTACAGGTACAAATTTTCATATCCGCTAGAATTAGCCTCTCCTGACTTTATTTAGTGAAGAGCGCCATCTAATAGCGCAACAGAATTGAATCGCGCTAACGTCTTCACGATTGTAACGTGAACTAATGTAGTAAATATAGTTGAAATATTTTTAATATAAAAGCGATGTTAGTAACGTTTAATGTCGTAAAACAGAATAATCTGATTGTCCAGTCTTATATACATAACGTAATGTTTGGTTAAGGTTTCAGTGTAATATAGAGGAAGCCTCATAATTCAAAAGAATACACTTACATAATTTTCAAACTTTTCATTTCAATAGTTTCATGGCGTCCTATAGGGTTAGAAATTGTTTTAGTTTGATCTCAATTGGCGTTTATATAGTTCCAATGATTTCGACCCGAAAATTGTTACGAATGGAACCAAAAAGCATGGGACAGAACTTCCACGTTGCTTGTGCCGTCACTTCCTATACAGGGCTTTTCAAGATGAGCGTTAATTAGACGTTTCTGGCAAACCAGACAACGTATCAACCTGAAAATTTGACAGTGTGCATAAATTAATATGATCTACACGCCTAAAATATTTTAAATGATGCGGCGTTTCCGCTTCTACTGTAAACTAGTGACTACTTTGATTTTTCAAATAGAACACCCTGTATATAATATCATATTATGATTTCTTATTACTTTGTCAACAAGAGGATGAACATTTCCTTGACAATATCATATGGACAGATGAGGGCGAGGTTTACAAAAAATGGAATTTTCAACAGACACAACAGTCATTATTGGGCTCCAGAAAATCCTCATGTCGTTCGCCAGAGGGGTTTTCAAGAAAGATGGCATTTTAATGTATTTTGTGCTATAAAGAATGAGTCAATTTTTTATATCGACTTTTATGATGATAATTTGAATGCAACAAAATATGAAGATTTACTGAGAAATGGAATTCAAATGATTTTAAATAATATGCCAGGACGAGAACGTGTGTGGTACCAAATGGATGGTGCTCCACCCCATAACTCTCGTTCAGTAGGCGAAGCTTTAACTGAAATCTTCGAAGACAGATGGATTGGTAATAATGGACCTTTTCGTTGGCCTCCTAGAACACCAGATGGCAATCCAATAGATTATTTTGAATGGGGTTTCATTAAAAATATGGTTACTCCAACCCAGTAACAACAATGGAAAATATGAAATCGAGAGTTAGAACTGCTTTAAATAGTTTAACTCCAGACTTAATCAGAAGCGCTACACATGAAAATCTTTTGAAGAGATTACATGTTTGTTTAAGTAGAGGTGCAGATGTGTTCGAACATATTCTGAAATACAGTGGTAATTGAATTAACTTACTAATTCATGAAATTATTTTCAGTTCGTGTGTCAGCGTTAATAAAACTATTGTTTGAGGAGAAGTTTCATTTGATGGTTGAAGAGTATTTCAATAATTATTTATTCATTGGTTTATCTGTGACTGATGAAGAAACATCGAACGGAATCTGTTATATTTCAAAAATAAGTGATGAATACAAGGAAACCGCGCCAGTTTCTGTTTGAAACAGTTTATCTCGAAAACGGTTCGAAATCGAAATAGCATTATCTGATTAAAGTCAATCTAAAATTGGATGTAGAGCTCAAAATGTGTAAATATACAGGGTGTTCCGTTTGAAAAAATTGACTTCCACTCCTTTTTTCATGTGAACAAAGTATCTGCATTTTTTAAACACCCTGTATGAAGTAAATAAAAATATGATTCGAAGTGAAGATCCTCATGGTATCACTCCACTCCATTTCGAATTTGATCGTCTTAGTACCAGAGAGTTCAAGATTATCAGCGTTTATAAAAGTACATGTTTTGTAAAAAAAAAAATTGTAATTAATTTATATGTCTTAAATGGTAATAGATAAGTATAGGGAAATAGTATATGAAGTTGTTGACAAAGTAATAAGAAATCATAATATGATATTATGTACAGGGTGTTCCATTTGAAAAATCAAAGTAAGTCACTACTTTATAGTAGAAGCGGTAACGCCGCATCATCTAAAATATTTTAGGTGTGTAGATCATATTAATTTATGCATACTGTAAAATTTTCAGGTTGATCCGTTTGTCTGGTTTGCCAGAAACGTCTAATTAACGCTCATCGTGAAAAGCGCTGTGTAATATGGCGACAATGTTATGAAATTTGAATTTTACCGAAATTAGATCATTTTGTAGTAACGTCTATCGAGGCTGTAAAACAGATAATTAAAGGAAGCTAAAGGGTCTTTGTTGTTAATGATAGCAGTTGACCGGTTAACTCGTCATTTTATTTTCAAATTCACATTCAAAAAGCTTTATGTCCATCAAAATTTAAAATTCGCAAACACAAACATTTAATAATTATAAATTGGAAATTACTCGACACAAAGGTAATTCCCGAGCGTGTCCAGGAGTTCTTGTCGAAGTGAACATAATACGTATTTCCCCCTCTTTTCCTTTCTTTTTTTTTAATACTAAATAATTCGTAACTAAGTAAAAGTAATAGATATTTATGTATTATAAATCAGAAATTATGGCTCGAAATGTTAAAGCTGACGCAAGAGCTTTATATTCCTGAAGCATAATCTAATTATGCGTGGTATACAATGTTTTATTTTATTTTGCACCATGAAACTGGAACAAAATTTTAAAAGATTCAGTATTTTCGCAAGTTTTTAAATGCAAATGCAGTGAAATAAAGTCGACAGTAGGCTAATTTGTTGTTACTAAGATACTGTGATATTGCTATTATACATTGTGTGATGTGTTTGCTGTCAATCATGCTGCTTAGCATCAATGACATTTCCGTGCTATAAAGACCACATTACACCCGCATTTGGAGGCGTATAAAGAACATTATGGTGGCAAAATAAAATAAAGTAGTTTATCTTTCTACTATAAAAATGAGCAGGAACTTGAGGCAGTAAGCTCTAGATTTTGTAGCTGTATGTACTAATTCAATGAAAGTATTAATGTAATCTCAGAGTGGTTAACGTAATGAACATTAAATGTCTTGATTTGATAACAGACGTTCTATTGCACGACAGAGATGACCATATCCAAGTGATAAGGATATATCCCCGGGCAGGAGAGTGTAGAGTCTGGGTCCCCATCGGGACACGTGTTTCTCAGCTAAGCAGGTTTGACTGCGAGGATCATTCAAGGGAGTACGCAGTTGTCTGGGGTGCCGTAGTTGTGGGCCGCCCCAGGGGGAAGTCATGCTGGTGTATATGCATGAATTTTAATGTATTTAGTTTTAATAGGTTGGATATGTTTAACACTCGAAGCTCTATATACAAAAGTGACGTAGGATACCTGAGGGTTTTTTTCAAACAGATTTTGATGTCTCTTATATACTAGATTTCCCGGTTCCAGCACAGTCTGGCTGACAACAGTGACCCCATCCCACAATCCCATACTGAACAACGGACCTCACCTCCGCAGACAGAACAGACCACAGCTGCACAAATTTGTATATCATTCCTCTAAGTCTGCAGCACAGGTAAGAGGTATGGTAGTCCCACCGCAGGCTCCGATCAACCATAATACCCAAGTACTACAATGTTTAAATTTAGCAAGTTTTTAATATAAATTAGAAACAACACACGGGCCCAGCACTGAGTCCTGTGGCACTCCCGCCTCCACAATCATATCTGCGCTCTCGCTTTCACCAATCCTAACTACCTGGGTTCTCCCCTTCAAGTATGACAGGAAACATTTTTTGTAATCCTTCTTATTCCAATATTTTCCATTTTTTCTAGCAAAAGGTCATGGTCAACTGAGACAAAAGTTTTTTCAAGATCAATAAATACGCCAATGCATTTCGTTCTATTATCCAGACAGTCTACAACTGAACGCGTGACGTTGAAAATAACCCCAGTCGTGTTTTTTCCATTGCGAAAACCAAATTGGTTCTCAGAAAGTATTTTATATTTATCCAGAAAATCGACTAATCTACCGTGGACACACTTTTCATGACCTTAGTTACGCTTGAAAGGAGTGACATGGGTCGGTAGTTACCGAGAACTGATTTGTCATTGGCTTTGTGTAATGTGACCACAGTTTCTTTTTTGAGGTGTTGAGGAAATTGTACCTGTTGGAAACAAAGGTTTATTAAATGAGATAACGGAGCAGCCAGAGCCTTACAGTTAGCACTTAACAATTTGGATGACAACCCGTCTAATCCCAGGGCAACATTCTTTTTAATTTATCAATGGGTTTAGTTATTTCTGTCTCACATACTGGCCTAATGAAAAATGAAGTTGAGTAGTAATTTGGTTTTGTGTATTTAGAGTTATTCCGTCTATCGCTATTAGTTAATTGAATTAATCTTATGTGCTATTCTTTTCCCAGCGCCAATAAAATGTTTATTGAACTCCTGAGCTATTTCAGGTTGCTGCATTGAGTCAAAAGAAACATTATCAGCAGTGATAACTTTTGTGATAGCAGTTGTTGCCGCATTCGATAATTTTTTACGATAATAGACTTTTTTCCATCCTAATTGTCGTTTTTAATATATTTCTATATTTTTTAAATTTTGTTGCTAGTCCCACACTAAAAGGCTGTTTCCACACTTTTATGGCCAACTTTTCCCTCACACGAATAGATTTTCGAATACCTAATGTAATCCATGGTTTGATCTTGGTAAATTTATGCCCATATTTTGTTTGACTAGGTTACAGCATATTTCAGTATTTCTACTAAAGTAGTGTAAGACAGATCAAACGCAATTTTTGCATTTGATTCCCTAAGAACCAACCTTCATGATTCACGTTCAAGTTTAAATTTAAATTCATCTTCATTAATTTTCTCAGCTAAAATTTCATTGGTTCTACAATTGTTCCTAACATCATAGACATTAGTTTCAGTAGGGTTCAAACGAATCTGCCCCATATCGTTATCGTGGTCAGTAATATAGAAAATCATAATCGCAGGTTTCAGAATAAATCGTTCACTTTTTAAAAACAAGTAGTCCAGACAGGATTTTCTGGTTGGAGTATACCTTGTACATCCATAGACTTTCCACAAAACCATGTTCTCCAAATAATAAAAGATTTCTATGCTCACCCCACTTCAGAAATATTTGCAAATTGTCAAGAAAAGCAGTAACATTCGGAAACCTATAAAGTGCAGTGCAATAGAACTGTGTTTCATGATAATTTATAATGAAGTTTAATGAATCTGTATTGTCAATGTCATATTCAAAAATTTTATAATTAATTCCTGATTTTATGTATAGTACAATTCCGTCACATTTATTATATTCACAGGGTTTAATAAGTTTCTCAAAGTTTGGAAGTTCAAATCCACTATCATTATAGGTTAACCAGAACTCTGTAAGTACAATAGTGTCGCTCTTAAAGTCAGTTTGTAGAGTACATAATAGAACGCATAATTTATTGAAGTGTTTCCTAATACTACAATTATTCAAATTAAAAATTTTTAGAGACTCAGAAATAAAAATATTGCCTGCCTCTCAATATTTGGAAATACTACTGTTTTTTAGTATAAACAAAATTTAGATTATCTAACAGTTCTACTTCCATTCAGACATATAAGAATAAAAATGAGTAATGAACTTGTTCTTAGTTAAATGATTACCTTGTCGAGTTCATAGATTATTAAGATCAATGTCACACTTAATTTGCATTTAACTGTCATTGTCTGTTTTTTTTTACAATACTTTTCCATTTCTGGTCTATATGTACTTATAGCACTTTGTTTGCAGGAAACTATTTACTATTTGGGCGGAAATTCCAGGATTATTTTTATCTCTACCAGAAATATTTTTAAAGCTCAACAACTAAACCTCCTTGTCCTGCCGTCTACAAAATTTTATAACAATGGGTTTTTAAGAATAATATTGCTAATGTGAAACTACCACAAATTTGAATTCGGTAGTTAAAATCTAATTAACTACAGAACTTGCCAGAGATTTATAATATATTTTTTAAACACGCAAGTGTGGAAAGGCGACTTTAGCTTATAAAGCACCTTTCTTTTGTTTATAAAGGAGTAGATTCAAGTCCAAATAGAAAAAAGTATAGCAGTAGCAATATGCCATTTTGTGCAAACAAATAAGATGATTTGAGTTCAATTACGGCCAACTTGTTTATAACGAAAACATGAAGGTTTAAGCAAAAAACGCCTATAACGTAATTAAGTGTAAACACGTAGTTTTTGTACATTAACAATTGAATTAATTATTAGTTTAGACTGTTGGTGAGGTTTCCTTAGAGAAACGTGATCATGGAACAAGAAAAAAATCACTATTACCCAATTTAGAAAATCAAATTATAAAGTCGGTTTAATAATTTTTAAATCACCACATTAGTTCTAAAAAATATATGTTGGATTACTCACTGGCTCAGCGTAACGGTATCAGAATTGTAAGTGAAAGGTACCAAAGTTCGAATCTGAGAGTAGTCAAGTGCTTGGGAAAAAATCCATATGAATTATGAGTTACAAAGGAATTGGGGCAACACTCCAGCAGCCACAAGAAGACGGAGTTTTACATGCTGTGGTGTAGTATTCAAGAAAAATCTCAAATCGTGAAAAACGATTCGATATTATACATTTAGAATGTAAGGTCATCAAAGGCTCTATAAAGTTTTGGCAATATTACTTGATTGGAAGTCACTTTATAGTTTTTTCTGATCACAAACCATTGGAGAAAGCCAGAACTGATGAAATTCTTGGTGGCCTAATCCTTTATTTATAGCAATTCAACTTCAATGTTATATATAAGGAAGAAAAGGAAATATTCTAGCGGATTTCTTCTCTAGAAATCCGGTCCTTGAAAACTTTGAAAGTGAAGATGTTATCCAAACTGCTAATTTAATTGACAAGGCTTCTATTTTGAAAGATCTTTTTGAACATCTTTTTGAAATGAAAGCAACAAAAGAAATAGAACGTAAACAAGGTCTAATATCAAAAAAAATTAAAGAGAAATTGAGAAGTTTTGGATCTCCAACATTTGGTAACGACATTATTCAAATTGTACATCAACATTATGGACACATCGGCCCAGCACAGATGATTGCAACAATAAGACCCCATTATTATTTTAAAACTAGTAAAGCATGTATAGAAAACAAAACTCGTTGTAGGGCTACTTTGCGTTTGGGTTCTGTAGAACGGCCATATCGAATTATGTCACTCTATAGTGTTGGTCAATTTGGTAATAACCGCTCCACCAAACGGTATATGAATATCTTGGTCGATCATTTTAACGGATTTCAGCCATGAAGGGGCAGAATGCCTATGATTTCACAAATTTAATTAACCCAAAATATGATAATATTTCTATTTTACTAGTTGATCAATATACAGGCATCAAATTTAATGATTTCAAGAACTATTTAGAGGAAACATGCATACAGATTGTTTTTACTTGTATTGATTGCTCTGAATCTAATAGGCTTAATGAGCGATTGCATCAAACCCTTGAAAATCGTCTTAGATGTAAAATAAGTTATGATAATCACAGAGCATGGTCAACGCTAACACAAGAATATAATGACGAGTACACTGATACTATTCACAGTTCGATACATTTTGCACATACCATTGTTTGGAAAGAAACCAACGATATATATATATATATATATATATATATATATATATATATATATATAATATAAATATATATATATATATATATATATATATATAATATAAATATATATATATATATATATATATATATATATATATATATATAGAAGAAGACAAGAACAATAATTAAATCAGTGTCCTTAAGCGATGAAACAAAGAAACAGCTAATCTCAAGAGACAAAAGTTCAAGAATACCAAAATTATGTGGACTACCAAAAATTCACAAGCGAAATAATTGACTAAGACCCATTGTAAGTGCATTTAATTCACCTACACAAACTTGCGCGATATCTTGCCAAAAACCTCAACCTATCTGTGTAAGTGCAAAATCATATCATAAGAACTCTTTAGACTTTTTAGATAAACTTAAAGACATTAATTTAGATGTAAGTTCCTGTAGAAGAAACTATCCACATTTTACAAACAGAACACTATATCAATCAAGATCTTATCAATTTAATCAAACATTGCATGTGATACTTAGTAATGAAAGGAATACGAGTAATACTCGAAAACTGTTGACACTTCAACCGTAATTGGAAGTCTAATAATTAATTCTTTAACACCAATCCTACCAATTTTTTGTAGTCGGGTCGAAGTTCTACGATCACTGGCGATATAACACGATATAATCAATAAGGTCCATTTTACTTTGGTGATAATTTTGCTGAAAGATTTTTAGCTTTATTAGATAATGTATGAGACTTACGGTATACTAAATCTCCGACTCGAGCGCGGTAGGGTCATTGGTGTAGTAGTATTAAGAAATTGTGTCAATTGTGTGTTAGGAAAATGGGCATCAATTTGAACAATTCAATGAATAAGTTACCGAATAATTTCGAAATGAAATAGTATGAGTAAATATTTAATTAGTTGCTTATTCTACATTATGAACTTTTATTACTATTTATTTGTTGCTATTAGTTACCTACGTTTTGTGTTTTGTTAGTGAATTAGTGTTAGTATTGTTCTTGTTCCTTTCATAGAAAAATCGCAAGTAGTATTTCTTCAATTTGAACTTTTTTGTATGTAAAATCCATAGCCTACTATTAAAAATCAATGTTTTAGTAATTTTGGTGCATTTTTGAAGAATTCATGTTTATATATTATATATCATTTTGAAGGAAAAAATAAGGAATTTAATGAGGTGATAAAATACAGGGTGTTCCATTGAAAAATGATAAGTTTGAGTCGTATCTCCATAACAATACCCCGAAAAACAAAATTGAGTGCGCCACTAAACTCTACATAAAATTCTCTATGGGATAAGTTTTCAATTTGACATTATCGCTGAGAAACTTCGTAGATATGGAGGGTCCAAAAATTGAATTTTCAAAAACGACCTGTTACTTATGAACGAAAGAAGTTAGGAAAAATCCGTTCAGGACATCATGAGTTTCACAAAAATTGGCACAGGACCGAAACTGCAAGGTTCTATCTTCAACAACAACCGAAGTACTTGACTGCCTCAACCAAAATTGGATGCACTGTACAGTATTTGTTGTCCCTAGTGGCTTTGAAATATGTTACCCCTAGTAACCGAACATGTTTTGTTATTTATTGATAAACAAACTGCCAAATTTGGTTAGTCGAGGTTTAATAGTGTCAAAGTTGTACAAGCTGAATGTAGTGGTTGGACGAAGAGTTAGGGAAATGTAAAAAGTAAGCTTTATGCTGTCATCACGTAGCTACAAAAAAATGTTTAACGCCTAAAGAAATTCATACAGATATGGTGGGCGTGCTTGGACATTCTGCTCCTTCCTATCACGTAAAAAAATTGTCTCGAGCGTTCAAATATGACAGAACAATCTGCGAACTTGCAAAAGGTGCTGGTCGGTCACATTCTGCGTGTACTCAAGAAAACATTGATCTTGTGAATGAGATGATCAGAAAGGTCGTCAATTAACAACAAGACGTGTAGCGGAGATATCAGGCATTTCAAATCGTACGATTGGAACCATAATAAATGACTATTTAGGGTTCATAAGATGTCAGGAATGTTGACGCCCGAACAAAAGCGTTTGAGAGTCACTTCTTCAATACCCAATTTAGCCTTGATTAACTGTAATTCTAAATGTTTCCTCGATTGCTATGTTACGGTCGATGAAACTTGGGTTTATCACTTAGATCCCGCTTGCAAACAACAAAGTATGGAGTGGCGTCATCCAGGATCTCCTACGCAAATTTCGTGTACAGGCTTCACCGGACAAGATAATGGCTACAGTTTTTGGGATGCCGAAGAATTTTACTGGTAGATTTTTTGGAACGTGGCCACTGGTCAATATTATGCAGCATTAGTTACAAAACTTCGTTATTGAATTAAAGGAAAAAGATGAGGAACATTGTCACGCGGAATTCTCTTTTATCAAGACAGTGTCCCAGTTCATAAGAGCCTTATTCCTATGAGTGCAATTCATGACGCTGGGTTTGAAGTTATGGAGCATCCACTCTGACTTAGCTCCCAGTGATTTTTATTTATTTCCAAAGCTAAAAGAGAGTCTTCGGCGAACAAAATTTGAGATCGATGGCGCAGTTATGATCTGTGATCAAGACTCGGAGTTTTTCAAGGAAGGTGTTGCTATGCGTGAGCATAGGTGGAATAAGTGTCTTCACGTTCAAGGGGATTATGTTGATAAATAATGTTGCATTCTATGCTAACATTAAATACTATGAAAATGTAAACTTTCACCATTAACACTCATAATAAAATACTTATCTTTTTGGGATTTTTAATGGTGTACTTTAAATTATACAATCTAAACGTTTCGATAACACTTACAGTTATCTTCGTCAGTAGTAATGTTAGTTAAAATTGTTAAAGATGTAGTAAACAATTTTGTCAAATTTGAAAAATTCAAACATAAACATAAGCCTGCTATTAATATAACAGTTTGAGAAACGTATAAGCCAACTATAAAATTGTAGTAAAGAATAACTAGGTCATTAAAATTAAATATTGTTAAACTGCCTCAAAGATGACAAACCAGAACACTCTCTACGACGAAAGCTAACAATGAAATTTGCCAGCCAAAAACACATTTAACAAAATTTAATCGAGTTATGATGTAAGTGTAAAGTTGTGAAAAACTTCAATTTTAAAATGATAGAAGCATTCACAAATCCAAACATTACATCAAAAATAACCCAGTTAAATCTAACAAAGAGATATCTTTATCAATAATTGGAAGTGTTATTAACAATGAAAAGCACAATGCAGAACGTTCTTTGTAATTTTAATTTCAATTTAATTTCAACTACTTATGTTAAATTATAGTGCTGTGGAAATTTAACATATAATTGATAAAGCATTTGCTTCAAGGTCTAGGAAAAACACAGCAAAAACCTAGACATACCAAAGTTGAAAACAAATTAAAATCAAGGCGTATCATTATGCTCTTTTTAATTATAAGATGCCAAAACCTATTTAAACGGAGATTTTCTTCTTGCCTATTAAAATTATTCGGGTGTTTATATATTTCAATAGCTTCACGTTGCAAACGAACATAATAATGGGTTTGTCTTGACAATATTTTCATATTGTCAAATTGAATGTCATGATTTAAATTATTCAGGGCATGGTCAGCCACAGCAGACCTCTCTGGTTGACCCAATCTACAAAATCTCATATGTTCTTTGCGTCTTGTATCAAAGCTACGTTTTGTGGTCCCGATGTATACTTTTCCACATGAACAAGATAACTTATACACTCCGGAAGATGATAAAGGGTTTGACACATCTTTAGGTGATCTTAAATGTTCTTTAATTTTTCTTGTAGGTTTAAAAATAGTCCTAATGCCATGTTTGATTAGGATTTTTCAATTCTATTTGTAACATTAGCTATAAAGGAAGAAAAGCAGTACCAACATTAAGAACTGGTTTTCTTTAAGGTTACGCCTAGAAGGTGTAATAACATTATTAATATCTGTAAGTGAATATCCATTATCTTGTAAGGATTTTCTTAAATATTTATATTCATCATTCAAAAATTCAGGGTCACAAATTCGTTTTGCTCGATCTATAATTAAAAGAGCATAATGATACGCCTTGATTTTAATTTGTTTTCAACTCTTGGTATGTCTAGGTTTTTGCTGTGTTTTCCTAGACCTTGAAGCAAATGCTTTATCAATTATATGTTAAATTTCCACAGCACTATAATTTAACATAAGTAGTTGAAATTAAATTGAAATTAAAATTCAAAGAACGTTCTGCATTGTGCTTTTCATTGTTAATAACACTTCAATTATTGATAAAGATATCTCTTTGTTAGATTTAACTGGGTTATTTTTGATGTAATGTTTGGATTTGTGAATGCTTCTATCATTTTAAAATTGAAGTTTTCACAACTTTACACTTACATCATAACTCGATTAAATTTTGTTAAATGTGTTTTTGGCTGGCAAATTTCATTGTTAGCTTTCGTCGTAGAGAGTGTTCTGGTTTGTCATCTTTGAGGCAGTTTAACAATATTTAATTTTAATGACCTAGTTATTCTTTACTACAATTTTATAGTTTTATACGTTTCTCAAACTGTTATATTAATAGCAGGCTTATGTTTATGTTTGAATTTTCAAATTTGACAAAATTGTTTACTACATCTTTAACAATTTTTAACACATTACTACTGACAAGATAACTGTAAGTTATCGAAACGTTTAGATTGTATAATTTAAAGTACACCATTAAAAATCCCAAAAGATAAGTATTTTATAGAGTGTTAATGGTGAAAGTTTACATTTTCATATTTCAGTCCTTATGGGAGGAAACTTATCGTTTTATCAGACAATTTGAAAAATTAAGAAACGTAAAGCACAATTATTATCGTCACTCACTTTTTATTACGATGCCGAGACCAAAAGATTATCCCAAAGTTTATCTATATTAAAAGAAATTTTAATAACAAGCAAGCGAATAATATTTACAGAAGAACTGAAAATGCTCTTCTACGTAATCAAATACATATTACTAGGAAGTTACTGGATAACACCGATAAAAATCTTTTATATTTACATTTAGAAATTTCATCTATTTTGAATAAAGAAGATTGGGATAAAATTGATTCTATAACGTTTAAATCTATGGAAATAAATTTTGACATCTCATGTCAACGTCAAAAGAAAAATTTAATAAATTATACAAACAACAAAATAATAGACCATCTATTGATTGTAGAAAACAGTTATAAACCTTTCTGATAATGTTGTTTCAGATTATGCTATTGAAGCGCTTTCTAAAGGAGGAAATTTTGCGATAACACCAAGAGTAATACCTTTTGAAGATATAATTTCCAACATCGAAAACTCCATTAGATTATTACCTTTTGATGCTGCTAATGAAGTTAGATATAACACCGTTAACATATTACGTAAAACAAAACCTCCAAAGAGCAACTTATCCTTTCGTCAACGACATGCTTTACTTGATCTTAAACGCAATGAAAATATTATAATATTAAAATCAGATAAAGGTAATGCAACTGTTATATTAAATATGAACGATTATAACACTAAGATAGAACAATTGTTGGGACCAGAAACTTATCATGAAATACCGAAAGATCCAACAAAAAAGTTTCTTTTAAAAACTAAAGAGCTGATTAAATTATCATCTATTCCTGAAGAAATAAAGAAGAAACTATCTAACTCTGAAGCTATTTCACCAAAACTATATGGTTTACCAAAAATTCATAAACCTAATATTCCTTTAAGGCCTATTGTTAGTGCAATTGGTTCTCCTACATATCACCTTGCAAAACATCTTACATTGTTATTACAACCTCATATAGGAAAAACACCCCATTACATTAAAAATTCTGCCGACTTTGTTGAAAAATGCATAGTTTCAAAATTGAAGAGGGTGATATAATGGTTAGTTTTGATGTTATTTCACTTTTACAAAAGTACCTCTAAAAGAAACTATTGAATACATAGATCATCTTTTCCAAAGGACATAACCATTCTTTTCAGCACTGTCTTACTACAACTTATTTTCAGTGGAATAATAAATTTTATGAACAGATTGAAGGTGTAGCAATGGGTAGTCCCCTTAGTCCTGTTATAGCTAATTTTTATATGGAAAATTTGAAACATTAACGTTACAAAATACACCTAAAAACCTTCAGTTTGGTATAGATATGTAGATGACACATTTGTTATTTGCAGACATGGAGAAGAAGCACTGCATGAGTTTTTGGTTTTTATAAATGGTATACATCCTAGTATTCAGTTTACCATGGAAAAAGAAACTAATGGAAGTTTACCATTTCTTGACATATTAATATCTAAAATAATAATTCACTTTCTTTTAAGGTTTACAGAAAGCCGACACACACTGATAGATACCTTCATAAATTATCCAACCACCATCCACGTCAAAAATTAGTGTAATTAAATCTTTAGTAGATCGAGCAAAACGAATTTGTGACCCTGAATTTTGAATGATGAATATAAATATTTAAGAAAATCCTTACAAGATAATGGATATTCACTTACAGATATTAATAATGTTATTACACCTTCTAGGCGTAACCTTAAAGAAAAACCAGTTCTTAATGTTGGTACTGCTTTTCTTCCTTTTATAGCTAATGTTACAAATAGAATTGAAAAATCCTAATCAAACATGGCATTAGGACTATTTTTAAACCTACAAGAAAAATTAAAGAACATTTAAGATCACCTAAAGATGTGTCAAACCCTTTATCATCTTCCGGAGTGTATAAGTTATCTTGTTCATGTGGAAAAGTATACATCGGGACCACAAAACGTAGCTTTGATACAAGACGCAAAGAACATATGAGATTTTGTAGATTGGGTCAACCAGAGGGTCTGCTGTGGCTAATGCCCTGAATAATTTAAATCATGAATTCAATTTGACAATATGAAAATATTGTCAAGACAAACCATTATTATGTTCGTTTGCAACGTGAAGCTATTGAAATATATAAACACCCGAATAATTTTAATAGCAAGAAGAAAATCTCCGTTTAAATAGGTTTTGGCATCTTATAATTAAAAAGAGCATAATGATACGCCTTGATTTTAATTTGTTTTCAACTTTGGTATGTCTAGGTTTTTGCTGTGTTTTTCCTAGACCTTGAAGCAAATGCTTTATCAATTATATGTTAAATTTCCACAGCACTATAATTTAACATAAGTAGTTGAAATTAAATTGAAATTAAAAATTACAAAGAACGTTCTGCATTGTGCTTTTCATTGTTAATAACACTTCCAATTATTGATAAAGATATCTCTTTGTTAGATTTAACTGGGTTATTTTTGATGTAATGTTTGGATTTGTGAATGCTTCTATCATTTTAAAATTGAAGTTTTCACAACTTTACACTTACATCATAACTCGATTAAATTTTGTTAAATGTGTTTTTGGCTGGCAAATTTCATTGTTAGCTTTCGTCGTAGAGAGTGTTCTGGTTTGTCATCTTTGAGGCAGTTTAACAATATTTAATTTTAATGACCTAGTTATTCTTTACTACAATTTTATAGTTGGCTTATACGTTTCTCAAACTGTTATATTAATAGCAGGCTTATGTTTATGTTTGAATTTTCAAATTTGACAAAATTGTTTACTACATCTTTAACAATTTTTAACTAACATTACTACTGACGAAGATAACGTGTTATCGAAACGTTTAGATTGTATAATTTAAAGTACACCATTAAAAAATCCCAAAAAGATAAGTATTTTACATTAAATACTGTACATCCCTCGCATTTACGTATTAAAAGGACAAGTATGGAACAAAAATATGCATATTTACAGAAACGATATTTTCGGCAGGCGTAAAGATAAAACAACGATCTTTATTATACCCAGTTTAAGTACGTAAAGCAAGCAAATATTCACCTTAAACACCGGATATCTTATTTTGACATGTCTATGTTTGTTTTTCTTTATGGTTCCATAATAAAGATGAGGCTCAGTGTAGAGCTCTATCTACTTCATTCATTTTGGTTTCACTGTTACAATTGACGCATATTCACAAATTTTTCTAAGACTGAAAACATTCCACTGAACATTTAAATCATTGGATGAGTAATTGAAGGAAAATTTGCGTTGGTAACTGGAGGTGCACAAATTGGTCTTGCTTGCATACGTGAGTTTTATTAATGGAATCGAGGTATTAAATAGGTGTTTTTAAATAAATCTTAGTAATATGCTATTGTTAACGTGACGTTAATTGACAGTGATGTTGCAAAGGCAAGAGAATCGACAAAACTTCTTAATGATGAGTTTGAAATGGAAAAGTTATTTTTTGGTTGCCGATGTTTGTAAAATCGATGAGTTTAAGGTTTGTTGCAGTTTTAAAAAAGAACTAAAAATGAGTTATTTTATACATATTTTGCCAAAAGATCTATTCAATTTCAGATGCATTTGAACAAAGTTTCAATCATTTTAAGCATAAGATATTGTTGAAATAATGGAATTATAGTGAGAATGAATGGAAATCTGCCATTTAACTAACTTGTAAGAGACATTCTCATCCTATGATCGTTAAAGAAATTTATGTTTTTACACATTGCAAAACGTTTCTAGCATTTGAGTATATGAGCAAAACTCAAAGAGGTCATGGAGGATATTATTAACGTATCAATGGCTGCAGTAATCCTTGTGTTTGCTACCATCTACATGCAACTAAATGTTTTATTGTTTCTAAGTCGTTCTTTAGGAAATGATGTATACTATCATCATAGCGGTATTAAAGTACTGTCCGTTTGTCCTGGACCAACGGATAGGAGATATTGAAAGAAAAAATTTTTTTACAAACTTTGTCCAGATATTCAAGAACATATGAAGAAGGTTTTTGAAATTCCTCAAACGTAAGTTTAATCACTTATTCCGACCGTAATTATTTTAATAAAAATAATTGATAGGACCAAAGAATTTGCAGAAAATTTAATGACTGTATACAAAAGGAACAATGGTACAGTGTGGCTCATTTACAAATCGCAGCACTGAAATTGATTTTTTCCCTTGAGGAACAGTGCAACTTATAAAAGAGGTTTAGCATCAAATGAATTTATGGCAATGGATTAAGTACATAATGAGATATGTTAAACACATAGATATAATAAAATGCTGCAATGGTATGAATTTAGTGTACCTACTATTAGAATTCGTATTTCTTCACATAACTTCGATGGAATATAATTATCTTGCCTAAGTTATTTAAAAACACAAGCAAATCCCAATAAAAATGTTTAAAAATTTCCAGATATCGTATCAATTTGTAATTGTAGAAAACATGGCCATTTCAATCAGTCGATGAATAGGTTGCAATAAAAGTGGATTTTAAGGTTAGATGTTGCCAATATCTACTTCCACTTGTCAGTATTTCATCACGTAAACTTTAATTCTCATCGAGAAAAATCTACTGGAAAGATATTTTCGCTTGTTAGTTTATAAATATGACCATTAACATAATTCACTAAAAATACGTACCACACAAAATTATAACAGAACGTGTTTCAATAGCTGATGATATTAGCTACTGAAACGCGTTCGGTGTTTTTAATGTTTGTGGTAAGTTATTTTGTTACAGGTCAAATTTTTCTGTTTTACGACATTAAACGTCGCTTCTATATTAAACATATTTCAACTATATTTCATTGTTATTACAATCGTGAAGGGTTCGCGCGATTCAATTCTGTTGCACATAGATATGAAGTAGGATATGATTTTTAAAGACCCTGTATGAGGTAAATAAAATATGACTCGACGTAAGATCCTCATGGTATATCCTTGAATTTGATCGTCTTAGTACCAGAGATTCAAGAGTATCAGCGTTTATAAAGTACATGTCTAAAAAAATTGAAATTAATTTATATCTCTTAAACGGTAATAGATATATGAAAATATAATGATGTTGTTGACAAATAAGAAATAATATGATATATTATACAGTATTCCATTTGAAAATCATAGTCACTACTTTATAGTAGAAGCGGCAACGACACATCATTTAAAATATTTTACGTGTAGAATTAATTTATGCATACTGTCAAATTTTCAGCTTGATCCGTTGTCTGGTTTGAGAAACGTCTAATTAACGCTCATCGTGAAAATGAGTAGACATATAGGCCGATCCTGGACCAGTTCAAGGTCACCATGTAAATCTTATGATTTATTTCAAGGTCAATGAGTTTTCTCGTTATGCCAGAACGCGCTCCACGTCTCAAGCATGCTTGTGGTGGGGATTTAAATTTTGAGTCACTCGCCCTCTGGTGGTGAAATCGGAAGCTTTGGAGTTTTCAAGGTCGAACTTTAACGGAGATTTAAAATGTAGTTGGTCAAGGTCAAAGCTAAAAAGTTGCAAGGTAATCATAAATCAAAATAGTTTTGAAGGTCAAAGGTTATTGACTTACGGTGGTGTCATATTTCTTAGAAATATAAAAGGTCAAGGTGAAAAGCTAAAAATAGAAGTTGCAAGGTAATCATAAATCTAAAAATAGTTTTCAAGGTCAAAGGTTATTGACCTACGGTGGTGTCATATTTCTTAGAAGTATAAAAGGTCAAGGTGAAAAGCTAAAAATAGAAATTGCAAGGTAATCATAAATCTAAGAATATAATTTTCAAGGTCAAACTTTTTAGCGGGAAATATAAATTTTGAGCTGATCATCATCATATATATTTTATAGTCAAGGTCAACAGTAGGTATTTAACAAGTTTAAGCATGTTGTAATATGTAGGACGCATATTTTATATAAACTGCAGCGAGCTGTATGTTGAGATCAGTCTGCAACATTAATTGTTAAATATGGAATTAACAGGGTTAAACCAAAGCACCTATTGCAAACCCTTTAAAATGCGTGAGCTCGATATATCGAGAAAGTATAAAGTAACGAATATGGATATAATTAATACTAAGTACGGTGAACGTATAGTGATAGAAACGGGTGATTTTAAATGTATTACCGGAACGCTTTTATGTGTATTTCAAAAAGAAGAAACACGAATTGAAGAATTTAAAACACTCTAAACACGAAGGATGTGTTTATAAGTAGTTTGGGTGCAGCTGGAAAACAACAAACATAACATTTTCTTTTTAATAGTAGCACCCCACCATATGTAAAATTGAAATACTAGAATTATTTTCTTAAGCAGCGTTTAGTCATAGTGAAATTGTGAGCAAGTAAAGTCATGCAAGTAGCAATAAAATCATTTCTGGAACGATCCAAACTCAGAAGTTCACCGTTATATATGGATACATCCATCATTGCAGTAACAATCTGAATAATTTAACATTTTGTTGGTGCTGTCAAAATAGTGATGGTAGTAGTAGTAAAAATGAAGAGAAACACGATGAAGGTTATTCTTCTGCTAAGACTGACTGCATCATCATTTCAATATAAGGATGAAGTGTATAAACAAGCAGCTAAGGAATACTTAATCGATTGTACCTATTATAAACTATCGAACGATACTCATCATGCAAAACATCTGGAAATTGGATACAGTAACACCTCAACCTTGCACCAGTGGTGCGTATTGGGTGGTAATTGTGATAAAGCAATAATGTAGTGTTGGATATGAAGGAATGGAATGAGCTTCTAAGATGGCATTCATATGTAGAATTACAATTTTTCGATCTCAAGAAATTGAAAATGAAATTGATTGGTCAAATGTAAATGAAGAAGATATAATCTATGATCAACATTATGAATCTCTATCTAGTAATCTTGGTATTTATTACAATTGGGAATTAATTAAAGGATATGACAGAATTTTGAAAACTGTTATGATAGAAAACTACAAGTGCTGTTCTTGTACATTCAACTCACATAGTATAGAAGAACTATTCAATTTAAAGGATATATAAGCTATAGATTGGAATTTCTTGAATCTTACAATCTGGTGTGTTTTATGAAAAGTTCATACAACAAGTTGTTGACTACCGTCGTTTTCGTGAGAAAGAATTCAGTGGTGGTGATGATGACATTTATAAAGATATTGATGATGTTATAAATGCTAAGTATAATATTAATTCACATAACACTGTATGTTTAATGGAAATTTTGTATTATCGTCCTGCTTATCTAATGTATAGCATTTACTGAATAAAGAAATAACTATGATTTGTTTTTCTCAATTTAGGTATAAATACCCCTTCTATCCATCCATGTAAACAATGCTAGTTAAGAAGCGAAAGAGTGTAGGGGTGGTGGTTTGGTGAATGGTCTAATCAATAAACTTCCGTTTGAATTGCATTTACCTGGTTACCAGTATTGCGGTCCTGGTACAAAGTTGAAAAACGACTCGCACGCGGTGACCTCGGCATTAATCAATTAGATGCTCAGTGCAAACTTCATGATATCAGTTACAGAGATTACCGAGATTTAGAAAGTAGACATAAAGCAGATAAAATTTTAAAAAAAAGCTTGGGAGCGCTTTAAATCATTAGACGCAACGTTAGGTGAACGAACTGCAGCTTTAGCAGTCAGTACCATCATGAAAGCAAAGAGAAAATTGGAATGGGGTGTAAACGTCGATCTAATATGAAGAAGAAATGCAATGGTGGAAATTTATTGCATTTACGAAAGACAATAGCTAAAAAATTAAACCTAACGGAAATTTCACAGACACAATAAAGTCAGCGCTTTCAACGGCAAAACGTGTGGTAAAAATTTAGGAGGAAAGAAAAACATTAAAGTTCCTAGAGTAATTCCCTACCTAAACAAGGAGGGTTTTACCATTTCTTATTCCGTTATTCGCAGGATTATCAGCAATCGGTGCTTTAGCTGGCGGTGCATCAGGAATTGCTAAAGCAGTCAATGATGCTAAAAATGCTAAAAATTGCAGGAAGAGACATCGCGCCATAATCGCATGATGGAATCGGTCGCTATAGGCTCCATGAATAAGAAAGGCGGTGCACTATATCTAAAACCAAACAAATCTGGTGGTGGTGCATTATACTTAAAACCGTTTCCAAAAACTGAATAGATTACCGGAAAGACCGTTAACGGATACTGATTTAAAGAAATACCAAAACGTACCGTACTTTAGGGATATTTTATGAGAGATAGCATGCCTAAATTCCACGGAAAAATGAATCTGGAATTATTAACTTAGATAGCCAAAGAGGACCAGGTACCCATTGGGTTTGCTACAAAAAGCGTGGTAAAAGGTATGGTATTACGATAGTTTCGGTAATATTCGACCACCAAACGAAGTGATTAACTACTTTCGGGGTGTAAAATATATTATAATTACAACCAAGATCAAGAGTTTAATACAATTATTTGCGGACACCTATGCCTACAATTTTTATATAAATAATCAGCACAACATCAAATTTTCTCAGTTATGTCAATAACATTCAGTTTAGAAGGTGTTGGTAACACAGCTAGCTACAACTTCTATCCACCGATAGAGCTAGATTTGGGGAAGAAATACGTTATTGGATTGGTTGGATTTTACGGCTGCAACAGCATTAGAAACATTTATGCAGGCAACGATAGATTTTATTTTAGAACAAATCCATCTCATTTGCAAGTGATTAATATTCCACACGGTGCATATGAGTTAGATGAAATTAACGATTATCTAAAATCTAAAATACCCACAGAAAAGTTTATCATTAGAGCAAACAACAATACACTTAAATGTGAGATAAACAGTTCATTTGAGATTGATTTTACTAAAGAAAATTGTATTGGGCGCATGCTAGGGTTTGAGTCTAAAATATTAGAACCAAATATTTTACATACATCTGCGTTAGACATCCAAATACTTAAACACACTAATCTACACGTAGAGTGCAACATTATAAAGGGATCTTATCGAAACGGGAAACCTGCTAAAGTATTATATGAGATTGATGTTTCAGTTCCTCCAGGTTATCGTCTAGATAAAACTCAAGCAATACTCAATATTTAGAAGTAAACACTGACATTATTAGTAATATAACAATTAATTTGACTAATCAAAAGGGTGAATTAATAGACTTTGGTGAAAGTGAACCATTCACTGTACGCTTAGAACTAAAAGAACATGGGTCTGAGAATTAATCCAGGACCAATTCCATCTTTCAAAAACTCATATAAAAGACATCATCCCTACAGTAAGTCATTAATTAGTCATCAACCTTCATTGCGGTTAACATCTGCAGAGAAATACTTTTAACGTCAATTGGTTTAAAAGTTCTCAACCACAATGGCAGAATCGTTAAACGTCTTTCAAAACGTACATTTTGATGATACTATAATTAAATCAGATATTCACACTTATCTTCCATATGGATCTTCTAAATATGGACCTTCCGAAGAAATACGAATCTTAATTCAAAGTCAAGATCTAATTACGGCTACTTATGATAGTTTTCTGTACATAGAAGGTAAACTTGAGCTCAAAAAGAAGATGAAAGAAAAGCATGCAGCTTAACCAAAATTTCCCGAACTTTCTTTTCGAAGAAATTCGTTATGAGTTAGGTGGTCAGAGAGTGGATGTTTGTAGAAATCCAGGAATAACATCTACGCTTAAAGGATATATTTCTTATACGGCAAGCAAAAGCAAAGCACTAAGTCATTTAGGATGGTCACCAAAGAATGAAGAACCATTACAAGTAGAATTCGATGAGCAAAATGGAGAAAATCTTTTACAGTATGCATACCATTGAACCACATATTTGGAATAATGGAGGATTATCGTCAGGTAATCGTGAATATGCGCCAAGAGTTGGTTTTAATTCGATCTAGAAGCGATACAAACTGTTACTATGGTGAAGTCGATGCCGCAATAACCTTAAATAAAATTCAATGGAAAGTACCACACTTAACACTTAGTGATGCTGCGAAACTTAACTTGTTTCAAGGAATCAATAAAAATTCTATTATTACTGTTCCATTTCGACAATGGGAGTTGTATGAATTGCCTGCTTTAAAACAAGCAACCTCAGACATATGGCCAATAAAACATCAACGCAACTGGAAAAACCACGTTGGATAATTGTTGCATTCCAACAAGGTAAAAGGTAGCAAGGTCAGCAAGGGCTGGAAATTTTGATCACATTAACATCAGAAATCTTAAAGTACATCTGAATTCTGAGTATTATCCATATGAAGCAATGCATTTGAACTTCAGTGCCAACCAATATATACCTGCCTATCGCAATTTTTGAAATTTCGTTGTGATTACTATGGTGAAGATGATAAAGATGCATTATTCAACTATTCCGAATTCAAATCATGTCCAATATTTGTAATGGACTGCTCTAAACAAAATGAATCCTTAAAAACTCAACAGTGGACATCAAATTGGAAATGGAATCTCTAACACCTTTCGATAATGGAATCGTTGTATATGGTCTTATTCTCCATGATGCTATTGTACAGTACAGTCCACTCACCGGAGAAGTGAAAAATTATAATTATTATTGTAGTATAGTCTAATATATATAAATAAAGATGTTGTAATTATTCGTTTAGTTTTATTTCATCCATCAAAGATGAAAGTAGTTGCTCAGAAACAAAAACTCTCAATTCAAAATCATGACTTTGATGAAAAGTCTATTACTTCAAAACATGGTGATTTACTTCCTAATAGTATACGTGGTATTATATGGGCCCCTCCAATTGCGGTAAAACAAACGCAATGATCAGTCTGCTTACTGAAAAAATGGTTTGAAATTTAAACATGTATACGTATACTCTAAGTCATTGAATCAAAACAAGTACAAACTTTTACAGGAAATCTTACTTCCAATGAAGGACATAGGTTACTTTACCTTCAGCGACAATCAAGATGTGATTGAGCCTAATTGTGCAAAATCAAACTCTATTTTTATTTTCGATGATATCGCTTGTGAAAAGCAAAATAATATAAGAGCATATTTTTCTATGGGTAGGCATAACGATATTGACTGTTTCTATTTGAGTCAAACTTACAGTAAAATTCCAAAGCAATTAATTCGTGATAATGCGAATCTAATTATATTATTTGAGCAAGATGAATTAAACTTAAAACATGCGTATGAGGATCATATAAGTCCCACCATAAGCATGAAATTGTTTCGGGACATGTGTTCAAAGTGCTGGGTAGATCCGTTTGGTTTCATGGTCATAAACAAGGATGCTGAAGTTAATAATGGTCGCTATAGGAAAGGATTTGATGAATATATAATACCTTAAACTGGTTTCAGTAGTAACTGATCTGTTTAGGTATTAACAGCTATCTGTTTAGTGTAAACAGCTACCTGTTCAAGGTGAACCGGTACCTGTTTGTCAACAGCTACCTGTTCATGGTAAACGGGTACCTGTTCATTAAATCCGTTTTGGTATATAAGGCGAATATATATATATAATACCTTAAACCGCATTCAGCAGTTTAGTAGTAACTGATCTTTAGGTATTAAGCTATCTGTTTAGTTAAACAGCTACCTGTTCAAGGTGAACCGGTACCTGTTTGTCGCAATGGACAACAAGGAGAGGATATTAAAGAAAAAATTATTCAGGCTCGTAAAATAATACGGCAGAAGTATAACAGTATTAAGACTGCTCGCATTGATAATGAAAGAACATTGAAAGTACTTATAAGCCTTTAATAGAACCTCTAACTGAAATAGTAAATAAAATCGATAAAAAACACCTAAAAGGAGGGAGGTCATTGATGTTAAACCTAAAAACCACCCGTATTGATATTTCCAAGAAAGCACGCCACTATCCCCACTAGTCCGCTAGCTCAAGTTCAATGGACCCCACGTCTCACTCCATTAGGTGATTCAAGGGGTGCTACTAGTCCACTAGCTCAGCTTCCGTTTTTCAAGAAATCCTCCTCAAGTCTTCCATCTTTCTTGGAAACATCAGTCATGGGGAGATTAATACTGGGAGGAAGAAGAAGAACTGTCTAGTATCGTAGATGATTCCCATAATGAACCCATCTCGGAAGAATTTCTCGAGCAGTACAATGAATTGCCGCGTATATATGTTGAACGTATTTTTGAAGAATGCTGAAGGTGATATTGATCATACGTATGGAGTCCACTATGATACCAAAACTGATAAATGGACAATTGGTAATACACCCATCACAATTAAAGGAGACGATATAATTATTAAAGGTGTCACGTATAAAGGGACTCCAGGATTATATGATCTGCTTATTATGAATGAACCCGACTTAAGTCTAGTAAAGTCAACAGATAGAAAAAATATAGAACTATTTTAGAGGCTACGAATGTAGTAAGGCGAGATTATGACATAAGTGCACAGATTCGAGGAAGCCGCAGCAAAAAGTATACACAAATAATCAAACCCTTGCTGTCATCATCACCCACCACAACCAAGGGAGGAGGTGGAGCTATATTTTTTAAGGAATTAACAAACAGACCCATTGAATATAAATATTGGAATGATATACATGAACTAATTCGTGATCTGGAAGTATTGTGGGCAGAAAAATTGCGGAAACACAGGTGTTGTAAATGACATAATATCAATTGTAGAAGAACTATATGAAGATGGATACATTGAAAAACCGAACAACCGCTTTTTAAACAATATAAATGAGAATGCATTGATGTCGACATGTCACAACTAAAATGCCCCTTGACAAATTTGGACGTTCATATGTCCAGTATCAATTAAAGAAACTAGCCCCTCAGTTTAAACAGATTGATGCTAATCAATTTGATATTGAGAATAAGAGACTCAGCAATGTGGCCAATCCCATAGATCCTCAAGATGTCATCACTAGGCAATATTATGTATCAACAAGGTTCGATTTGGATGGAAATCGTTTGACACAGTTGGGTGACCCTGAAGAAGATGGTGATGCTATAAATAAAGGATACCTTGATTTCTGTTTACAAGCAGTTCGGAACACTTTCAAAGGAAACGCCAACGCTTATCTAGCGCTGGAGGAAAAACTACATCAACTTAAAGAAATTGTGAATAAATTAGCACCATGTCCAAATTACAACTCGTCAACGAATTGCACAAACCTGCACGAAAAAATTTTAAACGAAGGCGAACAATAATTAGAGGTTTTGATGATCTTTGGCAAGCAGATTTAGCTGAATTTAACACATATGCCAAACAAAATAAGGGTTATAAGTATATATTAGTGGTCATCGACTGTTTTTCGAAATACTTATGGACTAAAGGATTAAAAACGAAAACAGGTCAAGAAGTTACCAAGGCCTGCAAACAATCTTTGAAAAAGGTCGGAAACCTACCAATTTGCAGACAGATGCAGGAAAAGAATTCTACAATGCGCATTTTACTAAACTAATGCATCGTTATGGAGTCAATCATTACTCTACCTATAGCACAAAGAAGGCTGCAATTGCTGAACGTGTTATCAGAACCATTAAAGGTGCTCTATATAAGTCATTCAGCCTGCAAGGTAAATATAAATGGATTGATACAATTGATACCATAACGATGGATTATAACAATCGTAAGCATAGAACTATTAGAATGAAGCCCAAAGATGTTGGTAATCATACAAAGCTAGAGGCTTACACTAACATAAAAATATTCGATGGGAATCGATATTCTGTGGGTGACATAGTACGAATCAGTAAATTTAAAAATATTTTCGCCAAAGGATACACACCCAATTGGTCTAGTGAACTATTTAAGATTGTGAAAGTTTGCATTACTAACCCCACTACGTACATGCTTGAAGACATGAAGGGAAATCCTGTACTGGGAGGGTTTTATGAACATGAATTACAAAAACAAAGTATCCTGATGTATATCTAGTAGAAAAAGTGCTTCGCTCCAAGAATAATAAGTTATTCGTAAAATGGTGGGGATTGGATGAAAGATCATGGATCAATAAGGATGATATTGTTTTATAACATTTAACCTGTACTTTGTGAAACAAATTACTTATATTAGTTATATATATAGTTTGTAGAAAAGGATGTAGCTCTTAGATGAAATAAAACACACAAAAATAATAGTATTTTATTTTTAAATATTACATTTATTTTTAAAATTTCATTATCTTATAAAGTGAACCTAAAGTACTTATATAATCACTTAAATTACTGGATGGCCATATACCCGAATCTGGCCACACCTCCATCCCAAACAGGAATTTGAATTTGTTTCACCTTTATTGATGTTGTCTAGTATCCAGTAATAAATTTTGTGGTGCTCATCGTTTTCCCACGGTTGAAACTTATAGTTGATATTTTGTTCTAATAATATTTCAATCAAAATATCGAGGCACTTGTAGTTAGCATAATATGTCGATTTCTCAATACATTCAGTTATAATAAATACAGTGTCCTTGTAAGCAATATTTTCTAACGTAGATTTAACATTTGTTGAATCATGAACCCTTAATAAATCATATAGATACATTTTAAGCGGTATGTCACCAAGTACACTCATATCGTCTAAGATCCTATCTACTTTATCAAAAGTTAATGAATTGTAGCCTTTATCGGTACACAATTTCAAAAACTTTTAATGGTATCGTCTAATTTAATTTTTTTATCAAATAATGTCCTAATAATAATTTCATTTGCACACTTTGAGTTTATAGCACACCAGTAAAAACACTCATCGGGAATAACAATATTTTGTAATATATTCAGTATAAATGTATAGTTTTCAGGAGAGGTCAAAGAACGCTTCAGGTACTTTTTGTATATTTGATCACTACTGCACTGCAGCTCTTCCTGCAAGTTGACTTGAAGACTGCTCATTGTTTACTGAAAGTTATACCCCATGGTCTAGTATCAGTGAAATCAAAATTTACTAAGCGTTTATCGTCATAAGGATTGAGTATGACTTTATTTTGTTTAATGGTAAACACATCATGTTTCTTTGACCTTATGAGATGTTGATAGCGCCTTATTACGCTACTCTCAAGCAGGACCTGTTTATAATCATTAATCGTGATCTGCCTCACCGCTTGCGTAGAACCCTTTGATTTTTTACAACCTTTTCATCAACCGTGTAAGCATACATTTTGCACGAAGTCCTACAAATTCAACCATAATTTCGCCATGGTTTTCATCTTTCATTAAGCCGGGGACCTTTTGTTTACTAATGGAGTCCAAAGATGTTGTCGGGACTATAATCAGATGTATCGAATTTATCAATGTCCTCTTTAATACATTGATAGATATCGGGAACCGAAAAGGCGTATATGAGACTATCCGTATCCGTGTACAAGAGCTTAGCATTATTATGGAACTTGGGTAGCGTGTAGCCGTAATGAAAATTATATAAAAAGTTTTTGAAACGTCTAAAACACTGAATCCCGCATATATAGGTTTATTGAAATATACTTCAAGCTTATTCATTTGAATGATAAGCATATCATTGTCAAATATTGTACAACTATGAAAATTTGGTTTTGATATGTAAGCACGAGCACCATAGCGACCCTCCCATTTCGTTACTAGCCGTATGTCCTTATGTTTACGTACATTTTCCATCAGCTTCCCGAAAACACTATTAATCATTAATTTATAGAAATTTTATCGAATTCATTTTGAGATTGCTGACGCATGGCTGTATTTAAATCTATATATTTTTTAACCACGGAGACTGTTTAAAACGTAATATACGGTGTACTTTTACCAACTTCAATCCATATTTTAAATATACTTTTAAATTTCTGTAATGAATTACATAATTACGTTTTGGATACAAGGTAAGCAGTAATTTTTTCATTTTGGAATCAGACGGGTGGAACCATATGTTCGGTGCTAGCGGTAGATCACTATGACTCTCATGTAATTCTATAGGATAGTCTAAATCACACTCGACTATATAACCAATTTCCGAATCATCAGGATGGTTTATTACATCTAAAGTTTCAAAATTAGCTTCATCAACAAAAGAAAAATCGCCAAATGGTAGAAATTCTGACATGGTGGCTCCATATAAATTATTCACGTCGTAGTACATTAAATACACACTTTCAGAGGTAGGGATCAAATTTTTCCTCCATGTACTTATTGTTAGCTTTAGCATACCGATTTGAACATTGAGCTACACCACCTCTAATCCCTCTTTCAATAAACATTAACATATCAATGTCTGTAAATAATTCTAACTTTACTTGTGTAATTTTAAGCATAGCATCGAATGCTAAACCGGGAGCTGTATAATAGTGCAGAGGATCAAGCTCGTAAGTACTTATACAAGTTTGCCGAAAGTTCTCGAAAATATCCGCTAAAAGTAGAACGTCTGTTTTAGATACAAATCCGAGTATTCCCTAACGATTTAATACTAAATTTGTTCCAAACGTTAACCGCATGCTCAAAACTCTCATCACTGATTCCCTCATTATTAAGATGACTGAAAAATGCTTCTTTAGGAGGGAGCGTGGTCTCGTTTAATTTCTCCCAGTATCAATATACTCATAAGGAAACACACCTTTGCGAACTAGTAAAGAAAATTCTTCTTCATTGTTACATTTAGCTCGGGTAATAACTTTTTACTATTTTCCAAATAGTTTGATAACTTTTCAATACTACTACTCATAAATCTGAAAGAGTCAATAAATCTAAACTTAATTTTACTACCTTCTATTACTTTTGTGAAAGAGATATATCTTTCTTTGTTTATGGGTAGGAGTGAAATCCCGGGAATAGTAGCCAATTCTCTAATGACGAAATGGCTATCATAACCTGACAAATTATGAAACACAACCGGTAAGATGTGAGAGTCTTTATAGTTTAGGTTACAATTCTGATGTGATGCTCCTCGAAATGCTGTGAAATGGTTATGGTCTCTGACCTTTATATCATTATCTGTAAATGGTTTTCGCAAATGTGACAGATCGTAGTGCTTTCAAAGTGTTCAACCTGATTGGGAGTTAAAGTACCCATAGGAATTATTTTATTAATGATTTCGGTGCTCCAATGTGCAATACTTTGAAGCTCTTTAACAAACCATTGAATGCAATCATTTCCTCTATAAAGCCTAAATCGAGATAAAGAATCATTGTATGAACACTTTAAGTAGTAAGCAATGCTAAAGGGTATATGTTTGGAATGAAATAGAGTATTACCCCAAGTGATGTTAAATTTGTACACTTTTCTAAAATACTTTCTAAATCCGCATAAATTACAAACGGTGCCTTTTCCTGAAATGCGAAATTTTTGAACTGCAGGAACATCTCCGCTTCGGTAGGCATCCTGACTGAACATTGATTAAGTTGATGGCAAGAGTGACATGTTTTTGTAGAAGGTGATCTGAAGAAAAGTGATTCAAGCATTGATAACAAATAAACTTCTTGTGCCCCTACTCGATAGTTGTTTAGAAAAAGAGCTGACATATTTTTAATCCACCGAAATGATAAACAGTATAATTTTTGTATTAATAGCATCAGCAGTAGAACCCGCAGAATGATAATTAGGCGAAAGTACTAAAAGATTTATAGGTTCCTGACACTATTTTCTTGATTTACACTTAATACTAGCGGTAATACACCTTTCCCTGAATACAAAACAAATTAATGGAGAGGTTGTTTAATTTTTCAAATTTTTTACATCATCTATTTTAATGGGAAAGGAAATTGAACCATAATTCAAAACATCTCTAAAATGAGGATAACTGTAAACTCTATCTGAATGAAGTTGCACTGGGTATAATGCCGAAACAACGGCCCACAGGAAGCAGTACTCGTCATCGTTCTTAACATTCACTACCGCATGCTTTACTGCTATGAAGTAAGGAACTTTAACGTAAGTCGAAAGGCCACCTCTAAATGGAGTATAGCTATTAATATTCACCTTTAAATGTAAAACTTCATGTAATGCCCAACCAGAATCCCTTTCGGAAAACTCCTCTAACTTTTTTTGTAATTTGTAATAAACGTTATTGTTATACCACTCACGCAAATTGGTGGTAATATCGATGACATAATTTTTTATGGCAAATGTCTTCAACTCAATAACATGATTTTGAGGTTGCATGAAATTGCAGACTAAAATGACATTGACCTTTAGCATCGTTTGTCTTAGCATTACTTTAACCTTTCGCGCAAAACTATTGTATGCATTTTGTAAAAAAAAGAGGGTCCTTGATGTTTGCTATATTGACTATAATTCCAGTAAGTAACCTACCATTGAAACATGAATCTAGAGAGTACCAACTTAATTTGCGTGTACGCTTTTTAGTAACATTTCCACTACCTGTTTTCTCTGAAGCGCTCTTTAACTGTTTAACTCTTATAAGATAACACTTTAGCAATGATAAATTACTTTCGAGTTTAAGCAAATTTTCGCATGTCTCTAAATAAATTTTATTTTGAATTATATCTCGCAATAGCTTAATATTAGTGTTAATTATACGGATGTGCCTTACAAATTCATTTTGGGTTTTCAACAATGGAATAATATTTTTGTTAAATTAACAATATCACTACGTTGGGTATACCGTTACTCATAGTTACCTTCAAAACTGTATCCAACACTGCAAGAAAATATGAAGCACACGATTATATAGTAATGGAAACAAATATTATATTTATTTGATATGTAAAAATTAAAAATTTAAGTAACTATAGAAGTACTTTAGGTATACAATTGCAATTCTAGTCGTGAGTGCAATATACTGACTGGTACAAAACTGCTCTTATCTCCTTATATAGTAATATAAACCCAGCATTCAAGGTCAAAACTGCTTATAACTTGTTGCAAGAGCTTCAGTGTGCATAGATTGCATTTTGTAGCGTTTACTGGACAATATTAACCTTGACATCAATACTGTTCTCATGACTCATGCTGCATCACCTTTGCTTGCTCAGGTCATTGTACTAACCACTTCCACTTGTTATCAATTTTGTTAACGTTAACAGATCTATGTGTATATAACGTTAAAGTTTTAATTGAATACTCATTAATTATTCACCATTAGTAATGGCTTCATCCAGTAAACGATCTAAACTTTCACTAAAAAGACAGGCAAAACCTTGTATTTTACATGATGTTTTGGTGCGCCCATCAAATAACACCGCACAACTAGCACCCTTCAAAGAGACCATCCCCATCATAAATAACATGACGCAACCAGCACCCTTCGAAAGAGCATCCCCATCATCTCCATCAGGATAGTGATGTAGAGGATGAATTTTCGAAGTATTTCGAGAGGTATGTACAATTTTAATTAATTAATATTATAGTTTCCTTTCATTAATTCATAGAGAATTTTTAGTACAAATAAAATTATTCATTTTTTCAGCATAACACCAGCAACCACGGTTATAGCAACACCACAACCACCACCGTTGCGAAACCTGCAATATGGAGGAAAAAATTTGACTCTTATAGAAGGGCATCTCCACAGCAGGATTATGAGCACGATCCACCGACCCTTCAAGCCTTTAGGAAACAAGTATTCGGTGGTTGCGAAAGCTTCACAATGACTATTTGAATAGTGAGGTGGTTGGAGCGAGCGGAAAAACTGGATAAAGAACTGAAGGAGGCTAATCAATATTTAGAGTGTGTCGGCAAAATATACTAAAGACTGAAAATATATTGCTTACGTTGGAAGGGATGGATGTGTGATGTTTTTGTGGAATTTATTGTATCTTTTCATTATACAAAATAAATGTAAATTGTTTTATATTTTATTATTTTTCATGAATTATTCCCATTATCCAAAAAATTTTACTACAGCTAAAAATTTGAGTGATAGTCCAAGTTGCGCTAGAAAAGTGAAATTAAAACATCTGGAAGTCTGACTTACTCATGCATAAATTTCTGCATCAAAGTAAAGCAGTCCTTTTGCAAATTTTAATTGCATGCTGCGTTACAAATTTTTAACTTATAATAAGTTAAGGAAATAATTGAATCCTTGAGTAAGTGCTGAATAAAAATGTTAATTTCAATTAATTTTGTAATTATAGGAAATAATAACTTAAAAATACACTAAGAAGGTTATTGCAAATATCATATATAAAGCATATATAAAGCATATAAAGCATATAAAGAAAGTGTAAAATATAATACAGTTAAAGAAAGCTTGCGTTAAATAAAAGTTAAAACAGTTCTCAAATGCATGTAAATCTGAAAACTTTACAGCATGTATTTATGCAACACAAATGACACAATTGCATTCATATATATTTTACAAATCCTTTAAAAGTTGTAATGTAAATTGATGAATAGAAATAGAATGTTCGCTAAATGCTTTCACAGCAAAAAACTGCGTTCATTATCCTACAATGATTATTAACGCTGCACGAAAATTACAAGTCATGTTTTAAGTTTGTTTTAAAATTGAATTTGGTAATTTAAAGACATTTAGATACATTAAATGGATAAATGGCATGCATATGTTTCTTCTGAGCTTACGTAAGTACAAAAGGTGTGTTTTAAGTGCTTTTGTTGTTTCAAAATGGAATTGGCCAATTTAAGTGTAATTTTCATATTTTGGAAAAATTACATCAAATGATAGATTACCACTTCTACAACACAACTGCGTTGAAAAAAATTTTTTTTCTCGGAATTAGGCGAAAAATTTAAATTTTTAAGAGCGCATTTTTCTAGGACTTTTTATTTACTAAAGCACCTTTTCATGGCACATTCCTCAGTTGCATCATTTTCTTTTTAGCTCATCCTCTAAATCTACCCTCAATTTTTTATTTCCTTGATTAACACCTTTTCTTTTCTCATCAATATTAATAATTCTTTCTTTCTTCTCCTTATCAATCTTATTACTTTCACCATTTCTAGCAATGAAAAGTTTACTGAATCATGCAATCACGGAGAAGCCTTTTATTATAAACATCCCTTTCAAAACTGCTAACCTCCTCAAAAACTTTCAGATTTCTAAGAATGATTACCTTGCAACTTCTATTTTAGCTTTTCACCTTGACCTTTTATATTTCTAAGAAAACCAAGTCAATAACCTTTGACCTTCAAAACTATTTTGATTTATGATTACCTTCAACTTTTTAGCTTTGACCTTGACCAACTACATTTTAAATTCCTTAAAGTTCGACCTTGAAAGAGTCCAAAAGCTTGATTTCACCACCAGAGGGCGAGTGACTCAAAATTTAAATCCCCACAAGCATGCTTGAGACGTGAGCGCGTTCTGGCAAACGAAAAACTCATTGACCTTGAAATAAATCATAAGATTTACATGGGTGACCTTGAACTGGTCCAGGATCCCTTATTGCCCTGTATAATATGGCGACAGTGTTATGAAATTTGAAATTTGAATTAGGTCATTTTGTAATGTATCGAGGCTGTGAAAGAGATAATAAGAAGCTAAATGGTCTCTTGTTGTTAATGATAGCATTGACGTTAACTCATTTTATTTTCAAATTCACATTCAAAAAACTGTATGTCCATCAAAATTTAACAATTCAAACACAAACATTTAATAATTATGAATTGAAATACTCGAACAAAGGCAATACGTGTTGTGTCTAACCAGCATGTAAACATTTTTTCGAAAGTGCTCGACTAGACTCTCGTTTGACCGCAACACATGCGTTTTTGGAGGTTTGCTACCCTGTTGTTGACGTGGTTAGATAGCCACTAAAGGATAGGCGCCACAGGTTTTAGTCAGAAAGGGATAAAAGGAAAGAAAAAGGAAAAGAGAGTGTCAGGCCCTGTAAAACCTGAAACAGGTAGTGCTCCAAAAAAAAAAACAATTTAAAAGAGAGACAAACTTTACCCAAACAACCAAACAGTAACCATATTTAATTTAATTTAAACTCACATTTAATTGTCGAATAAATATCGAACGTAAACAATAATGATGAATGCTAGTTTTCCCAAAGTATTCATAACAATCTTAACAAAATTATAATTCAGCCCTGACGATGGCAAGTGGTGAGCCGTCAGATGACAAAGAAAAAAACTAAATATATTCAGTTCGTTAATCGAACCTAAATTTCGTTAATTGTGCCTCCGACGGTTGTAATTACTTCAAAAAGCCAAGGGCGAAGGTAATCCATAAAGTGCGATCTAAAATAGATCCAAAATGAAAATAGTAGTGTAATTTTGAAACAGCTTGCCTACGTTTCAAAATAAATTTAAACTAATGATTTTGATTTCGGTTCTTTAATTTTATTAAAACCATTAAGAAGTGGTATTAAATAGAAATATCTGGATAGTCTGTTCAGTGCAAGGCATAGAATTGCAGCAAGACATTCAATAGTACAGAAATTTTTATTACAGCAAAACTTGCTCTGAACAAAATTATCCGTAATGACAAATAATTAATATTAATGAAAGACAAAGTACAGAAAAGTTACAGAAATTCTAAATTTGAATATAAATATATATACGGTTTCAAACAATGACTGTAATTCATATGACCTCGATATCTGTTCCACCCTGTATAATGTATTTTAAAACAGGAGCTTCAACGCGCAACTACCGTGTGAAGGTAGTGAACTAAGAGGTCAACGTCCCAATGAATAATAGGTGTGGTTTTTTTCTTCTTTTGTAGGCAGAAATTAATTAGAAATTGAACAAATCAAACCCTAGATTATTCAACCACTTTAGCCTCCAGTAAAAGAATGTTATTATAACAGCGATTGTAAATGATAAATTTTGTTGCAAGTAAGTAAATAAGGTTAAACACTGAATGTAACCTAACTATGTTGTACGGATTTTAGCAATACACTGTTCATTACACAAATCCTGTGTATATTGAATAATAAAGAATTCTGACCTTTGTTGAAGAATTACCAAACTGTAAATGCCCTTCGTGTTTCGAAGGTGGTAGTTACTTTGAAACCAAGACATCTAATCAGTAGCTAAGAGCCAGCATTCCAGTATGAATAGGTACGGAGGTGATCTGTAGTGGATTCCAATTTGCTAGTTACGTATATAAATAAAGAATAGCTGTTTATTTCGCCGGTATCAAGGTGCTGAAAGTGATACAAGTAAGTACGTTGCTAATTACCTTATACAAGCATACCTCTTTTTAGATGTTTAGAGCCGATAGCGATGATTTCCTTCAACAGACCTATGTTATAAATTTAATTAATCTTCGAAAGTGCCTAAATGAAAGAATCGATTTACTAAAGGTTGTCGAACATGTGTTAAACTTACCCGAGGATATGAAGATTGAGAATTTCAATAAGATCCGCTTGTAAAGCGTCAGTAAAGTTTTATACCAAAAACCATTACATTATATGAAAAATTTTCCAAAGAAACGGTGCTTAAACATCTTATAAACGGAAGGAAAAATTTTTCTTGAAGATCAATCTCCCATCGGAAAATGGCGTGTTAAGAAAAGAAAGATAAGGAACAACGCCCTAACAAAAGCAATATTGCAAACCTGTCAAAATTATTCAAACTAGATAAGAATGTTAAAACTAAATTTTGATAAATAAATTTTGCAGATATCTAATTGTTGTCTTTAAAAACAAGATTCCTTTTCAAACTCTATTAAATGACCCTAAATCTTAAAGATAGCGCAAATTGTTTAAATACCAAATTTATATCTCTAAAGGAATAAAAGATGTGTACGTTAAATAAATTAGTTTAACTGTAGAGGTGCGAAAAATAATTTTTGAGGTACGAAATTAAAACATTCCACCAACGAATAAGGAAATATTAATATTTAAATGTAACCAATTAGTTCATTAGTTCATTCATTAGGTAAAGTAACTGAAGTTATCGAAAATACACGTTATTCACGATAAACACGTAACAGTGTCCAGGAGTTCTTGTCGAACTGGACATAATACGTTCTCCTTTCCTTTCTTTTTTAATACTATAATAATTCGTAACTAAGTAAAAGTAAAGTAGTTTATCTTTCTACTATAAAAATGAGCAGGAGCTTGAGGCAATAAGCCCTAGACTTTGTAGCTGTATGTACTAATTCAATGCATGTATTAATGTAATCTCAGAGTGGTTAACAGTAGATAGGCTATACCGATTCTAACTCACTTTTGTCACTAGATTTGTCACCAGATTTGGAAAAGTCACCAGAAAAGTCACTAGATTTCTAGGTTGGTAACATTGCCTATTTCAAGGGGTAGCAACCCTGCTAAGTCTCTTCAGGTTGGTAACCTTGCTAAGTCTCTTCAAGGCCACGTGGTAGGTGTGTAACTCTGCTAAGTCTCTTCAAGGCCATGCTGTAGGAAAGGTTGGTAACCCTGCTAAGTCTCTTCAAGGTCACGCTCGCACGTTTCCTTCAAGGCAAGTAACTAGAAAAGTCACTAGAAAAGATACTAGATTTTTGCTTGTTGATTGTCCACGTAAATTGTAGGTTATCGTACATCAGCTGTATCCTCAAAGTCATCAAATTGCCCTCGGTCTCAAGCCCTAAGTGCATGTTTCAAGGCAAGCAATGTCACGTAGAGCCTGAATGCTAAACAGGTGGCCGTTCCCCTAAACAGGTAGCCGCTTCCTAAAACAGGTAGCCGTTTCCTAAAAACAGGTAGCCGTTTTCTAAAATAGGGGGTCCGGTTCCCAAAACAGATAGCTGTTTGACAATCGTTTCCCCCATACGAGAGAACAAAGACGATCCATTGTTCAGGTCGAGTTATAAAAATAGATTCCACATCTCAATTCTGAGAAATCAAGAACAAAGGGGGCCCATTGTTCAAAGTCTATGCTTACAATTTTCAAGGCCACATGAGAGAACAAAGACGATCTATTGTTCCGCTATAATTTCTAAGAATAGATTGTTATCTCAATTCTGAGAAATCAAGAATAAAGGCGATCCATTGTCAACGGTTCAAAGTCTATGCTTACAATTTTCAAGGTCACACGAGAAAACAAAGACGATCCATTGTTCAGTTATAATTTCTAAAAATAGATTGTTACCTCAATTCAAGGAAATCAAGAACAAAGACGATGCATTGTCAACGCTTCAAAGTCTATGTTTATCATTTTTTGTTTCTATTGTTTTGGCTAGTCATAGCTTCTGAAATTCTAGAAATCAAGAACAAAGACGATGCATTGTTCAAGCTGACGTTCAAAGTCTATGCTTACAATTTTCAAGGCACAGAGAGAACAAAGGCGATTCATTGTTTGGCTGAGTCGCAGCTTATGAAAAGGTGATCCGAACTTATCCGACCTTACCCGAACTTATCTCATATAAGTAGATAAAGAACAGTCCCACGTCAGTCGATACATTGCAATCGTCACAACAACAAATTACCTAAAGTAAAAAGCAACTATTATTACTTAATCACCAGTGTGTGCATCATATTTTTACAATCCTGACTAGAAGTTTTATTGTAAACCGTTGTGAAGAGCAAGTTGTTAAAAGTTCATTATTACGTGTGTGCTTCATATTGCTAGCTATGAGTATGTCAAGTAGTAGTGAGATGGTTAATTTAAAAGGCGTATAGTTAACACCAATATCAAGCTATTGCAAGATATAATTAAACATAAAATTTATTATGAGACCAATGAAAGTCTGCTTAAGCTTGAGAGCATTTAGCATTGCTCAAGTGCTATCTGGTTAGATTGAGACGGTTAAAGAACGCTTCAGAGAAGTTGGTAGTGGAATTGTCAATAAAAAGGTATGCATAAATTACGTTGGTACCCCTAGACTCATGTTTTAATGGTAGGTTGCTTACAGGAATTATAATCAATATGTCAAACATTAAGGACCCTTTGATATTTTACTAAACACATATAATAGTTTTGCACGTAAGGTGAAATTAATGTTAAGGCATTCTATGCTAAAGGTAAATGTGGTCTTAGTCTGCAATTTCATGCAACCCAAAATCATAATATTGAGTTGAAGACTTTTGCCACAAAAATTGCGTTATTGATATTTCAACAATGTACGTGTCTGGTACAATGAAAACGTGTATGATAAGTTACGGATAAAATTAGAGGAGTTTTCCGAAAGGGATTCCGGTTGGGCAGTACATGAAGTCTTACATTTAAAGGTGAATATTAATAGCTATGTCCCATTTAGAGGCGGTCATTCAACCTATGTTAAAGTTCCTCGCTTCATAGCAGTAAAGCGTGCTGTTTTTAATGTTAAAAATAACGATGAGTATTGCTTCCTGTGGGCCATTGTTTCGGCATTTATCCTGCTTCACAAAACTCACTTCTAGTTATCCTCATTTTAGATGTTTTGAATTATGATTCAATTCACTTCCCATTCAGCTGGATGATGTAAAAATTTGAGAAGCTAAACAACCTCGCAATTAATTTGTACTGCATAAATGGTAAAAGTTACCCTTTGTATTGAGTAATCAGCAAAGCGATAGAGAACCTATAAATCTTTTAATACTTTCTGCTAATGATCAGGCCTGGATAACACTGTATACGATTTCACATGGATTAAAAATATGTCAGCTTTATTTTCAAAACAAATATCGAATTTCAACCACAAGAATTTATTTGTTACCGATGCTTGAACCATTTTCTTCAGATCGCCTTCTACAAAAACATACCACTCACTGTCAGCAACTTAATCAATGCTCTACTAGGCTACCTATAAGCGGAAATGAATTTGCAGTTCAAAATTTTGCATTCCAAGAAAAGTGCCATTTGTTATTTATGCCGATTTAGAAAGTATTTTAGAGAAGTGTGCAAATGGTATCGAAGGTAATACTCTATTTCACTCCAAACACACACCTTTCAGTATTGATTACTATTTGAAGTGTTCATATGATGATTCTTTATCCCGATTTAGTCTTTATAGAGGAAAGGATTGCATTCAATGGTTTGTTAACGAGCTTCAAAGTATTGCACATTGGGCTACCGAAATAATCAATCAAATAATTCCTATGGCTACTTTAAGTCTCAGTCAGGTTGACCAATTTGAAAGCGCCACGATTTGTCACATTTGTCGGAAACCATTTACTACTTCTGATATAAAAGTTAGAGACCATAATCATCTTACAGGAGCATTTCGGGGGGCAGCGCACCAGGCATGTAACCTAAACTATACAGACTCCCACATTCTGCCAGTTGTATTTCATAATTTATCGGGTTATGATTCTCATTTCATCATTAGAGAATTGGCTAGTATCCCCGGTTCGATTTCACTACTACCCATAAACAAAGAAAGAAGGCAATGGAAGGCACCAAAATTAAGTTTAGATTTATTGACTCTTTTAGATTTATGAGCAATAGTATTGAAAAGTTGTCAGACTATTTGGAGGATAGTAAAAAAATTATTACCCGCGCTAGTTGCAACAATGGTGAGGAATTTTCTAGTAGTTCGCAAAGGTGTGTTTCCTTATGAGTATATTGATACGTGGGATAAATTGAACGAGACCACGCTCCCGCCCAAAGAAGCATTTTTCAGTCATCTTAATAGTGAGGGAATCAATGATGAGAGTTTTGCGCATGCGGTTAACGTTTGGAATAAATTTAGTATTAAATCGTTAGAGGAATACTCGGATTTGTATCTAAAAACAGACGTTCTACTTTTAGCAGATATTTTCGAGAACTTTCGGCAAACTTGTTTAAGTGCTTACAAACTTGATCCTCTGCACTATTGTACAGCCCCTGGTTTAGCATTCGATACTATGCTTAAAATTACACAAGTAAAGTTAGAACTATTTACTGACATTGATATGCTAATGTTTATTGAAAGAGGGATTAGAGGTGGTGTAGCTCAATGTTCAAATCGGTATGCTAATGCTAACAATAAGTACATGGGGGAAAAATTTGATCCCATCCCCGAAAGTGTGTATTTAATGTACTACGACGTAAATAATTAATATGGAGCCGCCATGTCAGAATTTCTACCATTTGGTGATTTTTCTTTTGTTGATGAAGCTAATTTTGAAACTTTAGATTTAATAAACCATCCTGATGATTCGGAAATTGGTTATATAGTCGAGTGTGATTTAGACTATCACGAGAGTCACAGTGATCTACCGCTGGCACCCGAACATATGGTTCCACCCACGCCTGATTCCAAAATGAAAAAATTACTGCTTACCTTGTATCCAAAACGTAATTATGTAATTCATTACAGAAATTTGAAAGTATATTTAAAATATGGATTAAAGTTGGTAAAAGTGCATCGTATATTACGTTTTAAACAGTCTCCGTGGTTAAAAAAATATATAGATTTAAATACAACCATGCGTCAGCAATCTCAAAATGAATTCGATAAAAATTTCTATAAATTAATGATTAATAGTGTTTTTGGGAAGCTGATGGAAAATGTACGTAAGCATAAGGATATACGTTTAGTAACAAAATGGGAGGGTCGCTATGGTGCTCGTGCTTACATATCAAAACCAAATTTTCATAGTTGTACAATATTTAGCAATGATATGCTCATCATTCAAATGAACAAGCTTGAAGTATATCTAAATAAACCCATATATGCAGGCTTCAGTGTTTTAGACGTTTCAAAAACTTTTTTATACAATTTTCATTATGGTTACATCCTACCTAAGTTTCCAAATAATGCCAAGCTCTTGTACACAGATACAGATAGCCTTATATACGCATTTTCGGTTCCTGATATCTATGAGTACATTAAAGAAGACATTGATAAATTCGATACATCTGACTATAGTCCTGAAAATATCTTTGGAATCCCATTAGTAAATAAAAAGGTCCCCGGCTTAATGAAAGATGAAAATCATGTCGAAATTATGGTTGAATTTGTAGGACTTCGCGCAAAAATGTATGCTTACGCGGTTGATGAAAAGGTTGTAAAAAATCAAGGGTTCTACGCAAGCAAGCGTGAGGCAGATCACGATTAATGATTATAAACAGGTTATGTTCGATGGTGGCGTAATAAGGCGCTATCAACATCTCATAAGACCAAAGAAACATGATGTGTTTACCATTAAACAAAATAAAGTAATACTCAATCCTTATGACGATAAACGCTTAGTCAATTTTGATTTCACTGATACTAGACCCTGGGGGTACAACTTTCAGTAAACAATGAGCAGGAAGAACTGCAGTAGTGATCAAATCTATAGAAAGTACCTGAAGCGTTCTTTGCCCTTCCCAGAAAGCTATACATTTATATTGAACATATTGCAACATATTCCGGATGAGTGTTTTAGCTGGTGTAAACTCAAAGTGTGCAAATGAAGTAATTATTAAGAATTATTTGATAGAAAAAAATTAGCTTAGACAATACTGTTAAAAGTTTTACGAAATTGTGTACCGATAATGATATAGATAGGATTTTAGATGACATGAATTTACCTTAAAAAATGTACATATACAAGTTATTATGGGGATGATTCATTGTGTACAAATGTTAGCGTACAAAATATTGTTTATAAAGACACTTTCCATAAGTGAATGTATCGAGACAGCAGCATATGCTAATTACAAATACCTCGCTATTTTAATTATATATATATATATATATATATATATATATATATATATATATATATATATATATATATATATATATATATATATATATATATATATATATATATATATATATAATAACAAAACTCGTCGTAGGGCTGCTTTCGCGTTTGGGTCCTGTAGAACGACCATATAGAATTATGTCACTCTATAGTGTTGGTCAATTTGGTAATAACCGCTCCACCAAACGGTATATGAATAGACCATTTTAACAGATAGTAGATTTCAACCATGAAAGGGCAGAATGCCCATGATTCATAAACTTAATTAACCCAAAACATGATAATATTTTGCTAGTTGATCAATATACAGGCATCAAATTTAATGATTTCAAGAACTATTTAGAGGAAACATGCATACAGATTGTTTTTACTTGTATTGATTGCTCTGAATCTAATAGGCTTAATGAGCGATTGCATCAAACCCTTGAAAATCGTCTTAGATGTAAAATAAGTTATGATAATCACAGAGCATGGTCAACGCTAGCACAAGAATGTAATGACGAGTACACCGATACTATTCACAATTCGATACATTTTGCACATACCATTGTTTGGAAAGAAACTAGCGATATATATATATATATATATATATATATATATATATAGAAGAAGATAACAAGAAAATAATTAAATCAGCGTCCTTAAGCGATGAAACAAAGAAACAGCTAATCCCAAGAGTCAAAAGTTCAAGAATACCAAAAATATATGGACTACCAAAAATTCACAAACGAAATAATTGGCCACTAAGACCCATTGTAAGTGCATTTAATTCACCTATACACAAACTTGCGCGATATCTTGCCAAAGAACTTCAACCTATTTGTGTAAGTGCAAAATCATATAATAAGAACTCTTTAGACTTTTAGATAAACTTAAAGACATTAAGATGTAAGTTCCTGTAGAAGAAACTATCTACATTTTACAAACAAAACACTCTATCAATCAAGATCTTATCAATTTAATCAACATTGCATGTGATAATTAGTAATAAAGAAATATGAGTAATACCGGAAAACTGTTGACACTTAAATCGTAATTGGATGTCTAATAATTAATTTTTAATACCAATCCTACCAATTTTTTTGTAGTCGGGTCGCGAAGTTCTACGATCACTGGCGATATAACACGATATAATCAATAAGGCCCGTTTTACATTAGTGATAATTTTGCTGAAAGATGTTTGGCTTTGTTAGATAATGTATGAGACTTACGGTATACTAAATCTCCGGATCGAGAGCGGTAGGGTCATTGGTGTAGTAGTATTAAGAAATTGTGTCAATTGTGTGTTAGGAAAGTGGACATCAATGTTCAATTCAATGAATAAGTTACCGAATAATTTCGAAATGAAATAGTATGAGTAAATATTTAATTAGTTGCTTATTCTACATTATGAACTTTTATTACTATTTATTTGTTGCTATTAGTTACCTACGTTTTGTGTTTTGTTAGTGAATTAGTGTTAGTATTGTTCTTGTTCCTTTCATGGACACAAGTAGTATTTCTTCAACTTGAACTTTTTGTATGTAAAATTACATGGACTACCAAAATTAAAGCGAAATAATGGGCCACTAAGACCCATTGTAAGTGTATTTGATTCACCTACACACAAACTTGCGCGATATCTTGCCAAAGAACTTCAACCTATTTGTGTAAGTGCAAAATCATGTATCAAGAACTTTTAGACTTTTTAGATAAACTTAAAGATATTAATTCGCGATTCGCGCGTGTGCGCTGTCGTTGCGCGTGTGCGCGTCGCGTTGCGCGTGTCGCGGGCGCGTGCGTGCAGGTGTGCGCGTGCGCGTTCGTGCGTTCGTGCGTTGGTGCGTTCGTTTCGTGCGTGCGTGCGTGCGTGCGTGTGGGTTGCGAGTGCGTGCGCGCGTGCGTGCGTGGCATGCGTGTTGGGTGGTGCGCGCGCTGTGCGTATGCGTGCGCGTGCGTGCGTGCGTTCAAGTTGTTTTTCTTTACATTTGTATTTCTACTCCAGTGTTTTATCTCATTATATTTTATACTTCCAGAAAGATCTCGATTGGATTAATATTTACATGTGCTCAGTTTTAAGCAGAAGTACATTTATACAATATGGTATTAAGATACGTTCAATAATGTTATGGCTGATTTGGTATATTACATGGCATTTATCAAATTTGCTGATTTGGATCGTTCTATACTTTAACAAGGAAGAGAGGGAACGCGTAATTCCGAACACCAATCCTAGGGAATTAAAATACATAAAAGTAAATTTACTGAAAATAAATAACCCCGACAACCTTATTTTAAAATAAATATTATTGTATAATAAAATTAGATGTTATGCGTTATTGCGTAACGTCACTGCCGCCATAGAGCACTGGCTTCTTGAAGGTCAGATTTTTCAATGAGAACCACAACTACTTACCTCAAAATGTTGATGAATCATTAATTATATTATGTTACTATCAAAACCTGAAATAATGCTTTAAAATATCAGCCAGCTGAAAAATTGTTTAAGATTCCGCTTTCTCACTACGGCTTGTACAGCCATACGCTGAACACACTACTATTGTAACAACGTAAAAATAAAATTGTGTTTAATTCACTTTTTGTAAACAAAAACTCAAAATGCACGAACGACGCTAAAGTTTGTCTGGCACCAAACAAATGGCGATCGATTGATATTTGGTCGCAATTTTCTTCGCAGGTCTGAAATACTTGTCAAAGGTTCTGTACACACTAGAAAAAACTATTGGTTATAACTTGAGAGCGGATTTTATGCAAACTGCATATTGCTCATATTTTATAGTACCACCCACGCGTTTCGGTTTTTATACGAATCGCATTAATTATAATTGTTTGGCACTAATTAGTTTTTGCATATTTTGCATATTTGGTCAAATACTGCATATTTTGATGTTTTACGCATATTTTGCACTTTTTTGCGTAATGTAACATTTTTTCAATTTTGCGTTGAAACTCAGGTTATGAAATATTTTTGGGACTCTTGTTCAAAGTTAGAAATTTTTATATCCTTTTAAAATAAATATCTTTAAAAGGTGGTGTCTAACATCGGCAGGTAGTTGTTTACTTTTAATTATTGTCTTGAGTTGACAACTATCCTAAATCCTAATATTTTCGTATTGCAAAGAGGTAATACGGTTTTTGTTGAGTGCTTCTTAAATTTTGTATGGAAAGAGTTGATGATACATAGTTAATCCCTAACATCCAAATGACCTTGCTTAGTGGAAAAACCCTATTTTAAAATAAGGAATAATATTGCCCATTCCTTTTTAAAACGTGCAAGTGAACCGTAGTGCAGACTGCAGAATTTAGTTTTCGAATTATATTTAACATGCCAAAAGTAAAGAGTAATTTAGTTCCAGTATGGATAAAAAATGTCCCTGCACTCCGAATGGACGGTGAAAAGGTGTTTTGTACAGCATGTGGAAAAGCGGTAAGTGACAATTCAAAATACTGTTTTAAAATATTTTCAAACATTGACAACAATGAACGATGCCTTTAATGGATACAGAGCAGGTATTAGTCTTCTATTCAAACGTTGTATTAAAATGCATCGTTTTATAAGATAACGCGGAAAATATTTAAAATACAACGATGAAACCTAATCGATTATGTTTTGATTTATTTTTAAATTGGGAATATTGGTTTAGATCGCATACGAACGAAAATCCCAAATTATGCAACACATTGAGACCGCTCTGCATAAGGGAAAATTAGAAACACAGAAGAAAACCAAGCTCTCTCAAACATTTCTGCGAGAACCTTTACGTGGTGAAACATCCAAAAGAAACGACCAAGAAGAATTCAATTTTGAATTATGCAGTGCTCTAGTTAAGGCTAAAAATTAGTAACAAGCAAGTGCCAGATGAAAGCACACTTAGAAAACAGTATGTTAATGGGGTATATCTTGAAACCATGCTACATATAAAAGAAATTGTTAAAAATAAATATATTTACTTCATAGTAGATGAAACTACAGATTGTCGTGGACGTTATGTTGCAAATTTAATGTTAGGTTATTTAAGCGAAGAACACCTGCCAAATCATATTTGATCTCTTGTAAAGTACTTGATAAAACCAATAATGCAACAATAGTTAGATTTGTAAATGAGACTTTCATGCAGTTTTTTGTTCCCGATATTGTTCCAGCAGATAAAATTGTTTTGATGCTTTCTGATGCCGCGCCATATATGGTAAAGGCTGGCCAACACTTGAAGGTACAGAGTGATCAATCTCTAGTGTATACCACGTGATCAAAATATTTAAGTTGGTACCACTGATAGGTTGGTAAGAACCTGTATTGCTCTAGCTACTCTAGAGCATGGTTCGAATAAAAACTACGATCAGTTTCAAATCTGTATGAAGGTCATTAATTTATACATATTATAAAATATTATCTTAATTTAAACAATGACTATTTTGTATTTGATTAGACTGCATCCCTATAAAATACAACAAAATAAATAAAATATTATTTAATGATTGGATTACATCATTACAAAATAATGAATCTTAAGTATTTAAATGTTATAATTTCATTATAATTAAATAAAATTTACAGTACATGTTTATGGAATGACAATGTCTTTTACAAATTTTTTTTAACTCTTTAGGTACACATTAGTTATCACACTTTGCTTTACAGCATGTGTTCAAAATGACCGCCATTAAGTTGTAAACATAAGTTCACCCCACGTTGCATATTCGCAAATACATTTTGTAACATTTCGACACCAATGTTATGAACTTCATGAGTTATAGCATCTCGCAATTCTTGAAGACTATGCAATCTTCTGCTGAACACTGTTTTTTTAAATAACCAAAAAGAAAAAAGTCTAACGGTGTCAAGTCTGGTGAATTCGGTGGCCAACGATTTACACTAATGATTCTATATTCAAAGAAGTCTCGTAAATAATTAATTGTAGCCTGTGCAGTATGTGGGGCAGCGGAGTCATGCTGGAAATACCCGTTTCGTAATTCACGATCATCCAAATTATTAATAAATGGTTCTAAAAGTATTTCCCTGTATCTTGCCGCAGTTATTGTGCCATCGAAAAATACTGGTCCAAATATTCGCTGTCGCGAAATTGCTATCCGGCCACCGACCTTGATAGGGTGTAAGGTAGTTTCTCGAAATACATGTGAATTTTCTGCAGACCACGTACGATAATTTTATATAACCGGACAGATGAAACCAAGCTTCATCAGAAAAAAAAGATACATCCAGTAAATCATTGTTCATCGTATTGTTGAGCCATTGACAGTAGTTTACTCTAAGCTGAAAATCTCTATCTCGCAACTGTTGTAATACCGACACCTTGTACGGGTTGTAAATGTAAATTCTTTACTACAGTGTGGACACTTCCATAGGATACATCTAAAAATTATTTATGTAAAATTATGTTTGTATGGTAAAATTTTTCATACGTGTTTGTGCAGATAGTTTTCGCAAAGATTTATTGGGGCTTGCATTCATCCTTGCTTGGATATCTGCTAAGGTGTCCTCTGTTAAGACAGTAGCCGAAGCTTCACGTTTGCGTTTTAAAACACCACCAGTTTCCATGAATCGAGCTATCAATCGATTACGATGTTGACTAAATGTTTCGTAACTAATATTTTGATTTGGGTACTCAACAGTAAATTGATCGATGCATGATTGCAATGAATAATGCCATTGCCCATTACCATCTTGGAAGCCGCTACGAAAATGAGCCACAACAATGAATGTGGCGTGTTCGATTGAAAACGACATGACGATTAAATTCGATATCACAATTTGAAATTCAGAATATATAATTTGTCTTGATATAGACAGTTTGTAAATAACTCAAGAAAATATAAAAGTGAAAAACAAAGGTATAATATGACATAAACTGACTTAAACTAAAACGACTAAAACCACACTAAAGATCCAAAGCAGCCAACTGCAAAACACAACAATACTAACAACTAGGGATTTTTGTCATATCACTACAGTACACTTGAGATTGATCACGTTGTATTATACGAAAATTTAATTCACGTCACATGTTTGGCTCATGGTATAAAAAGATTAGCCGAAGCAATTCGAAATGACCGAGCTGGTAGTGTAGTGGTGACACGATCTGCTTAGCATTCGAATAATGTTCGATTCGTTACCGTCTACTATGAGGTTTTTCAGGAGGTTTTCCTCACACATGTAGCGCATGGTCACTGCGATATCACACATGTGCGCTACTTAGCGAATGCTGTAGTATTTTCCCCTCAGAACCTAATGTTCCTTCCGATCCTATCCTGACCATACTATTTAATCATGCATACATACGTAACGTATGTATGTATGTAATCCATGATTGTGCTGAAGAGCTAAGCTAAGCTCGTTAGGAATGAAATACGTTGACTTTTCCTTTTTCCAATTGAAATGAATTTCCTTTAGTAAATAGTTTACGTAAAGAAAGTGTTTGTAAAGGCGCCGACACGAGTACAGTTATACAGAGAAAACTACCTAACATTTCTCTACCACCAGAACCTGTAATTACGCGTTGGGGAACGTGGCTAAATCTGCTCTTTTTATGCAGAAAATTTGGAAAAAATTAAGGAATTAATTTTAGATTTGTCTGATAATTCAAGCGCTTGTATCAATAAAGCGCAATCGGTTTTAAAGAAATCAGAACTGTGCAATCAATTAGCATTTATAACAGCACATTATTAATTTGTAAGCGGGACTATTTGTAAATTGGAAACGGAAGCATTGCCACTTAACGCATGGATTGAACTAGAGTAGAAATAGTTTCAGAACAACACAATAAGTCATGAAAAGCTGCGCGAAAATCAGCTGGTTTGCCAGTGGCGTTGCACGAAAATTTCATAAATGGGTTATGGGGTTAAACAGAAATGTTACAAATTGAAGTTAAACCAAGCGATAATTTATATAAGACTATGTTTTGTGAAATTTAGCAATTATAGCTTAGTTTACACGATTACAAATAGGTGCAGTTTTGTTTTGGAACTCCTTGAATACTTGTCATCAACAATGTCTGCTGAATAACTATTTACAGAATTACAAAATGATCTATACAAAAGTACAATCTTATAATTTATCCTAAACTACTGTAAAATGATACTTGTACCCGCAAAGCATGAAAGAAAACCTTAATATCCGGCTCTTTGAGGGACAGTTAGTAGTATGTCAAATGTGTTGAAGCTTAATAAACTAAATATACTACTTGAAACGCCCCCAAAAAGCATATTGTATTTTAGAAAACTATGTAAACGAATTCACATTAATTAAAACGTAGATGTGTATAACAAAAGCTTTCAAATTAATAACACAAGTAGTAAAGGAACAAGGAGTAACTGCACCAGATTCTTATTAGTTTGAATGCGATTACGTATTACTTTGGTTTAGGAGTCAATTATTTTAAAACTTATTTATTCACAAACCGAATATAAAATGAACACGTAAATATTTACAGAAATATAAAATGCTAACTCACAAAAATGAATTGAGAATTATAATTAAATCTTTCACTAAAATTATGCCACAAAACAACTTATGACAAAAATCTAATCATAGGAAATTACAATTGCTAAAGTTTATTTTTAATGCAAAATTCTAGTAAATTGGTTATCATAAATACATACAAAAACAATTAAGAAATGATAGATTTTGTTTTAGGGTTTAAACAATTGAATCAACACACTTCATTTTGGTTGAAACTACACATTCACCTTAGGTTTATAAAATTCACAAAACATTAAATAGATCACCATATAAGGTGTGTTTCATTGTGGGAACTGAACAAGTTGCAAAGTACCTATAATGTCTACATTGTAAATATTCCCTAATAAATTATTTTATTCTGTGCTCGGTCCTGCTTGTTGTAAGTCAGTCAGGCAATAGAGAAATTCCAAGATCCCCCCCATCTTCATCATCGGAAGATTCTTCAATAGATTCATCTGAATCGCCTGTATTCACAACGAATCTAAAATCATCATATGATTTGTCAAACATGTGTTCTTTGTACTTGTATTCTTCAACTACTTTATCAACATGTGTACATATGTTTGCCCAATCTTCAGGAGTTATCGTGGCAAATTTTTCTTCAGCTAATTTTATTACATCCTTTAATTTAAAGGTAGCATTTCTAGATGCAACATACTGCTTCACTGCAGCCCATATTTTCTCAATTGGGTTTAGTTCTGGATGATACGGAGGAAGTATGAGCACTATATGGTCATGTTTTGCTAATTCAGTATCTAAAATATACTGTTTGCACTTTGACTTATGCTCCTTGATTATTGCATACAACACAGGTTTTGTTGAAAGAGGATCATGCATAATTGAATGTTGACGAAGCCACATAATCATATCATCCTTTTTCGTCATGGATGTTGGATTTTTATTTATTACCATATTGTGATATGATGCATTATCGATGACAGCTGCTTCTGTACCCACTGCATTAAATTTGTATGGTTCATATCGTTGTGGTAATCTCCTGATGTACTTCCTATAATTAATGATTTAGTTTTAGACTACTATTATGATAATGATCTCGTACCTGATTTGAACATAAGTAGTGCATTATTAACAAAACCTTCAGATCCACCAGCATGTACCATGATAATACATGGACCTTTGCCAATAGGTTTTTAAAACCCAGAATAGAATTATCTGTTCAATTTTTTGGGTTTTTATGACAACTGTTGATATAGGACTCATCTGTAAAAATAATTGGTCTCTATCTTGAATGCATTGCTGCAGTTGACGTAAATATTGGATACGCTTTAAGCATATGTCATATGATTCCATCAGAACCTTTCTTTTATCAACAGTGTTGCACCATCTACAAACTTATGTAATAAGTTAATACGAGTGAATCTCACAAATAGTTATATGACTTACCGAAAACCCAATTTTTTAATAATCTTTCCCAAAGTCGAAAGTCCACCTTTAAAATCAATACCCCTTTGCAGAATTTTATTGTGGATATCTGTTAATTTAAATGTAATTATATTTACCATGTAAAAATTGTTTCATTACCTTTTAACGTAGGCACTCTCTTTTCAATAATATAAAAATTATGTATAATGGATTTTATCTGCTCCAATTCCCCCTGATACAAATTACTTTTAGAAAACTTTGTTGCTTTGCCTTGGGAAATTTCCTTCATATCTGATATAACTTTACGATAAGTGAATTCACCTATCTTCGTAGCAGCTAAAATTCTCTCCTTAAAGTTTGACAAAGGGATTGTCAATCCCTCCATGGCTTCTTTTGTCATGATTTCTATGACGTTTGCAACAATTTCTCGAGCTTGACTATGCAAAATCTTTCCACGAACGCCGATCTGTTTCGATTTGTTTGCCATTGTTTGGTGACTATAAAAAGACAAAAAACATACTTGTAAATTACGCTTAAAGCACAGATATTACAAACTTACCAAAATATACACCAAGGGTCAAAAAGAGCTCTGAAAAAACTGTTTATTAAAAGAAAGTGTAAAAGTCAGAAATATAACCTATAACTCAAGCGTGCACCAAAATGTAAATAAACTACTTAAAATTTCTACGCCTATGAATTGCGCACGCGACGGCAAATTGTCGAATTGTGACCAATATTGGTTTGTACGCACTGTGTTGTTCTGAAAGTATTTAAACTCTAGTAAATAATATTCAAAAATTAATTTATACTGCCCCAGGAAATACTGGCAAAATTATTTCAAATAAATTTAAAGAAATTTTCAAAAAAATAGTGGTTATCAGCTGTAAACGAAAATTAACAAAATTTTGACTCTGGACGAAAATCGGGAAGATCTGGATGTACAATTAGATTTGTCCATATTAACCGCATTAAAAAATGCACCTATAACGTCTGTAGACGTGGAAAGAAGTTTTTCCACCTATAAATATATACTTTCTGATAGACGTCAAAATTTTCTACCAGAAACTATAGAAAAGCATATAATTATAAATTGTTTTGCAAATCAACGCAATGAAGCATAGGAGTATTAAGTACCTATAATTTAAAATTTATAATACCATATGAACACAAATTATTTAGATAAGGGGTGGCCACGGTAAACAAAATCACTGTCTAGGATAGGTTCAGCTTGTTGTTGGTTCTACATGTCAATTAAATGTCCGTTTTGATTTGATTCAATCATGCAACGTACGTTCAGAATTCCAAAGCCACCCTCTATCTAAATAATTTTTGTTCATATGGTAAGTATATTATATTATTATTAATACGTATTATGTTAATTATGTATTATTTTTTAACTAACAGTTTCAATTTTTTATGTAAATACTTTCTTGTAAAACTTTTTTGCATATTATCTTTTAAATTTTTTTTTATTAAAGATGTAAAAATCACATTTTTTATTGGTTGTTTATTTTGCATATTTCGAAAAAATAATGCATATTTTCTGCATATTTCTGCATTTATGCATATATTTTGGCATTTTATAATGCATAAAATCCGCTCTCTAGTTATAACATACATTTTGCCAAGAAAGCAAGGTTTGTGATTTACGTATTGTACCCAATTCCGAATTGTGTAAATGTAATGTTTATTTCAGATAGTGCTTATAAAGGCTCTCTTTACCTTTATCTTTCACTTTGTAGATTAATATTTCGTAAGCACTTCATATTTATGATAAGCCACAAATTTAAGTACTAATCCTTACTAGATATATATTAAAAAGTTGAAAAATTAAAATGAGTGAATTTAAAGAAAAGGTTGTGCTAGTTACCGGTGGGGCACAAGGAATTGGTTTGGCTTGCATACGTGAATTTCTTATTAACGGAGTTAAGGTATTAAGGTATTTATGCCCGAACTTGTTTCTAATGCTTTATTACAAGGGTGTGACGTTAATTGACTTTGACACTGAAAAAGGAAAGGAATCAACTAAACTTCTAAACGAAGAATTTGGGGAAGGGAAGGTTATTTTTCTAGCAGTAGACGTTTCTAACAGCGCCCAATTTGAAGGTTTGGATTTTTTTGATTGACTAAATAAAAATTTTAAGTTAACTTATTTTTCCTCTATCATCTATTAACAATTTGCTTATTACTAACGTAGTACTTGCAATAAAACTACTTCTCTCAGTAATACCGTAAGATGAAAGTAACCTGCAAGCAATTATTACGATCATTATTAACATGTATAATTCATTACAATTTAAATCGTTTCTTCCCGCTTCATTTTTGTATTTACCTACGCTTCCAATGTTCAGTAGTACTCAATAAATATTTTGGCATTCCACATCCATCGGAAACGTGATTTAATGGTTTCTTTTCCTCATCATTTGAAATGCAGAGGTGCAATAAATGCATCTTATGGCATATGTTGTGTTCTATGAAGGGCGTCATTTATTTTCCGATAGTTTTCTGCATTTATATCCAGTTCAACGGAAAGAAGGAGGGCCCTTCTAAAAAATACCTCAAATACTTCTTTTGGTAATGCAATGTACCAAAATACTCGCATTTTCTCGCTTCAAGCATAATTTTAGTACCTCCATCTGTCTACTCTATTCAGAACCCGTTCCACATCACTTAATTCTTGTTGATCGTACACGTTTTTCTTTGCTTCAGAAGAGTGTAGGGAAGAGAAAGTACGAGTAAGGTTTCCTTAGTAATAATTTAACTATCTTTGTAAAGCAACATCACAACTTACACTGTAGATATTATGAGTTTTAGGATTATCATTGTTATTACCTTTAAGTCGAAATGATCATAATTAATTTGTTATGGAGATAATATTTCTGCTCCGAAATAGCGTACTCCCTAAATATGTAATCGCGTCTACATTCATCCAAGACACGGTGTGTCCAATTGCTATAACAAATAACACACTCACTAGTTAGAAAGTAACTTTTATCCAAATTTACAACAAATTTTAGATGCATTTAAACAGTCCTTCAACCATTGGAAGAAACTAGATATTGTGCTAAACAATGCTGGAATTATGAGTGATGGTAAATGGGAGTCTACAATTTTAACTAACTGCGTAAGGAATGTTAGGGAAGTTCATTCTAACGAGTGTACGTTTTTTCTTTTTTTTAGAAAGGAACGCTGCAGGGAACGCTTTTGGGATTTGAGTACATGAGCAAAAATCAAAAAGGTCGCGGTGGAGTTATTATTAATATCGGATCATCAGCTGGAATAACTCCTTTTCGCCCTCTTCCAATATACTCTGCAACAAAAAGCTTTATAGTTTCTCTAAGTCGATCTTTAGGGAGCTCAATATACTTTGGTCACAATGGAGTAAAAGTGCTAACTGTATGTCCTGGACCAACAGCCACAGAGATTATGACACGAAATTTAAATGTTTTTATTACAAGCTTATGTCCAGATATTCTAGAAGTTATGATGGAAGAAATTGAAGGAAAAACTCCGCAAACGTAAGTTAGGACTTCTGTTTGACAGGTATTAACAGAATTAAATTTAGGACTGAAGAATTTGCAAAAAATTTATTAACTGTAATAAAAAATGGACAAAATGGTACCGTGTGGCTTATTGCGAGGAATCAATCTACTGAAATCGATTTTGTTCCTCTTGATAAACAGTGCAAACTATAAATGGTGTAAGATTAAAACTGTTAAATCAAAACCTTACTGAGAAAAAGATATTAAATTACAAATTTAATGAAACATCTTTATTTCATAACTCTTACGTAACTAGGAATGGTGCATTGGAGTTCGTATGAATTTTTGTATTTTGAATTATTACGTTAAAAACAGAAACAAGTTATAGTTCAAATTAACTACGTCAGTAGTCTAAAAGTATGCTTATGTACCTTTCTACCCGAAGGCACGGATTTGCACTCTGCAAAGGGAACTATCAGTTTTGTTTAAACGATAAACACTGAAACACCACCTTCCTTTTGTATATAAATAAATCTATAGGTCTGCTGGTGACGATGTGGTGTTCCACTCGTTAAAAATCCCTTGCCATTGGTTAGGATAAAATTATTGTAAGGGTATTACTAATAGGTTGTCATGTGTATTTGAACGCCCTGTATATATATATATATATATATATATATATATATATATATATATATATATATATATATATATATATATATATATATATATATATATATATATATATATATATATATATACATATGTACATTTTTTTCTTTTTATTCTTTTTTTTGCTAGTGGCTCAATTTGCGCTAACGAAACTTGATTTTTGTTTGTGTTCATCAAGGTACAAGTGAAAGTAACAATATACTGTTTAATTTTTCTAAGTTGTAGTGGTTTTCGAGTTAAACTTTTCGTATTGCCGTTTAGATTTGATTTCTGGAATTGGCAATTATATATTTTGTGGATTAATTAATTGGATATAGGAAAGTTGAAGTAGTTTTCCTGTGAATTTTTATAAAAGGTTTCGTTAAAATAATATGTAGTTGTAGATAAGAAAAGTTGGCATGTAAATTGTAGGATGTGATTTAGTGTTAAATAATTATCATTATCGTTTAAGTAATAAATCTGTGGACGACATTTTGCACTTGAGCCGTGTACGTCGCAGTGCCAGCAGTTTTCTTTCAGGTTAAAACGTGGTTGAGAAAGACGGTGCAATATTATGGAGAGGGGAAGAACCTGTTTTTTTGCGTGATTAATTGCGCGAGGATTCTCGATCTGACTTTCGTGAGTAAGAGATGTGATCTGTGAACTTGGGGGCGTGCCATTTTCGAATACCTGGAGGACCGAACTTTTGGAAAAGTTGTTTGCAACTAACCGCACCTGTTTGGTGGATATTTGTGTAGACGTTGATCCCTTGTGGTTATTTATTTTGAAGTTACGGACCGTGGGGTCAATTAACAAACATTTCACTAAGTGATGTATTTATTTAAGTGCATCTTAGTGGTGAATCGTGGTCGCGCTTAAGGCGAATTCATATCCTCACTGTAAATAATTTGTAAAGAGACCCTTTTTTCTATTTTAATAATTAAACAGACTTGTAAATAGAGCTACTGATTTAGTTGAACATTAAAGTATGTAAATATCTCTTGTGTAAAAGCTACTCGTTTTGTGTACGTAAACTATATAACGCCCTGACCAATTAAGTTCAACGTATCGCTATCGAAATTAAGACTGGGAAATTACCTCATTGGTTGGCCGATTACGAACATTCTGCTGGTATCCTGAGTCTTTCTCATTGCTTTTATTGCTATCTGGTGGAGGCATCTTCAAGAGTTACGTGTAGAAGGTATAATAGACGAACAGTTAATTTGAGATCTCCTCCCGACCAGCGAAAGCAATATTTTACGAAAAGTAGTAATTTTATTATTCAAACTAAAAAATGAATTGAGAGCTAAATTTTGATTTCAATTTTGTTGATTCATTTTAAAAGTAACCATTGGTAATTTCCTATTTGAATCATTTAGTGTCATACAGTTTTTTTAATGAGTGTTATTAAATATTTGGGTTGTTTAATGTAACACATTAGAGGAATTTTAAATGACGTTTATCTAGTTTGTCTAATTATTTTAGTTTGGAGTTCAATTAATGACAGAGCTTTGGAGTTGAGTAGTATTAAAATTTGAGTTAATAAGATTTAAGCGTAGCTTTTAACGTTAATTTTTTATTGCGTTTGAGTGTATTTTGTTCACAAGCGTTGGGGGTAACGTAGCGAAATATAAAGTTAAAGAAGTCATTGAAACCCCAACAGCTGATTTGCGCCCATGCTATTTTGGTATTTGAGCGTGTCGATATTTTTAAGGTTTGTTCTAGAGCTAAAGTTTCGAAGCATCCCCGACGCGCACCTCGAGGTAGCCAACGTAAGGTAGTGAGATCTTTTGACTATTGAAGTCCGATTTATCTATGTGTGCCCAGGTGTATTCTTACCGATATCGTCTTAATAACAATCTGGCGCCCTTTCACTTGAATTTATTCTAATTACGACACACCCTTATCTGCGACTTTAGATAATACGACTAACCACCTTCAGTGTTTTTAAATTCAAAAAACGTGCCCACGCCCTCTGTCCTACCGAGCCAGTCCGGTGCACTCTAATTATCTGTTATCAGCCGTTTTAGTTTCATTTTCAACCGTGACAAGGTATGGTAGCTAATGTATATAAAGAGGCTTGGAACTCAGCTATTCCTAAAAGTTGACTCACAATACAAATAATTCCAGAGAGATTCTAGTAAATGTGTTGTGTGGTTGGTAATTGAGATTATTACTATTAAACTAATTGTCTTAAAATGACACCGAAAATATCTGTCTTAGGAATCTGAACAGAGGAATGCTTAACAGACTTGACACAAATGTGGAGCCTCAAGCTATGTTAGTTGTCGAATGTAACGTCTCCCTTGGTTTCTAAAAATTGTATTAAACTGTGTGCAAACGGTTTAAGCCCAAATATTGTAGTTGTTACGAATGACGAAAATTAGCAAGTGAAGGACATTTATTACGCTTTATAAAATAAAAGTGTTGCGGATGGCGAATATACAATGCAGTGTCAAGGGTGTTTCCAAAGCCATTACGAAAGTTAATGTCTATCAGCGCCAATATCCGTATGCCTTTGTCCGTCAATTAATCAACTCTGTGCTGATAGCAATTACATATTTTGCCACGATAGAGTTGGTTCTCGTTACCCCAAGTTGAGCGTGCGGGCCGGAGGGCGTGCTGCGTGAGTACGTGCGCGCGCGCGTGCGTGTGTGTTGGTTGTGTGCGTATGTGTATGCGTGCGTGCGTTCGTGTGCGTGCGCGCGTACATGCGTGGGCTCGTGGGTGAGTGCGTGTTTTCGCTAAGTTTTGTCTACTGATTGAGATTCGTCGATTAAAAGCTAGCATATGTCTTTACGAGTATTTCTTTCTTCAACTTCCGATATTACTGTTTCCATCCCATCGGAGTTTTGGCATGAGCCTTTTGCAAATTTAGTTTATATTTTAGTTCGTCAATTTCCTTTGCTAATTTACATATTGTTTCATTAATTGTATTCTGGTCACAATTATCACAATGAAAACACACTTTTGTGTCACTATTACAGACAAGTTATATATCTAATCGGGACAAACGTGAGCGTGTGGTGTAAATAGGCACGTTACACTTATCACAAACTTCTTCTTTATTACCACTTAATGCTTTATCGCGCCCACCACATTTCTTTATGAGAGACATCTTAATACAAACACTTATTCCAAAATTTAGTTATTATTTTAACTTATTAGTGCAAATACAATTATTGCAATAATAATAATGGCGAGTTTTAAATTTTAGTGATTTATACTCGACTTATACAGGGTGTTACGCTAAAGTTGGTCTCCGGTGGTATACTCAGCACCCTTTCGTTGCAGAGCGTTCGGAAAAAATGTACGATAAAAGTGGCCAAGAGAAACTGTTGCAAATTATTTTGAAATTCGTGCTTCTACCCCGCTACATGGCGTAGCATAGCTGCCTTTTTATAGAAAATTTGGCGATTAGCGTATAAGAAAAACATTATTAATATAATGTTTGTAATGTTTTGATACTTTTTCGTAATGCACTTTTAGATCTAGGCCCCAAAATGATGGAGGGGGGAGAGATTTATAAAATAGTTCTCGTTTGACAAAAAAATTTTGTAGGCACACCAATGCAAAAAAGTATAATATTTTGCTTTTAGAGCCTCCGCTAAGGGGTGTTTTTTTAAATAGTAGTTTTCGATTTTCTTGAAATTTTTAAATGCAACCACACGATTATTCACAGCGAGAAAATACCTTAAATTGTAAAATATTGGTAAAAGAAGCAGTTCAATATCTTCATTAGTTAAAGATCTACAGCCAATGAAATTGCAAAGCCTAATATTTTATCACCTATGCATGTCTTGTTTCAATGTTTTTCACAAATATTAAATATTTGGTGCGAAAAACACCACATGACCTTCCAACCTACAAAATGGAAATTAAAAGAAATGAAATAATTTTAATAACATTTTTTAGGATAATTATTTAACCTCTTTTATAAGAAGTTCATTACGAAAATAGGCAACATCGTAAACGCAAAAACAATAGTATATGTCAAACAGACGTTTAAAACTTCATGACAGACAAAGTTTAATAAACATCCAAAATCTGTTTACCCAAGTTAAGTTCCTCCATCTAAATTTTGGCCAATGTAAGTAGCGACCAGTTTTACACCAACAAAATTATAAAAACCGGGAAATTTAAAAATGTCACTTTGTCAAGACTAAATTACGAAGCGTTTAACACACAGCAGAAGTTTCAAATTGTTTATGCCTTGTAAAAATACATATTAAAGAAGGTACAAGAGACTGAAAATCTTTACAGTAAAGCGAAGTTTGGAAATTACAGGTGGACTTTGGTATACACAAAAATTCGTCACATACTATTTTTTAATTACATAAAATAAAGTAACACAAACATAGTTCAAAAATATTTGAAGTTTTGGATTAGATCAAAACAGAGCGTCCTTTTATAAGGACGATAGGATTACATACTACATTTAGAATAAGATACGGTTGCAAAACACACTTTACTTTGTTCTAAAAACAGAGAACAGAAAACAGTTAAACTGTGTGATATTAAATAAAACAGAATTAGTGACTGTTCTGTTAGCTACTACAGTTGAAAGCATGTTCCGGGTTTTAAAAATGCGCCCAATAACAGAGTTGCATTTAACTATTGCGGGAATTTTTGGGGAGGAGCTTAACTATTTCTGTTCGGTAAACCGAGTATAGATGTGTATTAACATCTGTCTGTCATAGAGTTTTAAACGTCTATTTGACATAGATTATCGTTTTTGTGTTTACAATGTTGCCTATATTCATAATAAACTTCTTATAAAAGAGGTTGCATAATTCTTCTAAAAAAATGTTATTAGAATTATTTCATTTCTTTTGATCTCCATGTTGTAGGTTAGAAGGTCATGTGGTGTTCCACGCCAGATATTTTGATATAATGTTGCCTTTCAAACTATTTATCGCCTATTGCCTAGCAGAAATACAGGCGTTTTTAAAACATTGAAAATAAACGGCGAGCATACAGTACCTACGTCTCTGCGGTAGAATGGCATTTTAAAAACTTCTCGACAACAAAATTTACAACAAAAAAGACAATAAGCAAACTTCAAAAGAAATTTAAACGAAAACGTTGCATTGCCGCCCTTGTTTCTTTTTAAATATTTGTGACGTCAACGACTTTAATTTTAAAGGTAATAAATTGAAAAAGTAAAGATTTTATAAATTTTTATATTCTTTTGTACAGGGTGTCCCGTTTTCGGTACTTTTGCGAGGTATTTCCCTTATTTTTAAGATAGAGGGTTGCGGTTTCGCCACAGTGTGCGACTTTTTTGTAAGATTAAAGATAGCGCCAGCGGTATTTTCATAGCCCTTTTGGTTTCTGAGATATAAGGTAGAATTGAAAAGTGTCACTTTTGAGACACCGTTCGTATCTCGGTTATCTTTAAATTTATTTAGTTATGAAGCAAACATATGTTTTTTTTTAAATAGACCACCCAGTATATTGTTTCTTATAAGTATTAGGCATAATGTGAGCTTTCCAACGGTATAAATTGTATACAATTATTTTCAAAGTGTGCAATTAGTGGGCTATAGTTAACTTGTTAGGAACAAAAGAGCAAAATGTCGAAAGCTTTGCTGTTTTGTCAGTTTTTGATTATTAGCATAATATTTTTGTTGTTCCTATTTTACTATATTTAATTTATTATTTTACAATAATGGCGGTTTACGAACATAATGAAAAATATGGTATGTTGGTTTGTTTAATCTAATGCAAAACCCCCAAGAAGCTTGGGAATTTCATTTACAAAAGTAACATATTTTGAGCGTTATGGTTAGGATAATTTATTAGTTCTTATTACAGCATTTCAACTTGATTGTGATAAAATAATTGAGTGTTACTCAAAACACCTGGAGAAAACAAAAGTGAAATAGAATTTTGAAAAACAAAGGGGTTTTAAAGGTGATTTTCAAAATGACCGCTATTTTCCTTTGTGCAACATTGGCACATTTTTGTTATGCTTTTAGTAGCGTTAAAAAGAATCAGGCCTTTTTTTGCAAATTGCGGAAAGTTAAATCGATTGCCGCACGAAGCTCCGCGACAGACTGATATTGTGATTTATGGATTTTATTTTGCATGAAATCCCGTAAGAAGAAATCTAATCCATCTTTGAAGAAAGTTATCATCTAAAAATGCCATATAAGCGCGGAGTTGTGGCTTGGGGCACCGTCTTGTTGAAGATAAACGGCATTATAAAGGACCAATGGAACATTTTCCATCAGTTTTGGAATAACTTCCTCAAGGATTTCTCGGTACCGAAGCGCTGTAAGACCTCCATAAATTCTGTAAACTAGAGGCCCCAACCTCACAGCGTCCTTACTGTCCCCCCTAAAATGTAATGGTGATTTTCTGCGGACTAATTTCTTATATCAAGGGGATTGAAAATTCCCGCACTTGAAAAATAAGATTATTCAGACCAGATAACGAGTCTGCCAAAAGATTCATCAGTATGTATTTGTTGTAATTACCATTGGCAAAACAGCATTCGTCCCTCGGCATCGTATGGTGTAAATGTTGAATTATGAGCAATTAATAGGGATGATACTTACATTCTTTTGAGTATCAAGCAGTTGCTTACCCAATTTGTTTGCAAGAAGATGAAAGCGTGGCTTCTGCATAACCCAATACGTTTATTTATTTTCTCTCTCTACCTTGTTCGGTATATGCCTTTGGACCGGGCTTGATAAGTGATCCGTGTTCTACTAAATTTGGTTTAACCCTTTTGCTACCAGTGGGACACATATGTCCCAAAAAATTCATAAAATTCCAGTGGTATTAATATGTCCCGTAAACGCACAGTGTTCGCGTGTTATGGTAGTGTTCCAGACGAAAAACTTTACATTTGGCAGCATTGACGGGTCTGTTTATTCTTTGTATGCATGACGAGTGCACGTGTTAGAGAGCGTGCTGTGTATTTACTTGGTTATCTTTTGTTATATTGGATATATTTCGTCGGCGAGTATTTTATTTTGTTCTTTTATTATTAGCAAACTTGATAAAGAAATAAAATCATTTATACATGCAATGTCTTATCGATTTTTTATAGTGGGACTATGTGTCCCAGTGGTTATTTTTAATTGCTGGATAACTTACACTTTACATTTTTAGGTAATATGGCAAGAAAGCGGTTAACATCAACAGAACTAGAGCAGTTGGCTGAGAATTCGTCAGATATCGAATCGTTAGATAAGTGTGAGGATGAAGGTGAAAGGGATCCTTACTTTTCAAGTGATCCTTGTGCACCACATTTTGTGTGACATCGGATTCATTTGGAGAAGAAAAAAGTAATTTTGCGGAAGCAGGAGTGCCACAAGTTGCTCATTATTGGTCAAATAATCCATCAGTTCGAAATATTTTTACATTTCTTATATTTTAATCACCTGTAAAGCCTGAGAATGGAAGTAAAGTATAGTACACTGAAAAGCTATTAGAAACGTTTCAAACGTCGAGGTCTGACAGTTCGCGACAAAGCATTGACGAAAGTATGGTCAAATTCAAGGGACGGTCGTCGCTGAAGCAATACCTTCCAATAAAACCAGTAAAGAGAGGCAATAATTACGGGCAAGGTGTGATTCACAAACAGGCTACACATATGACCTAAATATTTATCATGGAAAAGAAGTAGGTGCTTTGAAAGAAGAAAATACGCTTGGTGGAAATGTAGTTTTGAAACTTTATGAAACTATAAAAGATAGGCCGGCTGTTGCCGATAGATTTTTTACGTCAATCCTTCTTTTATACACAACCCAATTTACAGCTGTTGGAACTGTCATGCTAAACAGAAAGGATGTCTCGAAACAATTTGTAAAACTAAAAAAATGAACGAAGGAGAGTCTGTGTTTTTGACTAATGACGCAGACACTCGCTGTAAGGTGGCGCGACACCAAGGATGTTGTTCTTGTAAGTAACTGCGACAAAAATGAGGAAACCACTGTAAATAGGAAGGACAAAGATGGCGAAAACGCGACGTTCCATGTCCAACTTCAATTGCATTCTATAATGCAGTTATGGGCGTAGTCGATCTCGCAGATCAGATGGCAGGAGTGTATCAAATTGACGGCCGGTCTGATAAATGGTGGAAGAAGGTATTTTATCGCCTTTTGCTTATTACTATGGTAAATGGATGGATCATAGAGAATGACATTTGTAGCGAAAACCAAAAGTGAAAACCACTTGTAAAATTTCTGTTCGCAGTAGCTGAAGATCTTATTACAATGGGACGAATAAATTCCAATGTACCTACCAAAAAACGATGCTTAGGAAGACCGAGGACTAGCTCAAAGAAAATGAGGAATGTAGGGGACCACATGCCTGTTGAAGGGGGTACAAGACGACGATGCGCAAAGTGAACTTTGTACAACCTGTTTTACACCATACCACAAATAAATTATGTTCAATTTTTTATACAGGTTTTTGAGATTTTTTGTTCTTAGGTAATAGTGGTTTATGTTCAACAAAGATTCTTTAGTTGTCAAAACTACCACTGTTTATTAAATTTTTTAGAAATTAACAATTCATTTTTATATACATATCACACTTAAAACTAAATATAATAATAAATGTGTATTGTGTTGTATTGGTGGTGCGCTGCTCAGAGATCTTCTTCCTTTTCAGGGCGTGGATTGCGAAGTTGTTGGGTTGCGTATCGTGTGGATTGCTTGTTGACAGTGTTGTGCTTTTCATTGTTGGTCGTTCGGAAAAAAGAAAGATGAGTTGTGGAGATGTGGTGATGACGGGAAGGGCCCTCTCCATATCGAGACCTCCGAGGAGGCCCAATATGGCGTCGAACCCTAAGGCGGGTTGGGCAGGCGGGGTAACGACAGCGGCGGGAGCCGTTCTCGGTACTTCCGCCTTCTCAACCTTGCCTGCTGTCGCTCGGGCGTAACTGACGCCGGTTGTCAGGGTATTTTGAACACCCTGTATACGTAGTGGGTAATTTTGTTTATAGTCTTATGTAATTAGTTAGATTCCGTATATAAATTTTTTTTGTTGTCAAATTAAGTTTCATAGTAAATTTCGCTTTAATGTGTGTGGTGAGCTTTAGATTCTTTGTTTGTGAAATTATTATTCCGAAATTTAGATTGTTTTTCGTTATATTTCTCGTTTATAGAAGTTTGGTTAACGTTTATTTGTAAATAGTTGTATATAAGTTTAATTAAGGTTCATTTCGTTTGATTTCCGAAAAATATAATAGAAAATGAAGTAATTTAAATGAATAGTATAGGTTTATCTGTATGATGTCATGGTCGCGCCATACAGACGCTTACGTATAGTTGTCCAGTTTATTATTAGGTATTTTGGTTTTGATTCATAGAGATTGCATGTGGGCTTATTGTTCGTACTTTAAGGTAAACATACAGAGGCTGTATTCGTTGATCTTGCTGACGGTTAGTTTTTCAAAATTTACCGAGTCCTTACGGACGAAAACGAAATTGTAGTACGGGGTACTTTGGTTTCCCTTCCGTTTTTAATTGGTTGAATTATATTAGATAAGATTTTTTATGAGTAGTGGGATTAAAAATCCAAGATGGAATTTGTTAATAATTTTTGGCAGTCTTAGACAGGTCTCGTTTTCGAGTAGTTGCACGTTGCCGCTTGTGTTACGCTTAGGGGTGATTTAGAACGTTGATACTTTGGACCTTGTGGTGTTTAACGAACGTACTTTTTGTGTAATAAGGGTAGTTTAACTACTGAAGTAACCTGTGAAAGGGATTTATGAAAATTGTTCATTCACCAAAGGATTATACCTAGTGCCGATTTCGGTTTTACGTAAAATTACCTGGAGGACATCTTCGTGTTTTTTTAGTGCGTCGATGGACTTTTGGTTTATATCGCCTTTGCGGATTTGCTTAAAATCATCGTTCTTACAGTGCCACCTATTTATCGTACAAAGCGTGTGTAAAGATAAAGAAACTATCGCAATATATTAAAATATATTTAGTTATTTAAACAAATTATTAAGGAGTTTTAGTGGAAAATAAAATTATTTAAAAGAACATTAAAAGCTAAAAGTTATCAAATAATTTTGAACGCTCACATTATTATTGTACAATAAGTTTTGGTTAATGCAGTAACATTTTGACGAGTTAACTTAAGAAGTTGTTCGTGTATAAAAGAATATCAGTCAACATTTATCTTCATCTTTTGCCGGACCTGGGAGTTTCCATTCCGTTATAGCTGTAGCCGATCACCTGGTTCGTACCATCCGTTGTAACACAGAGGAGGTGCTATCTAGACCTTGTAAGGTATTATAACATTGTGTTTTTATTGAAAACTTTTAAGATTGTTGTGTGTTTCGAATTATTTTATTTGTTGAAGGTTTGAAAGCGGAGTTGTGTCTCGTTTTTTTGTTAATTTAAACTGTGTTTTGAATTTAGTTATTGGAATTAATCGTAACTCTAACGCTCCGCCTTCACACTTTTTTTATTTTATTAGTAAAGGGCAATTGACCCTGTAGTTGTGTGGATATATAATCCACGGTTTATTTATATCTAGGTTAAACGATTTAGACTGGCTAAAGCAGAACTCTGATCAGACGACCTGACGCCTAATAAGCCTTTGTATTATTTTTTTTGTTTTGTTTATACGCATTTTCGTATGTCTATATTTATACTGATTTTATTATTTTATTATAGCTTTGTTTTGTTTTATAAATGTGTTTGGTATTCTCTGAAAACCCTTCTGTGTTGCATACCAGTTTTTTTTTGTTTTTGCAAATTTACCGATAATTTAAGTTATAACGTAACGAAGTTAGTTTTTTTATTATTGAGTAATAACGTAACTTTTGTTTCTATTTTTTTTGAGTAATAGCGTTCTTAATATTTAGTGTTTTATTTGAATTTTTTTTGTGTTTTGTTTTGATTATTAGTTAACGTCAAATTATTTACACGGAGGTGTATTAACGTAACGTTATTGAGTGTTGATCACGCTTTTATTTGACAAGTGTGTAGTGTTTTTTTTTAAGCCCGATTTTAGGTGGTTTGCTGAATTGCTGTCCAGCCCACCTGGGATTGATTACGAATAGGTAAGCGCATGTTTTTTGGATGTTTAGACACGCTATGTACTCGTAATTTTGGCACGACAACCCTTATTTTTGTCTATCAAATATCCTGGCGCCCTTAACCGAAACGATTTTGACTTCATTCCCTATTTTGACTGACGTACGATTTATTATTCTGGATGTGCAAAATTATTAACATCAATCCACGACCCACACGCTGACTAGTCGAGGCAAAAAGGGGCCAATTTATCTGTAATCCCGTTCTACCACCCGTTTATACCGTTACAGGTAAAGTTGGCGCTTCAACGTGGGACATTTTAGGGTGGTTTTTTCTCGTAGATTTTTATTTTTGGTGACATCTTAGGATAGTATTTCAGTATTTTCGCTTCAGGATTATTTTATTGTTGAATTAAGTTTTTTATATACGTATCGAAAGATTAAATATGGGTTATAAAATTAATGTAGATAGGCTTACACCTAGTGAGGTAAGATATGAGATAGCGGTTAGAGGTGGTGATCTTTCGTTAGGGGTAACTGCGTTACGAGCTTTATTACGGAATATTTTAAGCGAGGAGAGTAGTGGTAAAATTGCATCACGTCCCGATTATCCTTTCGATTTTGAAACAGATAAGATTGCTATTGAGGAAACGAAATTGGAATTAGGAAAATTATTAGAGGAAGTCAAAATTAATCCGTCCACAAAAATTTTAACGACCATAGAAACCAAGCTCAAACATTTGTTAGGTAGAGTTAATAATTCAATTCCGAAAACCGATATCGATGTTAAGATTAAAGAAAGTTTGTTTGTTGAAATTGCGGTAGCTCAGTCTACATACGAAATTTTGGATAAACGTGTAGTTTCAAAAAGTTCACCTTTGGAAATAGTAAGCAGTGTTTCGAATAATGACGATCAAAATTCAAATACAGATATTTCAGTACCGATTAGTAATTTAAATTTAAGTACATCACCTGTTAGGAATGTAGTTGTAAAAAGTACACCGGTTTGCAAGTGGAATTTATCATTTTCGGGAGATACCAAATCTTTATCGCTAAGTGATTTTTGGAACGGATTTCAGAATTACAGATTTCACGTAGAGTTGATGACGCACAATTATTTTCGGAATGTTTAGATTTATTTACGGGTAACGCTTTGATTTACGTTCGTTCCGTTAGAAGGGAAGTTAGGACTTGGGGTGAGTTGGTGGAATTGTTGAAAATTCAATTCCAGCCAATAGATTATGACGATAGATTATTAGATGAGATTAAGCGTCGTACTCAGGGTACGGACGAGACTATAGGAATTTATATCGCTGTTATGCGGACTTTATTTTCGCGTTTGAACGAAACTTTGTCGGAGGATAAGCAATTACGTATATTGCGGAAAAATATCGCGCCTTCTTATCAGGCACAATTAGGTCTAACGGAGGTTAACTCGATTAACGAATTAATTAAGTATGGAAGACTTATCGAAGAAAGAGTTCAAGCAATGAATAGTTATGTACCGCCTAGTCGGAAACGCTCCGATCTAGAAGTAGATTTAGCGTACGTGGGAGAAACCCCACCGGTTGTCACGATCAAGAATAAGGAAGTACCGATCCAGGAAGGAAAGATAACGCCGAGTAGAGTTGAGGGAAGATCATGTTGGAATTGTCAGAAGACCGGACATCTAGCGTCAAGTTGTAAGGATACCATTAAGAATCGTTATTGTTATCGTTGCGGAAAGAAGGATTTTACGGTCAAGAATTGTCCTAAGTGTTCGAATTCGGGAAACGGATTACGGAGACAATAAAGAGCCGCGTATTGTCTTCTAGAATTTTGTTAAGTCGGCAGTGTATTATAATTCATTAAGAGCTAGGGATGACGCGAAATTTTTAAAGACTAAAGTTGTTTTGGATTACGTTTTGATTCTAAAGATTCAGATGAAAGACCATTTGTGAACGTTAAAATTTACGGACAAGAGTTATTAGGTTTGTTGGATAGTGGGTCAACGAAGACCATATTAGGAGAAAAAGGTTGGAAAAATTAAGTCATTTAGGAGTTAAGTTAGATAAACGATTTACGTCAACGTGTTTGTAGCAAACGGTCAGTCAGTTAGGAGTATAGGTACCGCGACTGTACCAATCGAAATTAAGGAAAAGTTGTCATTTAAATGTTCTTGTTGTACCGGATATACCGCATCATCTTATTTTGGGAGTAGACTTTTGGAAACAGACTAACATCATACCGGATTTACGTAAAGGCGAGTGGAGATTTGAAAATTTAGAAACAATTGAAGCTTTGGAGAATGGAGAGCCTGGAATACAGTCCCGATTAGATTTGAGTAGCGATCAATTGCAGAGATTAGACAAGTTAGTCACCGATTATTTCACGTCTATCGAAGGTAAAGAAATTGGATGTTTCTTTAGTTCAACACCATATTAAGACCAATAGCGAACCAATTAAGCAACGATATTATCGTGTGTCACCGTTTATTCAGCAACAAATAGATCTCGAGTTGGAAAAATGTTGAAGATGGATGTGATTGAGAAATCTAATAGCGCTTGGTCAAGTCCGATACTACTAGTAAAGAAGAAGGATGGGAGTTATAGGTTTTGCGTGGATTTTCGAAAAGTAAATAAAGTTACCGAGCGAGATGCATATCCGTTACCGTACGTTTCAGCAATTTTAGACCGTTTACGTGACGCAAAATACATATCGTCGTTGGACATTGTCAGCGTATTGGCAGATACCAATGGCTGAAGACTCTAAGCAATATACCGCTTTTACTGTACCCAACAGGGGATTATTTCAGTTTAAACGACTACCGTTCGGTTTGGCTAACGCACCAGCCAGTTGGCAACGATTTATTGACCGAGTTTTGGGACCGGAATTAGAACCTTATGTTTTCGTTTATCTTGATGATACGATTATTTGTACACCTACATATGAGAAACACCTAGAAGTTCTACAAGAAGTTTTTCGTCGATTTACCGAGGCAGGAATAACGTTAGGCAGGGACAAATGTACCTTTTGTCAATCGGAGTTACGATATTTAGGTTACGTAATTAACGCGGATGGGTTATCGGTAGATCCGGATAAAGTTAGCGCAATTTTAAAGATACCGACACCTAAGAGTGCTACGGAAGTAAAGCGAGTTATCGGAATAGCTAGTTGGTACCGTCGTTTTATTAAAAATTTTTCTACGATTATAGCGCCTTTAACGAAATTATTAAAGAAATTTGCAAAATTTGTTTGGGATGAAGATTGTGAAAGCTTTTGGAATTTTGGATTGTTTAGTTACCGCACCCATATTATCGTGTCCAGATTTTTCGCTACCATTTACTGTGCAAACTGACGCTTCGGATTATGGCATTGGATCAGTACTAACGCAGACCATTGATGGTGAAGAAAGAGTCATTTGTTATAACAGCAGATCATTGACGAAAAATGAAAGAAAGTTTTCGACTACCGAAAAAGAGTGTTTAGCAGTACTTTGGTCAGTAGAGAAATTACGTCCATATTTGGAGGGAGCAGAATTTACGGTTATTACCGATCACGCATCGTTAGTTTGGTTACATAATTTAAAGGAACCTACCGGTCGATTAGCGCGTTGGGCTATACGCCTTCAGCAGTATAGTTTCGAGATCATTCATCGTAAAGGAAAGGATCATGTTGTACCGGATACATTATCGCGTTCCGTACCAGTTATTGACGCACTTGAAGTGACGAGTAAACCCGATGTTGACTTACCAGATGAGACTATAGTAGGAGACGGAAAAGGAAGTAGAAGATGTGAAAGATGACGATAAGTGGTTGGGGATGGAAGAAGAAGGCAAGACCTATCGCGTACCCGCAGTGGCGGATAGAAAATGGAAAGTTATTGAAGCATGGGTAGTTATCCGAAGTTGAGAAACGATGAGGAACAGTGGAGGTAGTGCCGAAAGGAGAACGATCCCAGATATTATCGCAGTGTCATGATGACCCTAGAGCAGGACATGCAGGTATTTTTAAGACTTATGAAAGAATTTCACGACAGTATTATTGGCCAAAATTAAAGGCAGATGATGTTTGTTAATTGTGAGACTTGTATTAGACATAAACCGGAACAGAAGAAACCGGCCGGCCTCATGGCAAAACATCCCGTTATCGACAAGCCCTGGCAAATGATTGCCACGGATATTGTAGGACCGTTACCGAGATCCCTCGAGGATATTCATATGTTTTAGTAGTTGCCGATTATTTTCGAAATTTGTACTTTTCTTTCCGTTGCGTGCCGCTACCGCTGCAAGTGTAGTTAAGAATATCGAAGAGAATGTTTTCTTATGTTTGGAGTACCCGTTTTGTGTGACAATGGATCACAATTTAGGAGTAAAGAATTTCAGAAAATGGTTACGTCTTATAACGCCAAAATTATATTTAACGCAAATTACCATCCTCAGGCGAATCCATCAGAACGTGTTAATAGAGTTATGAAGACAATGTTAGCGTCGTATATCGAAGATAATCAACGTAATTGGGATAAGTATTTAGCGCAAGTTGCCGGCCATTCGCACAGCAACTCATGAAGTTACCGGCCTTACGCCTTATTTCGCGAACTTTGGGGGAAAGATCATGACGGATCACAGCAGGGTATACCGACGAACAGTACCGATCTAGATAATGTAAATTTTGCCGACAGAACACCGTTGTTAGAAAGAAGTGAAATTTTTCGGTTGTTTATAACGATATTAAGAAAAGACTTAATGCCGCGTATATTAAGAGTAAACAAAATTATGATTTACGTAGACGTTTAGCGAATTTTGAGGTAGGAGATACCGTTGGCGGAAAAATTATGTTTTATCGGACGCATCTCGTTATTTTGCAGCTGTTAGCGCCAAAATTTATCGGTCCATTTTACAAAGAGAAAGGTTTCGTATCAGACTTACGAACTGTCTGACGCTTCAGGAATTTCGAAGGAGTGTGGAATGCTAAAGATCTTAAGCCAAATCCTAATGTCGATTAAGTCCTCTTGGACGTTTTTCTGTGTAGGGACAGTAAGAATTTTTACAGCAGATGCCACTGCTTGTCGTAAGAGGCGACTAATCAAGTAGGCGTAGCGAGTTTGGTTGGAGGTGTTGCGATTTTGGGTCTTGCGTATACGGTTGTGGAATAACGGAAAGCGGGGATCTCGTGAACCGTGGCCCGGCCTCTTCCGTATGCTCGACGCGGAGTTTCAGTGCACCAGCCAAACGCGTGTACCTTGTTGCCCCTTTTTTTTCGGATCCTTAGCGGATCATTTTGGGTTTGTCGTTTATCGTGGATTTGATCCAATTTTTTTGTCTTCTCGACTTTGACTTATTTTACCGAACGTGATTGTGAGAGTTAACGTTTGTAGTTAGTGTTAGTTTTGTTTTTGTTCCTGGCGTAGGTTGCCGGTAGAGTTAAGTTGTTTTTCGGATATATTTTCCGAAGGAAAATATTTTTGTAAGGGGAGTGTCAGGGTATTTTGAACACCCTGTATACGTAGTGGGTAATTTTGTTTATAGTCTTATGTAATTAGTTAGATTCCGTATATAAATTTTTTTGTTGTCAAATTAAGTTTCATAGTAAATTTCGCTTTAATGTGTGGTGAGCTTTAGATTCTTTGTTTGTGAAATTATTATTCCGAAATTTAGATTGTTTTTCGTTATTATTTCTCGTTTATAGAAGTTTGGTTAACGTTTATTTGTAAATAGTTGTATATAAGTTTAATTAAGGTTCATTTCGTTTGATTTCCGAAAATATAATAGAAAATGAAGTAATTTAAATGAATAGTATAGGTTTATCTGTATGATGTCATGGTCGCGCCATACAGACGCTTACGTATAGTTGTCCAGTTTATTATTAGGTATTTTGGTTTTGATTCATAGAGATTGCATGTGGGGTTATTGTTCGTATTTAAGGTAAACATACAGAGGCTGTATTCGTTGATCTTGCTGACGGTTTTTTTCAAAATTTACCGAGTCCTTACGGACGAAAACGAAATTGTAGTATACTTTGGTTTCCTTCCGTTTTTTAATTGGTTGAATTATATTAGATAAGATTTTTTATGAGTAGTGGGATTAAAAATCCAAGATGGAATTTGTTAATAATTTTTGGCAGTCTTAGACAGGTCTCTTTTCGAGTAGTTGCACGTTGCCGCTTGTGTTACGCTTTGATTTAGAACGTTGATACTTTGGACCTTGTGGTGTTTAACGAACGTACTTTTTGTGTAATAAGGGTAGTTTAACTACTGAAGTAACCTGTGAAAGGGATTTATGAAAATTGTTCATTCACCAAAGGATTATACCTAGTGCCGATTTCGGTTTTACGTAAAATTACCTGGAGGACATCTTCGTGTTTTTTAGTGCGTCGATGGACTTTTTGGTTTATATCGCCTTTGCGGATTTGCTTAAAATCATCGTTCTTACAGTGCCACCTATTTATCGTACAAAGCGTGTGTAAAGATAAAGAAACTATCGCAATATATTAAAATATATTTAGTTATTTAAACAAATTATTAAGGAGTTTTAGTGGAAAATAAAATTATTTAAAGAACATTAAAAGCTAAAAGTTATCAAAAAATTTTTGAACGCTCACATTATTATTGTACAATAAGTTTTGGTTAATGCAAACATTTTGACGAGTTAACTTAAGAAGTTGTTCGTGTAAAAAGAATATCAGTCAACATTTATCTTCATCTTTGCCGGACCTGGGAGTTTCCATTCCCGTTATAGCTGTAGCCGATCACCTGGTTCGTACCATCCGTTGTAACACAGAGGAGGTGCTATCTAGACCTTGTAAGGTATTATAACATTGTGTTTTTATTGAAAACTTTTAAGATTGTTGTGTGTTTCGAATTATCTTATTTGTTGAAGGTTTGAAAGCGGAGTTGTGTCTCGTTTTTTGTTAATTTAAACTGTGTTTTGAATTTAGTTATTGGAATTAATCAACTCTAACGCTCCGCCTTCACACTTTTTTATTTTATTAGTAAAGGGCAATTGACCCTGTAGTTGTGTGGATATATAATCCACGGTTTATTTATATCTAGGTTAAACGATTTAGACTGGCTAAAGCAGAACTCTGATCAGACGACCTGACGCCTAATAAGCCTTTGTATTATTTTTTTTGTTTTGTTTATACGCATTTTCGTATGTCTATATTTATACTGATTTTATTATTTTATTATAGCTTTGTTTTGTTTTATAAATGTGTTTGGTATTTCTAAAACCCTTCTGTGTTGCATACCAGTTTTTTGTTTTGCAAATTTACCGATAATTTAAGTTATAACGTAAAAGTTAGTTTTTTTATTGAGTAATAACGTAATTTTTGTTTCTATTTTTTTTGAGTAATAGCGTTCTTGATATTTAGTGTTTTATTTGAATTTTTTGTGTTTTGTTTTGATTATTAGTTAACGTCAAATTATTTACACGGAGGTGTATTAACGTAACGTTATTGAGTGTTGATCACGCTTTTATTTGACAAGTGTGTAGTGTTTTTTTTTAAGCCCGATTTTAGGTGGCTTGCTGAATTGCTGTCCAGCCCACCTGGGATTGATTACGAATAGGTAAGCGCATGTTTTTGGATGTTTAGACACGCTATGTACTCGTAATTTTGGCACGACAACCCTTATTTTTGTCTATCAAATATCCTGGCGCCCTTAACCGAAACGATTTTGACTTCATTCCCTATTTTGACTGACGTACGATTTATTATTCTGGATGTGCAAAATTATTAACATCAATCCACGACCCACACGCTGACTAGTCGAGGCAAAAGGCCAATTTATCTGTAATCCCGTCCTACCACCCGTTTATACCGTTACACGGTCTGGGTTGAAGAAGGCGCCGCCGTCGGCGGTGTCCTCTTCGGTCTCTGATGTCCTTCCGTCTTCCTCCGTTACGGAGGTCGAGGGAACTTCGGGCATCCCCTGTAGCTGCCGGGGTGGTCTCCACTGCAGTTAACACACTTTGCCCGGTCTGTACGGGGTTTTGTGCATTCACTGCTGTGGTGATCGCCGGCGCACTTGACACAGTGTGCTGCCGCCCTGCAGCAACGCTGTGCGTGACGGAAACCTTGACGCCGATGACACTGCCCGATGCCGGATTTCCGCCGAAAATCATCGACGGTTACTCGGAGGTGGGCGACGTGCTGCACCTCCCGGATCTTCTTCCTGTCGTCCTTGGACGGCAACTCCGCCATCACGAGGGACATCGGGCGTCCTCGCTGCTTCATCCTAAAAACAGAGAGAGCATTAATACCTTCCGTTTTTAGCTCTGAGCTAACGTCTACCTCGGATAGATCTACGGGCACGCCGCGTATCACCACCTTAGCAAATCGCTCGCTCTTTGCCTGGTAGGTGTGATACGGAGTACCACACCTATCCATATACCTAATCAGCCTGTCTCGGTCCTGGAGTGAGGCAGACTGAATCCGGATTCCCTCGCTGAAGGCGTTGCCCCCCTTGAAGGCGATCCTCTGTCGGTTCATTTCACGGGAGAACGCGATCCAGTTCTCCTTCTGACGAAGGATTACCGGAGGCACCTTCTCCCTGGCGTCTTCTCTTGCTCCCTGCTCCATCGCTGAAGGGCTGTCCGTGTAGCGTTTGAGGGCCTCGAACCCGTTGTCGGTAGGCGGCGGCGTAGGCTGGCGAACTTTCGGCGTCTTCTTCGGCTTCTTCTTCTTTGTCCTGAAGTCGTCGTCGGTGGATCACTGGCTCTGGTCTTCTGCTCGGATCGGTGCGGGTTGTGCGGCGGCGGACATCGTCGGAGCCGTTAGTGGGACCACCACTAACGGGGGATGTCTGTCGGCGGCGTCTTCTTTGCTGTTCTCCTCTTCTGTCGTTGTGGAGATGGTAGGCGGCTAGGCATGGCGGATCCATACCAAACCGGCGCGTCGGTGCTCGGTGTCCCTCCGAAGTCGATCCAGATCCCGTCGTCGTCGTCGTCTTCACACAATCTGCGCGGCATCGTGATAACGACGCGGGCAGATTGTTATATTTTTGAGAAAATTAATTTAGCGTAAGCTAAATTATCGATGTGCTCGGAGAGCTAGGTAGAAGCTTAAATGCTCAAACAGCTTTGCATACCTTTAAAGAAAAAAAACGATATTTAAGGGGTTAAGGTGGGCAAATAAGTCTGGGAAATCTTGCCGTCTCCCTGGATTTTTAATATGAACAAAGAGAATTAAGATCGTTTTTTTAATTTTTGGGAATTCTGGCCATTTTTTAGTGCGCTCTAGCGGCGTAACAGTTCGTCGTAGAAAAAATTATTATGCATAAAACTTGTAGTAAATTTTGTCTGCTTAAATTTTGCGAAGTATGGTCTTTTCGAAAAAACGCATAATTCCGAGATTTAGCCCAAAAACTTAAAAAATTGACCAAATTTCGCCGTTTTTGCAAACAAAACAATGTTCAAGGCTTAATATCTGTCAGAAAACCTCAGATTCGTGTTTAGCGACCCAAAAACATAGAGAATAAATGTGATTAGGACTGTACTTAAAATTTCCCGTAACTGCCCTTTTTATTCCTAAATTGACTAGCCTAGTTGTGCAACCAATAATGGCTCATTTCCAATACGTCACCAATATGGCGTCGCTCAGCTGATCTGGAGAGCAACAAACAAATATTTATAGTAGAATCGTATATGAGGGACGTAGTATCTTTTAAATATTTTTTGTCTAAAGTGGACTTTTTATCGTCGTTTTAGTATGTATTTGAGTTAGTGTATAAGTTAATTTTTTTTAGATTATAAAAATTGTAGCGCCGGTGAGAAGTGTGTCATGGCGGACTCCAATTATTACTGTGAAATGCATCTGTTTCCCTTTACCTTAGTGCAAAGTTCCCACTTAAAGAAACACGGGTTATAATTTATACGTTTGCTATATATTTTAAATGCAAGACTTAAAAACGTATGTCGATTCTAAAGTCACAGCGCATGACGCTGTCAGATGTCTTCTTGACTATTTAACATCAAATTATTCTTCGTATTTCGTTTCGTATAATCGCATCCTGTTTTGTAGTTATAATAATTTACCTTTCGCTTCGTAATTCCATTGCATTTTTAAACAACAGTTTTTTTCAAAACTATTATTATTAATATTCACTATTACGAGGTAAGTTTATAATGCAAAATGTATTTCCCATTGATTGAATGCATTTATTTATTTTGCATCAAATAATGATGTCATTAAAACGTAAATCTTTGAAAAGCCAAACTCAAGTAATGTTAATGAATATACATTATTTCGAGATGGAACTCGATAACGGGGGGCCGAGTTTACCTTTAACTTCCATTATCCAGGTACGCTAATAATTTTGACTATTCAAATTTATATTTATGTAATATTATGTTGCAGCGAACTGCTCTCCCATGCGGCATTTCCAAGAAAACCGTAACTCGGACAAAAGTAAGAATGGCTCTCGCTTTAGAATCTGGGAAATCGGCGCCGGATTCACCGCAAAAACATAGGCTGCGTTTGAAGTCGAAGTCAGAGGATGTCTACGAATACGTGAAAGACGTTTTGAAACGAAAAATTTACACCATGCATGCAACTGGTAAATAATTCAGAAATTATTGTTGAAAATATTTAATTTTAGGCTCACATATTGCTATCGAAAAACTCCAAACTGAATTTAAAGAAGATAAAGATAAAATATTTACCTTCATTAAAACGAGTTTGAAACAATTGTTACACAAAATTGGTTTTGAATTCAAAGTTGACCATGGAAGAAGGCGTTTAATGGAGCAAGTTCATATTACTGGTGCTCGAGAAACATTTTTGCGAAAATATTTTGCTAATAAAAGTTGTGAAATTAGTTACGATCCTGTCTTTTTGGATGACACGTGGATTTTTAGTCGAGGAAGCGTTCGAAAATCAACCAGGGGTGAGACGTTCAAAAAAGAGCTGAGGAAATGGTAAAACCTCTAGTAATCTATGTCGCAGAGGCGAGTGAAGATGATAGTGAAAGTGAAGGTCATGAGTGACGACTTTTAATTATATGTCCAATATTTGGATTTAAAGCAAAAATTATAATCTTAGTTACTTTATAACATTGTAAAGAATTATTATATTTAACATATACCTCTGTAGCTGTACTTAGGTTTACATTCGTTATATATATATATATATATATATATATATATATATATATATATATATATATATATATATATATTGACAAACTGTAAACTGAGATTTTTAAAATCGATTATGTTATTAACTAATAATATATCTCATTTTAACATCCAATACAGAGTATTTATTTATGACAAAATCAGTGGCTTCGATAACCAAATTACAGTCTTGACTCTTTGACGCAGTGAGATCTGTCCGCTAAAAACGATCCTCCGCAATTAACCAAACTTTTCGCACTTCATTCGGGCACTGCCTACTGCTAGCTAATTCGTTTCTTATTGAAAATTATTGATATAATTAATTTGTAAAACAGATTCAAAACGAGATTTTGTTGGCCCGGTATCGGTTCTGATAATCGTTTACAATTGTACATTATATTTTTATCATATGACTACACACACTCGCTGGACTTTACATGCCAGAATAAGTGCGAACAGACCTTACACGAAATTCGACTTTATTTATACGAGTGGGTGGGGATTTTTAAGACCCTCCCGAGATATTCGAACAATTTTATTTAAATTTGGCAGTACGGCTTAAATTTGAAAATAACCTAGAAACATTGACGATGTTTTGTTGGTATTCAAAATTACTAACTATATGAACCAATAACGAAACACGTTTTTAAAATCTTAAACCATGCTTTACTAAGACACCTCTCGCCGGCCCGATTTTGCCTCTAGTTTAATTCAAAAAATTGTTTTAACTGTTAGTGTTGCAAGGTTACATAGTTATTTTTTGTTTTAGTTATTTAAAATGAATTGTTATTATAGCACATATTTTCAAAGCCTCAATACTGAAAATCAGGAGCGGTATATAAATAAGATCAAATTAATTAATAATGTAGATCCTTATGAATTGAAAGACAAGGATTTCTCCAATAATTTTGAAACAATACCAGTGATCACCCAAGAAGACATTACAGAATACCTTCTCCTAAGGGTTAGCTCATCCACCCTAACTGAGATAAGAGCATACAAAAGTCTGTATGCATTTGCTCAAGTTGTTTGCAATTGGGTGAAAGACTTAAAAGTAACTAAGATTTTAAACAATTATTTATTTTTGAGAAAGGTATGAGTGATTATATATAATTTTTTAATTACAATCATCGCTCATCATATGAAAATATGTTGTAGGTGCTCCATTCAGAAAGATTAAATGAAGCACCATTGAAACCGTGGTGTTTTAGATAAAACGGAAAAAATCATAACTTCAAGGCACATTTGGGTGAAGCATGCACTCATGTTGCTGCGATTTTCTTTGCTTCGCTGGAAAGAAGCCATGTAGAATCATCTGTAACTGACAGACTGGCTTACTGGATCACACCAAAAAAAGTAGATATGCATGTTGATGAAATAGATTTTTGTTCATCTGCTTCATAGAGATAACTGTCTCAACAGACTATTTTTTAGAAGTTTAACGCCAACTAGTGGTATGGAAGAAACTAAAACTCTAATATTGTGATTGGCTACCGATTTGTCAACAATGATTGGTTCTTAATAATGGCGGGAAAGTTTAAATATTTGAATTTTAAGATGTCACAGTTGCACAAGAGGTTTGTATATTACCGGGTAACTTTGGGTTGTTTAATAAAAACTGTTGCATAGCAATTTGAGAAAAATCGTTAACCGTTAAAAACGCGACAATAAAGGTGTAGCGTTTTAGGTTAACAATTTTCCAGCAAATTGCTAAAGAAAACGGATTAGAATTTAAACAACACAAATTTACCCGTATACAAACCTCGAGTGTAATTCGCATGACAATTTAACGAATAGGAAATTTAAGGATAGGAAGCACAAATTGCACCTGTTCTAACTCCGGAGTATGTGATGTATCCTAAAATAAGAAACAATAAATTATAATTATAAGTAAATATAAATATTAAACCATCACCTGGTCTAAAAGATTCTTCAGGCTAAAAAACATATCAGTTTTGTCATCCTGACAATTACTACTACGACTATGTTTACCAGCTAAACTCTCATCAAATAAAGTCACAAAATCTTCACATGATGGGTTCACATATCTTGCCCCACGCTGACGTATTTGTCCAAAAAAGTTCTCTAATGGGTCCTGATTAAATTGTTGAGTTTTCATTTCTTTAAATCCAAAATTCTTCAACAGTTTAAACAATTCTCATCAGGCTAATAAGGATTGTTGATGGAAGTAAACATTCTGGATCTGAAATTAATTTTATTCTAGTGACAAAATGTATGTATTAAGAATATGCTTATAATCTAACGCTTTTACAAAAAACACATTTTTAATATAAAGATCTTTAATTTAATACTACATTCACCTGTTTGTGGGGTAACTGACTCATCCATGATTGCAATAGGGTTATCAGAATAACAATCTCTTAAAGTAGATACCTCTGATGAATGACTTGGTATAGAGACTAGCGAACCTCTTTCATCTGAAGCAAACTCTAAGCAATAATTAGTGAATGCTTTCTAATCAAAATATAATTACATTGATTACCTGGTAAATATAATGATGGAATAGCATGACCGCCGAGTTTATTGTGTGCCACAAAATCTGTTTCTATAAAATGCTTTTTGCATACTCTACAGTTGGTAAATATTTTATCTGCTGTTAAATCTAAAAGTCTCTTGTTTCCACACAACTTGACCCACTTTTCTAATAATTGAGGATCCTTTTTAGGATTCGGAAATCGATGTTTACTTTCTTTACTTCCTCAACAACCATCAACTGCACAATAAATTCCAACCATCTGAAATTTAAATATTAATTATTGCAATACAATGAAGCTCATTTCTGTTGATTACTGCATAATAACGTGGGTAATTAAAAATGCCTACCTTTTTAAGGATAAGGTTTGAACTCTTAAATATTACAAAATTGATTAGGTAAAGAACAAATTATTGTCTCAGCCAATGTTTAATTTTCCAAAATTGCTTTGATGAACCACTCACTTTGCAACACCACACAGTGAAACTAAAGAGCAAAACACAAAATCTTAAAAACACGCGCTTGATAGTAAGGTTATGGGACTTCAAAACAAAACAGATAAAATGTAATCGAGTATAATCGTAAAAACTCGGATGGCGTAAAGCGCCTCTAGTGGTTTGAAAGAAACTATAATACACACCACGGTCATGCTATTAGCAAATACTCCTTGCTATTAGCATAGTATAAAATACTTTTATACTGTGCTATTAGAGTTAATCATCTATATTGTGTTGTCTATGATCTGCTTCTTTATGGAAACAAAAATTAAAATGTGAAACAATTACATCACATGCAAAAGAAAAGCACTCATTACTTTCTAGAAATGATGTGATTGATTTTCTTAGAGATTATAGGGAAAAAAGGAAAAGGTTACGTATTTCATTCCCTCCCCAAAGGAGAGGGCGAGCTGCTCCAGCTCCTTAGATTATAGGGATGCAGGATGTGAATCTGCTCTTTATAAAATATTAAAACCATTTCAAGTTACATCAGCTAATACATTACTGCAGAAGCGAAACTTTACAGTTATTGTATACTGTACCTAAAGATTTTTAATTATAAGTAGTTCAGCTTCAGCATACAAACATGTGTGTGAAATGTTTATTTTCCTATCTGCTCTACTGTCATTAAATGCCTTTAAAAATTGTTATATAGTTGTTACACTTGAAAATCATTATTTGACTGTACTAATGTATCACCAAAGATACACAGGTTCAGCATCTAGTAATACTGCTCGTATCGCCCAACTTCTGAAATGCTAAATCCTGATTTAGGAATTATTATTGAGGCCCTCAAACTCAATCTTTGATATTGTAACAATATCCATAAAGGTCTATTTTGTATAAGTATCAAAGTAAGAACTGTTGAAACTTCGACATGCTTGATAGTATTTTCTACTAAATTAAACACCTCCATTAATGCTGTAAATGATAGCCCTGTGTAAAATTTTGTCATTCTACAATTGCCTTCAAACATGGCTTCACTTATCACAAGTGAATTTATTTTACTCTTATATGTATAAAGTTGTTCATTTAAATATTTCACTTCTATAGAAAGTTTTTCATACCTGACCATATCTCCATTAGATATGTCTGTTTAAACTATTTTGTCCGTTTCATTTTCATCCAGTCTACTGTTAACATTTTCTGATTCAACATGTACATGTTCAAAAAGTGGGATCTTTAAGATTTTTCTATAGTCACAAATTTAAAGTTAACCTTCATTGAACACATTAGCTGTATTCGTTACAAGTGAGAGAAACAATTGCAAATCTGTGACTGCAAACCCATTTTAACTTCAATTCTTGTAATTGTTTCTGTAATTATTAAGCTTGGTTTATGTTAAATTCAGTTTAAAAGATGATAAAAGGATGAATGAGATGTATATGAGAGAGGATTAATCAGTATAGCACCACAAAGAAAGGATGCAACTCCAGACATTAATTAAGTTTACTGCTCTTCATATGTAAGTCCATTGTAGCAAAACTGACAAGGTACAAAGTCAATCTTTTTTGTAGTACTATACCGGTTAATCATTTCTCATATATGTATACTTTAACTTAATTTATCATTCTAGTTATACCTTCTGCACAGTTCTTTTTTTGTTTAAATTTCTTTTTTGTAAACGTTCATATCATACCATTTGTAGTTTCATAGCCCACTTTTTCGATGTGGAATGTAATCACTGGATTACTAGTATCTCCAAATTCAGCTGGTTTCCCTTTATACATCTTTTTATTATTATTATTTAATGATTAGTTTAAGTACCTGCCCACTTGACAGAAAATGATATGAACATATTCTCATATATTTAATTTTAGTCTCGGTCAAGTCAGCCCGATGAAGAGCTTGTATCCAGCATACTCGTTCTTCTAAGATTCTGCCCCTCTTGTCCCTTTCTGATGGAATTAGTTTTTTCCAGTCTCTCATGCTGTTATTGGAACAACCAACAACTGCACAATTATGAGGCACTAAAAGGTTATTAAACCATTAAGAAATGAAGTCCTGTATGTTTTAAATACTTACTTTTCTGAAGTAGTACATTCAAATAATTAAAGTATGATTAAAATAAATATAAAGCACAAATTAACAAGCATAACCTTAATAAAGCATCGGCTGTCAGTACCCCATTACTGAGGGTGACACTGATAGTGATGGTGAATATTTTTTTAATTTAAATGTTTTAGTTCCAATGTAACATATTCTTATTTTTAATAACATATTGATAACTCTACAATAGGTGAACTGAATACATGTACTGATTTATATAAATTGCTTTTCATTTAACTTGGAGCAATATGAAATCTGTTTGAACCATGTGCTAAATTAAAAATTAATAGTAATTAATTTAATTAGTTCGGGAACTCATATTTACCTAACAGTACGAATGAGATGTTTAAGAAACTCGAAATGAGTACTGTTAAAAGAGTTCACGGACGAATGTATTTTATTTCATTCTGCCAAATTTAAAAACATTGAATCGAAAAATTTCAAAATATTGTAACGAAAGAGTGGGGAAAGGTATCAAACACAATTCAGTCATTTTTGTAAATGGAAAGTTATGTTGAAAAAATTACGGAAGAAGTTATATTGGCTTATTTTTTATTTCTGGTAAGAAATTGGTTCTTTTAATTGTAAATTAATGTTTTTAGTCTAAGAAAATAAGTGCATCCTCTTCATGGCGAAATACTCCATAATTAAATAAACATTAAGTGCGACCGAAAATCTGGACACATCCCACTTTCCTAGACTGGTAGCATTCTTGAAAAACAATCAGTTGATTATGAACCCAAACAATCTAAAACATTAACTCGATAAGAAATCTATTGATTTATTAAAGAGGCTTGTTATGACAAATGAAATAAAATATTAAACATCTATAATTTCGGTGAACTTCAAACTCCATTACACTGTACACACTTTCTTCTACAAGAATGAAATGTCGATTACAAAGCAATAATTATGGTTCCAGAAGGGTTGTTATAAATCTTGAGAATAACAAACTAATTGCAACTTTTATCAATTTTTCTACCTGAAATGATTTTATTCATAATAAACAAAAGAAGTATGTTTACTTACATATACAGAGGTTATGTATTATGATGGTATGTATGTAATTATAACCAAAGCATGTCGTAAATTATAAATCACTGTCGTAGCAAAATATTTTTGACCCTCAATAAAATAAGTTGATGTAATCGATAATTTTTCTAATTTAAAATGTAAAAAACAATCAATACTTTTCAACTTTCTTTGACATTTTATGGAAATTTATGTGGAGACATCTGCCGATAAAAACATTTATTAAAAGATACTATGCTCATTTAATGAAGACACTTCTCCTAAATCTTACGGCCGGTTTCATAGTCAAGTTAAAGTGATTTTAAAGTCCAAGGACACTTTAAAGGAGAAAATTCTGTCCCATATTCCCACTTTAAATTAAAGTCTACTTTAAAGTGAACTTTAAGATAAAGTCGTATTTCCAGCAGTTTAAAGTAGCTTTAACCTATAAACTCAGCGTCAATCTGTCAAACGTACCAAATACATCACGTTCAACACTTTTTAATAGGAGCAATTTGGTGGCAGAATTAAAATGCAGCGGTTTTTGGAAAGTTCTACAAGCTCGGATACTTTTTCCGACTCAGAAGCTCGCAGTTGCTCATTTACTGAGCTACAATACAGATTAATTATTAAATAATAGACTGTCACGTTTTTTCCTTTTCAGGGGTAGTTGTGTACAGGCCATTGACCAGTTATTACTGTCGTTACGGATTTATGCCACTGGAGATTTCCTGATTTTAGCTGGCGATTTTATAGGGGTTTCGAAAAGCTCAGCATCTAGGATCGTGACACGACTTTCGAAAGCCATTGTGACTTTGAGACCAATGTATATTAATATGTACGATGACGAAAATGAAACAAGAGAGTCAGCAGAAAGATTCCATGAAATAGCCAGATTTCCGCGTGTTATAGGGGCAATCGATTGCTCTCTAATTAAAATCGAATCCCCCACAGGAGGGTATGCCGAAATATTTCGTTGCCAAAAAGTTTCTTTTGCCTTAAATGTACAGTATTTGGCAGACGCACAATTAAAATTTAGAAACATTGTACTTCGATGGTCTGGCTCCTGCCAGGATCAAACCATTTTTAATAATAGTAAACTAAAACAGAACTTTGAAGAGGGACAATATGGATCTTATTTATTACTTGACGATAGTGGTTATAATTTGGAACCATACCTCATGACAAAGTTACAAAATACATTTATCCCTGCTGAGAACCTGTATAATGAGTCACTTATTCGCGCTAGTAATGTGGTGGAAAGGCAGTGCGGAGTCTGGAAATGAAGATTTCAGGTTCTTAACACTGGATTAAGGCTTATACTGGAAAATGCAGTGTGTGCTATAGTAGCCACCGCAAATCTTCATAATCTGGCCATTGAAGTGAACGGTAGTTCTTTATGTGATTTGGAAATTGAAGTAGATAATCACAATCCAGCGGGTGATAATAATGTCGAAAATAACGCCAGAAATGTAAGAAGATTACTAATTGATGAATTTTTGTCACCTGTCAGTAAAAACGAATTATCATCTACTATAATGTCCCTAAATAGTAACAGCTTGGCAAGACTTGATGGTATAACGGCTAAATTATTAAAACAATCGGCAGAGTATATTATCGCTCCTTTAACTCAAGTTATAAATAAATGTTTAACGAAGGAATATATCCAAACGTGTTAAAAGTTGCTAAAGTCATTGCTTTGTATAAAAATGGAGATACAAAACAATTAACCAATTATCGTCCGATATCGTTGTTATCCACTTTTTCTAAAATTTTTAAGAAGGTATTTGCTTCACGTATTATCAATGTTGTTAAAAAATTCAATGTAATAAGACCGAATCAGCATGGCTTTGGAAAAAATTATTCTACAACAACTACTCTTAGTGATTTAATGAAAGTAATCTATGATAAACTAGTCGAAGGAAATCGTGTACTAGCCATTTTTATTGATTTGACAAAGGCTTTTTTTTTTATTGCGTGGATCATGAGATACTACTACAAAAGCTGCAGTTACTAGGATTGCGAGGAAAATCTCATGAGCTACTAAGATCTTGCCTAAATAATCGTATCCAATACGTTCACCATTCGAACTGCAAATCAACGGAATTAAAAATCATAAGCGGTGTACCCCAAGGTAGCTTCTTGGGTTCACTTCTTTTCTTGATGTATATAAATGATCTTAAAACTTTTGTCGTGCCATTTTGTCTGTTATGCAGACGATATCATATTACTCATCTACCATAAAGACGAGACTGTAGTACAACGTGAAGCAAAACTTAATTTAGATAACTTACACACTTACTTTAATAACAATAATTTGCTTATGAACTTTGATAAAACTAAAACAATGCAATTTCATCCTCTTAGGTGCAACGATAACTCAAGTCTGTATTTAAGTGTTAATCACAATTCTATTAGGCAAGTCAGAAGTTTTAAATTACTGGGAGTTTATATCGATTTTGCGTTAGATTGGAACATTCATGTCATTTACATATGTAAGGAAATGGCGAGCAATTGTTTTGCTCTGAAGAGGCTAGTGCCTTTGTGTAGCAAAGATACGTTAAAAATGTTTCATTATTCAAACGTCGAATCTATTCTACGATATGGTATTCTTTTTTGGGATAAAACAAATTTAACAAAAAGGATTTTTGTAATGCAATAGAAAACTGTTCACGTTAGGTTTCATTTAAAGTGAATGCAGTCTTGTAAGCAATGTTTTAAAACGCATAATATTTTGACTGTAACATGTATATACATCCTAGAAATGCTTTTATATGTTAAAAAATATATAAATGACTTCAATTATTAAATAAACATCATAGTTATAAAACTCATCAACAACATTAGAATATAAAGCACATAACTTAGATACACAGGGTGTATTTTAAAATCACCGACAAACGAAAACTGGAGATTCTATGATTCAAAATAAGACAAAGATTATCATAAACACTTTTCCGAAAATGCTTCCTAACCGAGATACAGGTTGATTAGAAAACATTTTTTTAAAGATTTGGTACGCCTAAATGTCTAATTAAGTAGAATTAAACAGGTGAGTTTGAGTCAACTGGCTCCATCCAGTGGCGTAGAATATGTTAAGTTAATCACTTTAAGTAAAAAAAAACGCACGTCCCTGCTTTTTTTGAAGAAATATTTTTTTGTTAAATTCAACATTTAATTCTGCAAATAAAATCATACTTAGTATTTTTTCGATTCGGCACCCATTTTTGAAATATTTTGCATTAACGTAAACGACTACATTATTCAGTAATAACCAAATTAAATAAATCAGAGATTGCTTTGCATTTGACAGTTACGTATCTTATGTTTGCTAAAATAGTTGCATTCACGCGTGTTTTGTAATTCATTGTTTGTGTCTAATTATTGTGAAAAAATGAATTATTCCAAACGAGAACTGGTCGATATGCATTTATGTTGTGGTAATACTAATTGCAATGCTCGTGCAGCTGCTCGACTTTATCAACAAAGATTTCCAAATAGAAGACATCCACATCATACTACGTTTAGAACCGTTCATCGTAACTTGAGAGTATGGAAGTTTAAAAGGAAAGAAAAATTCCAGACGAAATGCTTCTGTACCAGTTGAAATTGAGGAACAAATTTTAGATAGAGTTTATGAAAATTCATTCAATTCAAGTACGCGTGAGTTGGGTTTAGAATTTGGTGTGTCGCATAGCAAGTCTTGGAAAGTTTTGCGACAACAAAATTTACATCCCTTTCGCCTACAAGAAGTGCATGCATTATTGCCTGCTGACCATCCTCGTCGAATGAATTTTTGCGAATGGTTTTTAAATAAAAATGCTGAAGATCTGCAATTTGTTAGAAACTTATTGACCACTGATAAGTGTATTTTTTCCCGAAATGGAATAATAAACTTGCATAATTCCCACAAATGGTTAGATGAAAATCAGCATCCAACTGTAGTTACAGCTCACCAACATAGATTTAGCGAAACTATTAGGATAGGTACACTAGACGATCACCTAATCGGACCTATCCGTTTTCCTCAAAGACTTACTGCCGAATTCTATTTAAATTTTTTGAGAGAAGATTTGCCAGAATTGTTTGACGACGTACCCTTAGATGTTAGAATGAACATGTATTTCATGCATGATGGTGCACCACCACATTCTACACGAAACGTCAGAAAATTTTTAAATGCATGGTTCCCTGGACGCTGGATTGGACGAGGAAGTGAAGTACCGTCGCCAGATTTAAACCCATTGGATTTTTTTGTGTGGGGGTATCTGAAAACTCGTGCCTATTCTGTTCAAATTGATAATCGAGAGCAACTTTGGAATCGCATACAGATGGCATGCAATGAGATTAGGGCTATACCACAAATTTTTCAGCGTGTTAGGTTTCATTTGCTAAGAAGAATACAAGCTTGCATTCAAAAGGAAGGAGGATATTTTGAACAATATGTATAAAAATAATTATTATTTTGTTTTTGATTCCTTCAATATCTCTTTAATAATGTACCTAATAGTTAACTGCGTTATTTTTTTTTTTGTAAAATAAAACAAATTTTGATTTTTATTGAATAATGTGGGCGTTTATGTTAATTCAAAATATTGCAAAAACGGGGTGCTGAATTGAAAAAATACTAAGTATGATTTTAGTTACAGAATTAAATGTTGAATCTATCAAAAAAAATATTTCTTCAAAAAAACCAGGGGCGTGCGTTTTTTTGTACTTAAACTGTAACGGTTTCAATGTCTCACAGTCTTCGACAACGTGGCATATTGACAACATTTGCCCGCACTGATTGCACTTTGGACTTTCTTTACCCGATAATATATGTGAATGTGTCAGTCTTGTATGTTCTATAACTATTCTCGCCCATATCACCTCTTGTTTTCTGTGTTCTAATTTAAGGTTTTCATGTATTAGTCCTACGCCAGTTATTATTTCCCTCATTTGACTATTACTTCCTCCCACTGATTTTGCCATTTTGTTTTAATATTTCTTTGGATCTTCACTAATATAGCCATGTACTTTGCAGTACATATTTTACGAGGTCGTTTTTTGTGTATGAGTTTTTGAGGGCTGTGATAGTCAGTTTAGATGAGATGCAGATTAGTACCTTATTTTGATTTTTACAGAATTCTGTTGCTTTGAATATTGCAACAAGACCTGCGGTTAGTTCTGAGGATCCCTTGGGTAGGTGAATTGCAATTACATTTGATTGGTTGTTGATAATAACTGAGTATATGTGGTTTGTTTCAGTAAATTCTATTTGATTGTATGCAATTATGAAGTCCTCATGTTGGTGTTCAAATTCTGTGAATGTTGTGTATATGTCCTTTTGATTTGTTGGTGTAATATATTCTATTTGAGGGACGTATAGTAACCAATTGTATATGTTTCTCCCTTTATTCCAAATACTATGGTTTGTGTTTTCAGTTTGTAGTTGTTGGTGTAGTGTGATTATAGCAGGTATTGTTTTTGTTTAGTTCCATTCATATTTGGGCAACATTAGTGGGTTTACTATTATTGAGTGGAGTAGATGGTTATCCTTGCTCAACAGTTTTGCTCCATACTTAAGGTTAATTTCTAGAAAACAGTCTGTAGCCGAAGTCCTATACCCACCTGTAATTAACAGCATGAATTCTTTTAACGTGTGTTTCTGCTGCATTGTTGTACACTACGCTTCCGTACTCAATTCTTGATTTAATTAAGGCGCTAATTATCTTTCTTAGTGAACTTTCGTCAGTACCCCAAGTGTGACTGCACAAGCCCTTAATCTTATTTAGGATTCTTTTACATTTAGCGGTAAGTTCTTCTCTTACCGCTACCGCTTACCGACTACAGACTGTATGAATATTACTGCAAATTATCCACCACTCGAACTCCGTTTTCTAGAAATTAACCTTAAGTATGGAGCAAAACTATTGAGCAAGGAAAACCATCTACTCCACTCAATAATAGTAAACCCACTAATGTTGCCCAAATATGAATGGAACCAAACAAAAACAATACCTGCTATAATCACACTACACCAACAACTACAAACTGAAAACATAAATCACAGTATTTGTGGTGTGTTACATGTGGTATAACAGAGTTGTTTAATAATATTTCTGGTTCAACATGTTTTTTTCTAAGAAGGCAGTAGTGAATACATACTGTTTTAGTTGTTGATAATTTTAGTCCCCGAATTTCTGCAGTATGAGCAATAACATCAACATTTTCTTGCATTATTTTACTCATCTGTTCCAGTTACTGTGATTACTAGATCGTCCACATAGAGCATGGCCTTGCTATTTTCAGATATACCATCCGCTATCCCGTTAATAGATATTGTAAACAGTGTCGTGCTAAGCACTGAGCCTTGTGGTACACCATTTTTTTGTTCATATACGTTTGAGTGTGCGTTGATGATTCCGAACTGGAAAAGGCCTTTTTGTAGAAGCGCTTGATTTATCTTTGGTAGTCTGCCCTTATGTCCCCATAATTGAAGTTGTCGTATTATGTATTGTCGCCATACCGTGTCGAATGCTTTTTCCAAATCAAAGAATATCGCTAACTCATGTTTAGTTTTTGCAAACGCTTCTTTTACTATCCATCTGTAGCAAGTGATCAGTTGTAGAGTAGCCCTTTCTAAACCCCGTTTGATATTTGCTAATTCTGTTTTCTCTTTCTAATAGGCTGTTAGTCTATAGTTTACCATGCTTTCAAATATTTTGCTTAAACAGGATGATAAAGTTATGGCCCTGTAACTTCCCGGTTTGGTTTTATCTTTGTTCTCTTTTGGGAGTGCTATGAGTGTTGCTAATTTCCACTCCGGAGGGTACACTAAATTTTTTAACATACTGTATATTATTATTATTATTATTATAATTATTATTATGGTTATTATTATTGTTATTATTATTATTACTATTATTATTATGTATGATGGACTAATAATCGGTGACATTAATTTAAACCTAATGGACAAAATGAATGCAAATGTATGTGAATATGAAAGCATGCTAGCTGGATTTGGATACATAAACGCCATTCACGATGTGACTAGGGAGGAGATTAGAGAAGATTGTATAAAAAGGTCATTAATAGATCACATTTATGTAAAATCCAAATTTAAAACTATAAAATCTGCAGTTATCAACCACAAATTAGCTGACCATTATCCTACAACATTATATGTAGAAGATGGAACCTTTACCAAGAGTGATTGTATGGATAACGGAACAATCAAGAAATTTAACAACTCTGGTATTAAGAAAATGATAGCCGAGCATAACTGGCAGCGTATAAAAGACGAAGATATAAACGTTTACACCAACAACTTCACAACTGTATTAAGTAACATCTATAATTGCAATCGCATTGAAACAAACGTAAGGAACACAAAACACCGAACAAATAATGGATGGATAACGGAGAATCTTTACTACAAAATTAAGGAAAGAGATAAATTATTCAAAAGATGGAAGTCGAACCCTAAGAAAACCATTTACATGGAAACATATAAAACATTTAGAAACCAGTTAAACAACGAAATTAGAAATGCAAAAAATAATCATTTCAAAGCAAGAGTGAATAGTAACAAAAGAAACATATGGGACAACGTTAACTATATTTTGACTAAAAAGAAATCCAAAAATGTTGACGATAAAATAATGAATAACATAGGTAAGAATGAAACTGCAAAACAAATAGTGAATAAATTTGCAAATAACATTACTCAACAACTAACAAAACTGGCAAATAAATGCAATCATCAGACAGATCCTACAGTATTGGAGGCAAACAGGGAAGTTTGTTTTTATATCCCAAAATGCAACAAAAAAATCGTAGAAAACATAATTACCAGTAAATTACATATTAAAAAATCGCCAGGACACGATAATGTGAGAACAGTAGACATGAAAAACAACATAGAAATTTTTGGAAAAATAATTGCTGATATTATAAATCAATCTATCAACAAAAGTACATTTCCAGACATCCTTAAAATATCCATAACACGGCCAATCTACAAAAAAGGCGACCCAATGGACTACAATAACTACAGACCATTGAGTATTTTACCTACGATGGAGAAAATATTTGAAATATATGTTACGGACCATCTTAAAAGATATTTATCAGAAAATAAAATTATTCACATAAACCAACATGGATTTCAAATAGGTAAGGGAACTGGAACCCTATTAACTGAACTTATTGACCATATAAACACGCAGCTCGATAAAAATAATTACACAATTGCTCTGTTTGTTGATCTCACAAAAGCATTCGACACCGTTAAACATGATCTGTTATTGAAATACTTAAACAACGCCGGAATTAAACATAGGGAGTTACAGTGGTTTGAAAGCTATTTAAAAATGAGATACTTTAAAGTTAGGATAGGAAACGAATTCAGTGACATGACACAATCAGAGTATGGTGTACCACAAGGAAGCAATCTGGGCCCGTTACTTTTCTTAATATACGTTAATGAAATGTTTACAACAATAGACAAAACGAAGTTATACATGTATGCAGATGATGCTGTGCTTCTATACTCACACAGAGACATAATTACTTGCAAGGACACACTACAAACCGAGTTTAACAACCTGGTGAGATGGACTCACGGTAGGAACTTGTACATAAACGAAGATAAAACAGTTTCGATGGTATTCGCAACACCGCACATGCGTAGACCACAACAAACTGAATTAAAAATACATACATGCACGTGTCTATCACAAACAATATATTGTAACTGTCCAATTGTAAAAAATGTAAACAGCACATTATACCTTGGAATTACCATAGATAACAAACTTAAGTTTGATAAACATATTAATTACATATACAACAAATTGATGAAATCTATAGGATATTTCTACATTCTTCAGAGATTTCTAGACACAAATACATTGATTGTAGTATACCAGGCGTTAGTGGAATCCCAAATAAGATACGGACTTCAGGTATGGGGTTGTGCTGAAAATGTTCACCTTAAAAAATTAGAAAACCTACAATACAGAATAATGAAACTAATAATCAAAGATGAGAAATTAAGCAAAAAACAAATATATATACGATGTAACACATTAACACCATATACGTATTATAAATATTGGTACCTAACACAATTCAAAGAAGACAATAAATACAATGTGACGGAAAATCATAATCACCTTACTCGTAGGAAAAGATATATAGTGCCGAACTATTACAATAATTATGGATATAGGACATTAAAATGTACAATACCGATACTGTTCAATACAATACCCGACGACGTAAAAACTAGTTCAACAATAAAGTATAAATATAATATAAAACACTGGTTACAGACACAAATAACATAATAACAGAAAGTGATTTGAATAAATAAAGTTTATAGGCTAGTAAATCAATAATAAAAGTATAGACATGTAATATGACCTATTTAATTGTAATTTGCAATGATTGTGTACACTCTTAAACGCCACACCAAAAGCAGAAATTTTAATTTATATATGTATCTAAAACTTATTGTATAAATAAGGCACCAACGGAAAAGTCATTTGACTTTGTTGGACCTTAAACTGTAAATACTGTGAAATAAATAAATTCAAATTCAAATTCAAATTATTATTATTATTATTATAATAATAGTAATAATAATAATAATTATTATTATTATAATTATTATTATTATTATTTTGCAAGGTTGTTGGATAAGAAATGATTTATAATAAAATACTTATCTTTAACATAAAGCCAACTTTAAAATTTTAAAAGTTTCCCAAACTGTTATACTGATAGCAGGCTTATGTTTATATTTTAATTTTTCAAATTTGACAAAATTATTTACTACATCTTTAACAATTTTTAACAAACATTACTACTGACGAAGATAACTGTAAGTGTTATCGAAACGTTTAGATTGTATAATTTAAAGTACATCATTAAAAAATCCCAAAAAAGATAAGTATTTTATTATGAGTGTTAATGGTGAAAGTTTACATTTTCAAGAAATGATTTAGTTCCATCTAGCTTAGATCTTAATTTAATTTGTATAATTTGTAGTTCAATAATTATTTTTGTAATTTTTAGTTTAAGAATACAAGTTTTAGGTTATATTTAGAATTTACATCAGTTCTACATACATAAAGATAAAATTTACATCGATTGGGGCTTGAATCTCGATGCCGCAGTTGGTTAGCGCGGTACTCTAGCAAAGTACAGGTCGTAGGTACAAATCCTACTCGAGGTAAACTTTTTTATTTATGTATTTAATAAAATTAATAATAAGTTTTAATTAGGTTATATTTTTTTTTTTGCAATTACAATTATTATTACTATTTTTCAATATGATTTCTTTTTCCAGAATTTCTAAATCCAATAATTTCATTTCCTTGCCATGTAACTCTGGACGTCGATCTTCCATTTCTTTATAATATTTCTCTTTGCAATCATTGCTAGACTTGTGACGGTTAGCCTCAGTTTTTGGCTGACTTTTCTTTTCAAATTATCTGGAGTGTAGGAACTCCAATTATTAGTAATTCTAATATCTTTTGAACTGTCTTCCTTGGTGCTATTTCAACTGAATCAATTGCCTCTAAATGTTGAGTTGTCACATTATTTGTGGGTACCACACTAAATATCGTCTAAAAAACAAACCGCATGGAAAATGAATTCGACAAAAGCATACTGTTGTATTCCAAAACTGTTGAGAAATACGTGTTGTTGATTAATATTAAAGGTAATGTTGTGATTCTGCAGTGTATAAACCTACTTGAAATTAGCTTGTCATTATCCGAGATTACATTTGTATCAATGGGTTAAAAAAAAAGTAAAACCAGGCATATGAAAAAAAACCGATTGTTTACTACAACTGTTATTTCATCACAGTGAAATGGCAAGTCCAAATTAATAACAGTTTTCATATTAATAACTTTTAGAACCGCCTCGATGACAGCATCCAGATTGTGTGGCTAGGGTGGTTCTCCGCCAGTTTCAGTCACATGCCTTTTGTGCTGAGCTGCCACCTTGTGGGCTCTTGTTTTTCGATTGTCCCATTTTGATGTCATATGGTCCTGGCTACGGTGCACTTTATTTCTTGCATTAAAGCAACCCCATATCCTTTCCCATGCTTGTTTCTAAAATTAGAGTTTTATTACATATACACATTGTATTTATCGAACAATGCTCTTATAACCTTTTCCACGTGAGGTACATTATTGGTGGTTTTGCATTCAATTATATTTTTCTACTTCTTAATAATTTCTACAAGCAGCAATTCTACCTGCTTGGTAAAATTGCGTCCGCGGGGCTGCTTCTTGGTTTCCATTACGATAATGAACAGTTCACATTTGTATCAGCACCAGTCAAGGCAAGTCAACACGTTTTCTGAACAAGCATAACCTAAATTCTACGTCATTTCAAATTTTAAGTGATGCCAACTGTTAAAAACATTAAGAAACTTGGACGTCACCAGACTTTATCTGAAGGATGGAATACTTTCCTTTATGAAACGTGTCAACTTTAAAGTTGGCTTTAACTTTGAAGCCCCTTTAGCTAAAGTCACTTTAAAGGAACTCCGTCAACTTAGCCCCCCGAAATCGGATTTTTCATAAAAAAACCTATTGCGCCATCTTCGCTAGAGCTAGCGCCACAAAAATTAGAGCTAGCGCCTCTTTTTCAAAAAAGTTATAAAGCCTCAAAATTCACAACATAAGCAAGAGAGAGAAAAAACGATGAGCTTTACTTTATGTTAGACAAGAAAGGAATATATTATATGAAATGAATATAGAAACCTGTGTGAAATAAGAAAACTCACAAAATTCGACTTTAATAAGTTAATATAGTCTGTAAAAATAAAGATTTTCTATTTCGGCTTAGCGCTTTATTACTCTGAGACAATGGAAATGTAATCCTATTCCAGAAGTTACCAAACGTTTTCAACGAACTCAGTTCGGTACTGAATTCAATATTCCGGTATCTCAAATACTTTTCCAGATATTAAATTTCGAAATTATCAAATTTTATCTTTTTGATAAGGCCAGATTTTTTTTATACTTTCGTTACGGCGGTATTCGAAGTTCGTTTTTTAAAAAGATTTTAGGCAATGTATTATTTTGGGGTCTAAATACGCAAATAGCCACCTATTATAATAAATTAAATAATGAGGACTGATTACCACTTTCATCACTTTCTACTAATTATCCAATTAGGTATAAGTGCATTTCTATATAATATTTGAATGTATGTTATGTTCTGCATGTACAATTAATGTCACTATTAGTAAACAATAAAAACTAGTTTATGCATATCAATTACCAATTAATGATTTCGTTGTTGCACTTTTCAAAATAAATGAATTATATTAAGTAATAAACCTCTGCATCCACACACAAAAAAAACTTTGCAACATAGTTAAAATTAAAAATCGTTCAAAACGTCTTATAACTTCTGGAATAGAACTAAAATTCCATTGTGTTTACCTCTCGCGAGCGGTCTTAAGTTATTGAGCAGGTAATTTACGCTTTCACTTAAGTCGCGTACGTTTCTATTGAAACCCAAACGTTAGAAAGAAACGGCTGTATATTCCCATGTCTCAGAGTAATAAAACGCTAAGCCGAAATAGAAAATCTTTATTTTTACAGACTATAGTAAAGTTAATTATTATCGGTATGAGATTTTTATCATAAATTTAAAGTATTTTCGGTAGTTTACTATACAATAGTAATGCTCACAAAGGGGTGTCCTGCTAATTTTTTTAAATCGAGGTTTGATGAGAGGCTTCTAACCTACTATACCTTATGACTGTCAGTAGATATGCTATGTCACTTCTGGAGCACTTTTGATAATAATAATAATACACCTTCCCGTACAGTGCACATCAAGGTCAATGGTTTTTCAAGGTCATCGTACCCATTACCTCTATACATATTCCGCAAGATCATCGCATTGTACAAGGTTTTTCAAGGCCACGTTCCGTGTAGGTCTTCAAGGCCAGGAAGTGGTCAAGGTCACCAATCAATTGTACGGTTGAGTGTTAATTTGAAAGAAATTTTCAAGGACACGCCCCCCAATTCAAGGAAGTCCATTGACCTCTGTCTCAAGCCCTGAGGTATGATACATATTGTTGTCTAAGCATGCTTCAAGGTCATCAAGCAACGATTACTATGACCACGCCCCCAAAACAAGTAGACGTTTCCTAAAACAGGTAGCCGTTTCCTATAAACAGGTAGCCGTTTCCTAAAAACAGGTAGCCGTTTCCTAAAACAGGGGGTCCGTTTCCCAAAACAGATAGCTGTTTCGCAACCGTTTCCCCCTTACGAGAAGGCGATCTATTGTTCAGGTCGAGTTAATACATCTCAATTCTAGGAAATCAAGAACAAAGACGATGCATTGTTCAAGCCGACGGTTCAAAGTCTATGCTTATAATTTTCAAAGGTTACATGAGAAATGAACAAAGACGATTCATTGTTCTGGTCGATTTATAAAAGTAGATTGTAAACTGAATTCTAGGAAATCAAGAATAAAGGCGATCCATTGTCAACGCTTCAAAGTCTATGCTTATAAGGCAACACCTCTGATAACAAAGACAATTCATTGTTTGGCTGAGTCATAGCTTCTGAAATTCTAGGAAATCAAGAATAAAGGCGATCCATTGTCAATGCTTCAAAGTCTGTGCTTACAATTTTCAATGTAAAAGAACAAAGACGATTCATTGTTCAGGTCGAGTTATAAAAATAGATTCCACATCTCAATTCCAGGAAATCAATAACAAAGGCGATGCATTGTCAACGCTTCAAAGTCTATGCTTATAAGGCCACACCTCTGATAACAAAGACGATTCATTGTTTGGCTGAGTCGTAGCTTCTGAAATTCTAGGAAATCAAGAACAAAGACGATGCATTGTCGACGGTTCAAAGTCTATGCCCTACAATTTTCAAGGCCACATGAGAGAACAAAGACGATTCATTGTTCTGGTTGATTTATAAAAATAGATTCTAAATACATCTCTTTCAAGAACAAAGGTGATCCATTGTTAACGGTTCAAAGTCTATGCTTACAATTTTCAAGGTAAAAGAACAAAAGCGATTCATTCTTCTGGTCGAGTTATAAAAATAGATTGCTATCTCAATTCTAGGAAATCAAGAACAAAGGCGATGCATTGTTCAAAGTCTATGCTTATAATTTTCAAGGTAAATGAACAAAGACGATTCATTGTTCTGGTTGATTTATAAAAATAGATTGTTATCTAAATACATCTCTTTCAAGAACAAAGGCAATCCATTGTCAACGCTTCAAAGTCTATGTTTACAAGGCCACATGAGAGACGATTCATTGTTTTGTAGGTTATCGTACACATCAGCTGTATCCTCAAAGTCATTGCCCTCGGTCTCAAGCAAGTCTATACATGTTTCAAGGCCACGCCCCCAAAACAGGTAGACGTTTCCTAAAACAGGTAGCCGTTTCCTGTAAACAGGTAGCCGTTTCCTAAAACAGGGGGTCCGTTTCCCAAAACAGATAGCTGTTTCGCAACCGTTTCCCCATGTTCAGGTCGAAAATAGATTCCGCATCTCAATTCCAGGATATCAAAAAGGGGGCCCATGGTTCAAAGTCTATGCTTACAATTTTCAAGGTTAAAGAACAAAGACATTCCATTGTACAGGTTGAGTTATAAAAATAGATTGCTATCTCAATTCTAGGAAATCAATAACAAAGGCGATGCATTGTTCAAAGTCTATGCTTACAATTTTCAAGGCCACATGAAAGAACAAAGACTAAAGCCTGTCCGGTAGAACTGAACGGGTATCGGATTAACAAGGAGGATTGTCAATATATGGTTCTATTGTGCTTGAAACCGCCTTAATGCTTTGCTGTCTCGTACTTATTGTACGTGACAAAGAAAGATGGATATATTATGAATAATGCCTCTATTTCTGCCGAACAAAAGCGTTTGCAACTTTCACACATAATGACAAGGCAATAAGAATCAGATGCAGGTAGAATAGAAATTCAATAGGTATAATAAAATGCCAGTGGTTCTCAACACTGCTTTAACATTACATTTAAAATTTATGGAAGAATGCAAGTTTTTATAATAAACATTTATAAAAGCCATTCATAATAATGAATATTCGATTAAGTATAGGTATTTCAATTTACATTTAGAAAGTTCATTGTATACCTAAGTATGGTAATGACGTTTTAGTGTACTCCAATTACAAAAGAATCCAAATAAATATGCAATACTGTAACAATAAGTAATTAATAATAGATTATTATACCATTTAGTAGGTACATACATCCGGAAAAGACGAAGATGTTCTTAATACGTGGAACGACGCATTAAAAACAGTTAGTGCGGAAATATGGCAAAAATGTATTGATCATACGGATAAAATAATTAAAGATACTTTTGTTAATGAAGAGATTGTGGATGAAGTAAGACCTCTTATTTTCACAGTTAACACTGAAGAAAGCGATGACGATGATCTTTTCCAAGATTTGGATGACTCAGGAAGTGATGAATCTGAAGCCGAATGACAATTATAATTTTTACATTTAATTATAAAAGTATATCTTTGTAATTTAATTAATATTTACTAACTATAATAAAAATGTATTTGTTATTGTTGTTATAAGTATAAGTGAAAGGTGTCAATTGAAATTACTTATAGGTAATTAGTAATCGATTATTATTTTTATTATACAAAAGTTGCATTTCTTCACAAATTATATAATGTTAAAGCAGTGTTGAGAACCACTGGCATTTTATTATACCTATTGAATTTCTATTCTACCTGCATCTGATTCTTATTGCCTTGTCATTATGTGTGAAAGTTGCAAACGCTTTTGTTCGGCAGAAATAGAGGCATTATTCATAATATATCCATCTTTCTTTGTCACGTACAATAAGTACGAGACAGCAAAGCATTAAGGCGGTTTCAAGCACAATAGAACCATATATTGACAATCCTCCTTGTTAATCCGATACCCGTTCAGTTCTACCGGACAGGCTTTATCTATTGTTCTAGTTGATTTATAAAAATAAATTGTTGTCTAAATACATCTCTTTCAAGAATAAAGGTGAACCATTGTCAACGATTTAAAGTTTATGCTTATAAGGTCACACCTCTGATAACAAAGACGATTCATTGTTCAGTTAGAAATAGATTGTTATCTCAATTCTAGGAAATCAATAACAAAGACGATGCATTGTCAACGCTTCAAAGTCTATGTTTACAAGGCCACATGAGAGAACAAAGACGATTCATTGTTTTGGTTGAGTCATAGCTTCTGAAATTCTAGGAAATCAAGAATAAAGGGGGCCCATTGTACAAAGTCTATGCTTACAATTTGCAAGGTAAAAGAACAAAGACGATTCATTGTTTTGGCTCTGTCGTAGCTTCTAAAATTCCGAGAACAAAGACGATGCATTGTTCAGACTGATTAGGTCATCTAACAAGTAAAATATTTTTATAAGACTACCACAATATACAGATTTAAGTATTATGGGATATAGTCACTTTTGTAATACCTCTGCTGGAGCATATCTATTTACTATTTGTTTTTCACATTCAATTTCCTTCAACTGATTCTCGTTTAATTCGGACCACATCATCTTTCCTAATAGGTTCATTATATTGTATACTAGCCATACATTCAGCTTCCCTTAAAAGTCTTCATATCAGGATCTACTTTGAGACATTGTTCGAGACTTATTACAATAAGCAATGTCACGCCTCCCCAGTGCCCTCAAGTGGTCTAAACAGGTAGACGTTTCCTAAAACAGGGAGCCCGTTTCACAAAACAGGGGGTCCGTTTCCCAAAACAGAGGGTCCGTTTTCCAAAACAGATGGTTGTTTCTCAACACAGGTAACCGTTTCCCACCAAGGTTACACGAGAGAACATAAGCGTTCTGATTCCTAAAAATAGATTGTTATCCAGCTACGACCCCACCTCAATTCTAGGAAATCAAGAACAAAGGGGGGTCCATTGTTCAAAGTCTATGCAAGTGATTCATTGTTCTGGTCGAGTTATAAAAATAGATTGTTATCTAAATACCCTTCGATTCTAAGAAATCAAGAACAAAGGCGATCCATTATTTTAGCCAACGCTTCAAAGTCTATGTTTATAATTTTGAAGGTCACATGAGAGAACAAAGACGATCCATTATTCCGTTATTCTAAAAAATATATTGTTCTCTAAATACATCTCAATTCTGGGAAATCAAGAAACGCTTCAAAGTCTATGCTTATAAGGCCACACCTCTGATAACAAAGGCGATTCATTGTTTTGGCTGAGTGATAGCTTCTGAAATTCTGAGAACACCGACGATGCATTGTTCAGACTGATTAGGTCATCTAACAAGTAAAATATTTTTTTTATAAAACTTATAATTTATTAACCACAATATTCATCCATAGATACAGATAAAAGATCGATTTAAGTAAATATACATATTATGGCAAATTTGATGTACTTAACATTTTGTAATACCTTTGCTGGATCATATCTATTTTATTTATTTATTATTTGTTTTCACATTCAATTTCCTTCAACTGATTCTCGTTTAATGTGGTCCACAAGACATCATCATCATCTTTCCTAATAGGTATTTTCATCGCTTCATTATAATGCTTACTAGCCATACATTCGGCTTTCCTTAAAGCCTTCATATCAGGATCTGTGATCCTTTTACTTTGAGACATTATCCGTGACTCATTACAAACCTACATCTCTTAAACTTATATGCAAAACACAAATTAAAATCTTTTAATTATACAGTTACGTAAATTTCAAAGTTAATTCCGAGAATTCCCAAGGGCACACCTCTGAGAAAATAACAAAGACGATTCATTGTTCCGACCGAGTTATAAAATACACCTCAATTCTGAGAAATCAATTTTAAAGAACAAAAGACGATTCATTGTTTAAGCCGACGCGTCAATGTCTATACTTACAAAATTTCAAGGTCACACTTCTTATAACAAAGGCGATCCATTGTTCTGGTCGAGTTATAATTTCTAAAAATAGACAAAGTCACGCCATATTACAATTCAGAGAAATAATTTTCAAGGTCCCAATCCTGTCCGATCCTGTCCATATTTTAACCCCGAATGCAACTGGTACATCTATATAAGGAGAGTGCATGAGTAATTTTACGGTAAACCTAAAGTGCTGTGAAGAGCAATTAGATATTAGTTAAAGTTATAAGTAGATGTCTAACACTTGCATAGAAGGGAAACTTATGCGTCGAATTGTGCGGTTTAACTACACATGCGTTCTTGTGCATTTTAAATTCTGAAATTGTGTTTTGAAAATTGTGCATATGTTTTGCGGGTCACGCTACAGAGACAATGATTGCAATAGTTGATGTACAGGATTCAAAACGGCAAAACATGTATTTACACCCAAAGAGCTAGCAATATACAATGGAAATCAAGCTGCCCATTTTGTGTTCAAACCACCATTTCCTTGGCACCTCTTAGATGTAGAATTTCAACGACAAGCTGTTTGGTTAATCAATAATCATCACTGCATCAAATGGGGATCTGGATATACCTCTACACATCTCTTTCCACATATACTTCGTGAACTAATATCGGTAACAGATGATGTGTACGTTAAAGGGCGAGAAAAAGCCGATTACATTCGAAAACTGTTGAGACAGTCAGTTATAGAAATTGAAGAGCAACCATCTTTACCCAAAATGAAAACAACTTGTTTCTTTCATACACAAACCACCTGTAATTGTGCTTTGACGAATGTACACTTTTTTATATAATAACTATGTAAGACAATATCAGTAAAAGGTTTATAAAATGTGTGCTTACAAGTAAAGGGGGGAAAAGTTTGTAATATTTACAATAAAACGCTATTATTTTAAGTGTATTATTTTATATAAAAGCCCTCTGATGCAAACTATTTCTCAGGGTATAACCCAGCCTATCCATCTAGGTCAACAAGTCAACTTTTAACATTCCTAGGAGGTAAAATTCTAGGAAATAGCAAATAAGAGTTCCTATTACTGAATTCTAGCAATAGAATCAGTTCGTGGAAACAAGAGGGTTGTTGTCTATGCTGAATGTTTATCAAGGTTCCTGCATTGGCTAAACGTTATGCTTACAGTATCTGGTGATTGGAAATTCTCAAGGTCTCCAAGAAATTTTCAAAGACCATATGTCCTACAGGCCGATCTTCCCCGACATCATCCGATCGAAATGTAGCCGAAACCTGCAGGACCAATTCTAAACGAGTCATGGAAATAAGAAGGGGGTCTATGCTACAAGGTTATTGACTAAATTTTAATAAAAAAGCGTGGGCTCATATTATGGTCCGCCAGGATGTTCCCCCCAAATACAGATAACCGTTTCCCAAAACAGGGGAGCCGTCACTCAACACAAGTTTCCCCTACAGAGCCATTAATCGTGGTGGAGGCTAAATTGAACTAGGTCAAAACATGGAATCTGGTCGTGAGGGGTTAGAAATCTCAATTCGTGGAAGGTCCAAGTATAATTCTTAGAAATCTGAAAGCAGAACTAGTTTTATATCATAGACAAAGCTGCTCAAATCACCTGCCTTGGGGTTTTTTTTATGGGCCAAGGTGGTAGTTTCATCCCCTTAAATCACCTACTTTTAGGGGTAAAGGGTAGCTTTTCCATTAGTTATAGGTACTGTGTTAACGAGGCTTATCATCTAGGGATGCTTTAGATAAATTCTGACCCCGAGAAAAATGGTGAATTCTGCGTCGTTTTTGAGAAGAAGAAGCTAGAATAGAAAGTAGTGTTGGCAACCATGATTGTTAGGGTTTAAAAGTCCTCATTGTGTGTGCACAGTATACTCTTGATTAGCAGCAATGACGAAAGTAGTAGTACGTAAGGTAGAAAGTACAGAAAAAGCAGTAAGTGTGGAGGAGCGAAAGAAGAGGTTGGAGACGTTAATAAAACAAGTAAAAGAAGTAAAACTCGATTTGGAGTGTTATATAGTGAAAACAAAGATGATGAAGCTGCGTATTAGCAATATGTAAAATAGTGTAGTAAAACATGAAATTTTGAGAAGGATGAGTTTAAATGCATATTTTAAAGAAGAAGAAAAGACGCTGCTGTGTTGTTATAAGTATCTCACAATTGTATTAGGTTTAAGTAACTTTATAATTAAAAAAAATAAAGACTTTAAGCGTTGTGCTTTTGTAGTACTAGTTTTCGGTATTCTCTTCTCCCATAATGGTTCCTTATTGGCTCTGTATATCTGGGCGCGGTTCGATATCGACCTTTATAGAAATCCCCCCATAAGGAAATGGAACCCCTGCCGTACGTTGGGCTTTAAATTGGCCTATATACAACGTATAAAAGAAGAAGAAAAGATCAATGACAGTAAAATGATAACTAAATAAAAGCAATTTACTGGTTTTAATGCAGATCGTTATTGTTTTTAATCATTAAATGGCTTTATGCATATGTAAAAATTTCTTTTACTATAATGAATAATATAAAGACTTTCCTTTGTATAAGCAAAAACCTAAAAACTTAAATTTCAGCCCTATTCCTAAATTGACTACCCTTGGACTTAAAAGAGTAAACAGTGACAGCTTGCAGTATAGAAATGGAGTTAATTTGATGTAATTTTTATATAAAAGGTTAAGAAAATCGATTTATAGTTTTAATGTTGCAGGATAAGGAGACCTGACTGTATATATGAATAGTTTTTATTGTGTGTTAGGCGTTAGAATGGGTTTTCATTGTTTTAAAGGGGATACAATAGGCTTGCATGTAATTTTTAAAAAATAGACATTAGACTGAGCAAACAAACAACTCAACAACTGCTAACTACATTACAAAACCTAGAAGTGTAACATCTATATACTTACATCTCATTTAATTTTCATTTTATTCTATTTAAAAGGTCGAAATTTTATTGATGTCTAGAGATATGTAATTAGATAAATAATCTAGAATAAACATTTTATTAATATAAACATATATTGTAACATTCCTTTACTAAAACACGCTCTTTAACCACCTTACGTTTTCTACATCAGCAAACATTTAGCATCTGTATGAACAATTGCTTCAACCTAGTACTTTTTACAAATGTGCAGATAAATAAAAGTTTTCAGGATATTTTAATTTCAATAATAATAAAATTCTATATATATATATATTATATATATATACATATACATTATGGTAAGGACCAAAGTATACCAGGACAGTAATAAGACATAAATTGTCTACCTTTTGATTAGTTGAATGATATATAACAGAAATATTCTTAAGCTTGAAAACAACTAAAATGCATAGACTGAAACATATCAAGAAACGCTTTTAGGTAAGGGTAATCTATAAAAGTTAATATACATGTTTAGGGATAGAATTATAGTATCCATTTATTATTGTTATTAATTATATGAATTAATGATACAACTGAATTTTAGTAGTCTTAAGAGGATGCTTTTACTGCAATTACAGCAAAATGGACTATAATATTATTTTTATTTAATTATTATTAGTTCAATGCGAATAAATAAATTAATTTAATTTTGTATATGTTATAAAAAAATATTATATCATTGCTTAATCATTTGAAAACATCTTAAGACTATAAAATTCATTTATACATTAAATAATATTATAAAATAATATGGTATACTATTCATTTAACCTAACATATTGAACATGTTTAAGATTACCTCTAAAACTGATTTACTAGCTTTAGTTGTTTCACAGCTAAATATTTTCATTGAACTATACATTTACTAACATAAAACGTGGACAATTATCTTACTTACTTAACCTAGATACTTTTGTGCTTACATGTATTTATTTTGACATAAAAGACTTTTTATCATACTATAATTATATACGTACTAACTTATTTTACTTATTATTGAAATAAAAATCACTGAAAACTATTTATTTATTTCTACATTTGTAAAAAGACTGTTTATTACACACAGATGACTAAGTTATTGATTAAGTAGAACCTGTAATTGGTTATGAAATGTGTAATCTAGCAAAAAAGTGTAAAACATATAATTATATTATAAATGTTATATTTACTATTATTTTAATAAATATCTTCTATGAATCATAAAATTTGCACTTTTAAATTGAAAAAGATGACAAATTATGAAGAACATTAACTGTTACATTGTTATCAAATGTAGATAGCATGTTGATTTTAGTTGTAGTTAAGTACATTTTTAAAATTACATGCAAGCCTATTGTATCCCCTTTAAAACAATGAAAACCCATTCTAACGCCTAACACACAATAAAAACTATTCATATATACAGTCAGGTCTCCTTATCCTGCAACATTAAAACTATAAATCGATTTTCTTAACCTTTTATATAAAAATTACATCAAATTAACTCCATTTCTATACTGCAAGCTGTCACTGTTTACTCTTTTAAGTCCAAGGGTAGTCAATTTAGGAATAGGACTGAAATTTAAGTTTTAGGTTTTGCTTATACAAAGGAAAGTCTTTATATTATTCATTATAGTAAAAGAAATTTTTTTACATATGCATAAACGCCATTTAATGATTAAAAACAATAACGATCTGCATTAAAACCAGTAAATTGCTTTTTATTTAGTTATCATTTTACTGTCATTGATCTTTTCTTCTTCTTTTATACGTTGTATATAGGCCAATTTAAAGCCCAACGTACGGCAGGGGTTCCATTTCCTTATGGGGGATTTCTATAAAGGTCGATATCGAACCGCGCCCAGATATACAGAGCCAATAAGGAACCATTATGGGAGAAGAGAATACCGAAAACTAGTACTACAAAAGCACAACGCTTAAAGTCTTTATTTTTTTAATTATAAAGTTACTTAAACCTAATACAATTGTGAGATACTTATAACAACACAGCAGCGTCTTTTCTTCTTCTTTAAAATATGCATTTAAACTCATCCTTCTCAAAATTTCATGTTTTACTACACTATTTTACATATTGCTAATACGCAGCTTCATCATCTTTGTTTTCACTATATAACACTCCAAATCGAGTTTTACTTCTTTTACTTGTTTTATTAACGTCTCCAACCTCTTCTTTCGCTCCTCCACACTTACTGCTTTTCTGTACTTTCTACCTTACGTACTACTATTTCGTCATTGCTGCTAATCAAGAGTATACTGTGCACACACAATGAGGACTTTTAAACCCTAACAATCATGGTTGCCAACACTACTTTCTATTCTAGCTTCTTCTTCTCAAAAACGACGCAGAATTCACCATTTTTCTCGGGGTCAGAATTTATCTAAAGCATCCCTAGATGATAAGCCTCGTTAACACAGTACCTATAACTAATGGAAAAGCTACCCTTTACCCCTAAAAGTAGGTGATTTAAGGGGATGAAACTACCACCTTGGCCCATAAAAAAAACCCCAAGGCAGGTGATTTGAGCAGCTTTGTCTATGATATAAAACTAGTTCTGCTTTCAGATTTCTAAGAATTATACTTGGACCTTCCCACGAATTGAGATTTCTAACCCCTCACGACCAGATTCCATGTTTTGACCTAGTTCAATTTAGCCTCCACCACGATTAATGGCTCTGTAGGGGAAACTTGTGTTGAGTGACGGCTCCCCTGTTTTGGGAAACGGTTATCTGTATTTGGGGGGAACATCCTGGCGGACCATAATATGAGCCCACGCTTTTTTATTAAAATTTAGTCAATAACCTTGTAGCATAGACCCCCTTCTTATTTCCATGACTCGTTTAGAATTGGTCCTGCAGGTTTCGGCTACATTTCGATCGGATGATGTCGGGAAGATCGGCCTGTAGGACATATGGTCTTTGAAAATTTCTTGGAGACCTTGAGAATTTCCAATCACCAGATACTGTAAGCATAACGTTTAGCCAATGCAGGAACCTTGATAAACATTCAGCATAGACAACAACCCTCTTGTTTCCACGAACTGATTCTATTGCTAGAATTCAGTAATAGGAACTCTTATTTGCTATTTCCTAGAATTTTACCTCCTAGGAATGTTAAAAGTTGACTTGTTGACCTAGATGGATAGGCTGGGTTATACCCTGAGAAATAGTTTGCATCAGAGGGCTTTTATAAAAATAATACACTTAAAATAATAGCGTTTTATTGTAAATATTACAAACTTTTCCCCTTTACTTGTAAGCACCATTTTATAAACCTTTTACTGATATTGTCTTACATAGTTATTATATAAAAGTGTACATTCGTCAAAGCACAATTACAGGTGGTTTGTGTATGAAAGAAACAAGTTGTTTTCATTTTGGGTAAAGATGGTTGCTCTTCAATTTCTATAACTGACTGTCTCAACAGTTTTCGAATGTAATCGGCTTTTTCTCGCCCTTTAACGTACACATCATCTGTTACCGATATTAGTTCACGAAGTATATGTGGAAAGAGATGTGAGGTATATCCAGATCCCCATTTGATGCAGTGATGATTATTGATTAACCAAACAGCTTGTCGTTGAAATTCTACATCTAAGAGGTGCCAAGGAAATGGTGGTTTGAACACAAAATGGGCAGCTTGATTTCCATTGTATATTGCTAGCTCTTTGGGTGTAAATACATGTTTTGCCGTTTTGAATCCCTGTACATCAACTATTACAATCATTGTCTCTGTAGCGTGACCCCGCAAAACATATGCACAATTTTCAAAACACAATTTCAGAATTTAAAATGCACAAGAACGCATGTGTAGTTAAACCGCACAATTCGACGCATAAGTTTCCCTTCTATGCAAGTGTTAGACATCTACTTATAACTTTAACTAATATCTAATTGCTCTTCACAGCACTTTAGGTTTACCGTAAAATTACTCATGCACTCTCCTTATATAGATGTACCAGTTGCATTCGGGGTTAAAATATGGACAGGATCGGACAGGATTGGGACCTTGAAAATTATTTCTCTGAATTGTAATATGGCGTGACCTTGTCTATTTTAGAAATTATAACTCGACCAGAACAATGGATCGCCTTTGTTATAAGAAGTGTGACCTTGAAATTTTGTAAGTATAGACATTGACGCGTCGGCTTAAACAATGAATCGTCTTTTGTTCTTTAAAATTGATTTCTCAGAATTGAGGTGTATTTTATAACTCGGTCGGAACAATGAATCGTCTTTGTTATTTTCTCAGAGGTGTGCCCTTGGGGAATTCTCGGAATTAACTTTGAAATTTACGTAACTGTATAATTAAAAGATTTTAATTTGTGTTTTTGCATATAAGTTTAAGAGATGTAGGTTTGTAATGAGTCACGGATAATGTCTCAAAGTAAAAGGATCACAGATCCTGATATGAAGGCTTTAAGGAAAGCCGAATGTATGGCTAGTAAGCATTATAATGAAGCGATGAAAATACCTATTAGGAAAGATGATGATGATGTCTTGTGGACCACATTAAACGAGAATCAGTTGAAGGAAATTGAATGTGAAAAACAAATAATAAATAAATAAAATAGATATGATCCAGCAAAGGTATTACAAAATGTTAAGTACATCAAATTTGCCATAATATGTATATTTACTTAAATCGATCTTTTATCTGTATCTATGGATGAATATTGTGGTTAATAAATTATAAGTTTTATAAAAAAAATATTTTACTTGTTAGATGACCTAATCAGTCTGAACAATGCATCGTCGGTGTTCTCAGAATTTCAGAAGCTATCACTCAGCCAAAACAATGAATCGCCTTTGTTATCAGAGGTGTGGCCTTATAAGCATAGACTTTGAAGCGTTTCTTGATTTCCCAGAATTGAGATGTATTTAGAGAACAATATATTTTTTAGAATAACGGAATAATGGATCGTCTTTGTTCTCTCATGTGACCTTCAAAATTATAAACATAGACTTTGAAGCGTTGGCTAAAATAATGGATCGCCTTTGTTCTTGATTTCTTAGAATCGAAGGGTATTTAGATAACAATCTATTTTTATAACTCGACCAGAACAATGAATCACTTGCATAGACTTTGAACAATGGACCCCCCTTTGTTCTTGATTTCCTAGAATTGAGGTGGGGTCGTAGCTGGATAACAATCTATTTTTAGGAATCAGAACGCTTATGTTCTCTCGTGTAACCTTGGTGGAAACGGTTACCTGTGTTGAGAAACAACCATCTGTTTTGGAAAACGGACCTCTGTTTTGGGAAACGGACCCCTGTTTTGTGAAACGGGCTCCTGTTTTAGGAAACGTCTACCTGTTTAGACCACTTGAGGGCACTGGGGAGGCGTGACATTGCTTATTGTAATAAGTCTCGAACAATGTCTCAAAGTAGATCCTGATATGAAGACTTTTAAGGAAGCTGAATGTATGGCTAGTATACAATATAATGAACCTATTAGGAAAGATGATGTGGTCCGAATTAAACGAGAATCAGTTGAAGGAAATTGAATGTGAAAACAAATAGTAAATAGATATGCTCCAGCAGAGGTATTACAAAAGTGACTATATCCCATAATACTTAAATCTGTATATTGTGGTAGTCTTATAAAAATATTTTACTTGTTAGATGACCTAATCAGTCTGAACAATGCATCGTCTTTGTTCTCGGAATTTTAGAAGCTACGACAGAGCCAAAACAATGAATCGTCTTTGTTCTTTTACCTTGCAAATTGTAAGCATAGACTTTGTACAATGGGCCCCCTTTATTCTTGATTTCCTAGAATTTCAGAAGCTATGACTCAACCAAAACAATGAATCGTCTTTGTTCTCTCATGTGGCCTTGTAAACATAGACTTTGAAGCGTTGACAATGCATCGTCTTTGTTATTGATTTCCTAGAATTGAGATAACAATCTATTTCTAACTGAACAATGAATCGTCTTTGTTATCAGAGGTGTGACCTTATAAGCATAAACTTTAAATCGTTGACAATGGTTCACCTTTATTCTTGAAAGAGATGTATTTAGATAACAATTTATTTTTATAAATCAACTAGAACAATAGATAGTCTTTGTTCTTTCATGTGGCCTTGAAAATTGTAAGCATAGACTTTGAACAATGCATCGCCTTTGTTATTGATTTCCTAGAATTGAGATAGCAATCTATTTTTATAACTCAACCTGTACAATGGAATGTCTTTGTTCTTTAACCTTGAAAATTGTAAGCATAGACTTTGAACCATGGGCCCCATTTTTGATATCCTGGAATTGAGATGCGGAATCTATTTTCGACCTGAACATGGGGAAACGGTTGCGAAACAGCTATCTGTTTTGGGAAACGGACCCCCTGTTTTAGGAAACGGCTACCTGTTTACAGGAAACGGCTACCTGTTTTTAGGAAACGTCTACCTGTTTTGGGGGCGTGGCCTTGAAACATGTATAGACTTGCTTGAGACCGAGGGCAATGACTTTGAGGATACAGCTGATGTGTACGATAACCTACAAAACAATGAATCGTCTCTCATGTGGCCTTGTAAACATAGACTTTGAAGCGTTGACAATGGATTGCCTTTGTTCTTGAAAGAGATGTATTTAGATAACAATCTATTTTTATAAATCAACCAGAACAATGAATCGTCTTTGTTCATTTACCTTGAAAATTATAAGCATAGACTTTGAACAATGCATCGCCTTTGTTCTTGATTTCCTAGAATTGAGATAGCAATCTATTTTTATAACTCGACCAGAAGAATGAATCGCTTTTGTTCTTTTACCTTGAAAATTGTAAGCATAGACTTTGAACCGTTAACAATGGATCACCTTTGTTCTTGAAAGAGATGTATTTAGAATCTATTTTTATAAATCAACCAGAACAATGGATCGTCTTTGTTCATTTCTCAGAGGTGTGACCTTGAAAATTGTAAGCATAGACTTTGAACCGTCGGCTTGAACAATGCATCGTCTTTGTTCTTGATTTCCTAGAATTTCAGAAGCTATGACTCAGCCAAACAATGAATCGTCTTTGTTATCAGAGGTGTGGCCTTATAAGCATAGACTTTGAAGCGTTGACAATGCATCGCCTTTGTTATTGATTTCCTGGAATTGAGATGTGGAACCTATTTTTATAACTCGACCTGAACAATGAATCGTCTTTGTTCTTTTACATTGAAAATTGTAAGCACAGACTTTGAAGCGTTGACAATGGATCGCCTTTATTCTTGATTTCCTAGAATTTCAGAAGCTATGACTCAGCCAAACAATGAATCGTCTTTGTTATCAGAGGTGTTGCCTTATAAGCATAGACTTTGAAGCGTTGACAATGGATCGCCTTTATTCTTGATTTCCTAGAATTCAGTTAACAATCTACTTTTATAAATCGACCAGAACAATGAATCGTCTTTGTTCATTTCTCATGTAACCTTTGAAAATTATAAGCATAGACTTTGAACCGTCGGCTTGAACAATGCATCGTCTTTGTTCTTGATTTCCTAGAATTGAGATGTATTAACTCGACCTGAACAATAGATCGCCTTCTCGTAAGGGGGAAACGGTTGCGAAACAGCTATCTGTTTTGGGAAACGGACCCCCTGTTTTAGGAAACGGCTACCTGTTTTTAGGAAACGGCTACCTGTTTATAGGAAACGGCTACCTGTTTTAGGAAACGTCTACCTGTTTTGGGGGCGTGGTCATAGTAATCGTTGCTTGATGACCTTGAAGCATGCTTAGACAACAATCTGTATCATACCTCAGGGCTTGAGACAGAGGTCAATGGACTTCCTTGAATTGGGGGGCGTGTCCTTGAAAATTTCTTTCAAATTAACACTCAACCGTACAATTGATTGGTGACCTTGACCACTTCCTGGCCTTGAAGACCTACACGGAACGTGGCCTTGAAAAACCTTGTACAATGCAATGATCTTGCGGAATATGTATAGAGGTAATGGGTACGATGACCTTGAAAAACCATTGACCTTGATGTGCACTGTACGGGAAGGTGTATTATTATTATTATCAAAAGTGCTCCAGAAGTGACATAGCATATCTACTATTGTCAGTATTATATTTAAAAAAATGGATAGGGCAATATCACGTAAGAAGACTTTTCTTATTGGGCTTATTTATTCTATCAAATAATATTATACTCTTAATTAAAGTTTTATACAATATATTCTTAAAGTCCAGGAAATACGCTTGTCTTTAGCGATGATTAAAGCTATATGTTATATTAATGTACCTACTTCATTTTCTGCAATATAAAATATTTTTTTAAATTATAATGTGTTAACTTTAATGCAAATTTTATGTAAGTATACTATGTTTTATTGAATTAATAACTATTATTTTCATTATTATTGGGTTGTAGTTGACTATGTACTTATTTAAAAATTATTTACTTGGATTTATGAAACAATCTTTATTAGTTATTTCATGTAGAATGTAATCAGAAAAGTATATTTAAATCACGCATTCACTTAATATACTTAAATTAACTCACGCTAATAGGAAAAAAATTATTATTCATAATTTATTTGATAATAAAATGTAGGATACGTGTACCGGGTGGCCAACTTAGAACGGCCGTCGGCTATATCTCAGGATATTTTAGAAATTTTAGAAAGCAAAATTTTTCAAAATTTACTCAATTAAAGGGCATATTAAATATTATAATCAGATTCCTCGACAAATTCTGCATATTTTTTATTTGACAAGTTTTAGTCTATCTCTTCAAATAAGGGGCGGGGAGAGTGGGAACCTTGTTACGAAAAAACGCCTTTAATTCAGGTTCTGCTTGACCGATTTTAATAAACTTGATGTTGTTTGAAAGAGCTTTTGTTAAACAATAGAAAATTTGTAAATTTGAAGCAATCTGATTAATAACATAAATGCTAGAGGGCGCTGTTTAATATTTTTTTAATATTGTGTTTTCTCTTTACAATTTTAAATTAATTGAATAAAATGAATTTTTTACTAAAATACTATCACCGCTGAGGAGCAATTTAATAATAACTATACTAGAAATAATAATTATTTACAATTTTACAATTTAGTTGATAATTTAGAAATATAGAAACACATGCAAAAATATTTTTTTACAAAAACTTGCATAGATATTTAAAAAAAATCTAATATAAAATTAATAATTAAATAATTCTTGCTATTTCAAAAACTGGGTTATGTGGTAAAATCAATCAAAAAAGTATTATAAAATGTTATTAACTGAATTAAGAAATGAACTTTTGCAATATTTTGTTTGTTTGTTTTAGAATATTTCTTACCCATTTTTATATTTGTCTTGTTAAAGGGAGAATTTTTGTCGAAGCAACATTGCTAAAAACTTACATTATCGGCTGCAGATTCCAAATGAACCACCATTCGCTTTTCACCTAATTTGGGAACATGTTCACTTGCGGATGAATCAATCTAAAATACAATGTATTATATATACAATTAATGTAAATTTGGAAATGTGGAAATACTTCTAATTCTGTGCTCAAAACTGATGTAGCAGTAGCTGCTAAGTTTGTAGATAGCACTAGCCTATTTACTAATGTGTTTAATTAAAAAATAATTTATTTAGAATTTAATTGTATAAATGTTGATAAAATACTTCTGAATTTAACTAAAACACAATTACTTAAAATTTTGAATTGTAAAAGGACATATAAAATACTTTTAATTTTGCATCCAAAAATGAGGTAGCAGAAGCAGCTAATTTCATTTCCCCTTCAATGCTTTCGATGTGGTCAAATACAAATTCATCAGCCCTTAAAGGCAATTTTTTCAACGAGAACACCCGATTTTTTAAATCATTAAATTGGCTTTCTACACTTGCTGAAGTCCCTAATAACGAAGAGGTCGTATAGAATTTTCTCATAACTCCGCTCCAAAGAGGTAAGAGGTCTATTATTCTGTATAAATCGTCAATAATTTTTTGTAAAACTTGCTGATTACCTCTATCTCCTTCTTCTTCTGGTTGCACACTTTTTTCTTGACAACATTTTGCAATATTTTGAAACCAACTATTAAATGATGTCTTAGGGTGCTCTGTGTTGACATTATAAACGAAATCTAATTTAAGACCTATTTCATTCGTATTAGAGTCAAATAATTCAGTTGTTCCTGTAGCGATTCCTGTTGATAACCCTTTTTGTTTATTTCACAAGCTGTTAAGTTATTATTAATTAATGAAGTTCCCTCTGTATCGGAATATGCTACTGTACATATTGCTATTAATAAATTTTCCATATCATGTATTTGATCGCACTGGATTAGTTGGCCTATAAACCGCAAATAAAAATTTTTTGGAAGTTTGTGAACATCTTTAAAAGATTTCCAATCAGTGCACATTTTAATAAGATGCGCTACATCATTTCGAAGAAAACAATTTGTTTGTGCGAAGTGAGTTTCAGAATTTGCTTTGCCTTTTTTAAATAAAACATCGAAACAAGATTCAATATAGTCTTTGAGGGATTTAGGGTGTAAAAGCAGAAACACATGCGTACATAAGGGCTCGTGACACGTCTGTAATTACCTCATTTGGCATAGACGCTCCTGATCTAAGCCAAGTATTTAGCCAATTAGATATTGCTTGACCATTTTGTGACTCGCTAATCATATTACTCACAGTGTATTGTTTCTTTGTAACAGGATCACGAACCACAATACTGTATAAGAATATATGAGCAGATTTAGAACCCCAATTGTGAACAATTTTCTTCACAATACTTCCCGTTGCATCAATTTTTAAACTTGAAAAGTTTCTATCACAATAATTTCTGTATACTTGTGGAGTAAAATCATCGGAAGACACCAGCGCAGAAACGCATCCTTAAACTTGATAAAGATGCAGTAATGATTGGAAAATGAGACAGATATTAGTACTGTGCGATCCAAAAACGTTACTTTCCAGCTGATCGTTTGCCAACTTTTGTTTATAACCTCTTTGTTTTTCCGGCGTATCAAATTTACTTATTCTACAAAACAGTTTTTTTTTAAACTATCCGCTGCGTGTATTGAATTTATAAGCAAGTTACTTTAATTATTAATTTCATGTTATATTAATGTAATCAAATCTAGTTCTTTATATAATGTGCGGCGCAAGTACATCTCATAACCCTCAAGTACCTCAAGCTAGAAAACGCCATGTGTTATCTGAAGATGCTCGCAAGATTGTGTGGAACAATTCAGGTAAAAAGCAGTTGGATAACAATTTTTTATTTTGTAATATTCTAAGGAATGTATAACCTCATTAAAGATGACAAAACAATTGGATATTCGGGAAAAAAAACGTCATTTAGAAGTTTACTTTTAAAAATGGGCTTCAGGTAAGTTTATTGATTAATTTTGAATCATATTTTATCTTGGGTTTTATGTACGTGGAAAAAAACATATGATCATCATAAGATTATAATAGAACGACATGAAATACGTTCTTAGTGTTGTGGATATATACGTTCGATCACTAATTATCGGAAAGCAGGACGACCAATTATATACACAGGTTAGTTTTGAAGATTATAAACTATACATTCTACTGCATAATCTTATGTAAATTTTAGATGAAACATACATACATTCGTTTTATACGACTCTATATTCGTGGACAGATGGGACAAACGCAGGTCTTAAATCTCCTATTGGAAAAGGAAATCGCCTTATAATCATACACGCTGGTATGTTTATTTAATTTTATAATGTAAATATGTTGCTATTTATCATTATTTTAGGTGGTGAAATGGGCTTTATAAATAATGCTCTGCTAATATTTAAATCTGGCCAAAAATCAGGAGATTAATTATTATTGGCAAATGTATTTTAAAAAAACTAGATTTTGTAACTATGAAAATAAAATATGATTTTTCTTTGATTATTTCAAAAATTTTACATCTAAAATTGTATTCTTGGACAACAAACCCGAAGTAACATAACCTAAACTTTTATTTTTTCAAACGTATATTTTTTTGTTGAGCTTTACACTCTGACGTCACTTTTTTGCGCAGCTTGTTGTCTTCCGATGTTGACTTTACTCTATCTGGCTATTGCTCCAATAATACACGAAACACGGACTATATCCTATATCTCTAATTATACCATTATATTTTAGATGAGTTTTAGCTTCAGCAATTGCCACTATCGGATCTTTGTGAATTTTTTTTTTGTTGGAATTGATGTTTCTCAAAGTTTCTAATTTGGGCAAATCAGCTTCTTTCTTCTGAAACTGCATTAATTCATTTGCCTTCAATTTTCTGAACATTACGGATGACATATTTTGTAACTTTTCCACTACTTCATTCCTTTTTAAACCTGATAATTTTCCCTTGTTTTCTAATATATGTTTATTCCTGAAATTCCCAATGTATTTGCAATTCAATTCTACTTCCGCATCGCTTCCATCTCGAGGTGGTTCAATAATAATTCCGTGAAATTCACTATCACACTCAATGCATCTACCAAAGATTTTGGCAAATGTATTTTGAAATTGTAACTTCGCCCTCTTAAAAGATAAAACGCAGTCAAGTTTTGTAATTTCAATAAATTTTCTATAAATAATATGTGATCAGCAATATTGTTTAAATGTTAAATAGAGTCTTTCGGTAAGTTTATTTTTTTATCTCTGTCATTATAAAATTCAACTTTATTAAACATATTCTGGAATTCTGAGAGTTCAAGTTTTAATCTAAATTGCATTTCCTTTTCTTTGAGAATATCTTCGCTGTCGGAATCATCTGAACTGCTTCTTATTATTTCTTCTTTGTCGTCCTTATGGTTAGTTTTTATAGCTTCCCTATCGTGTATGTTAGTTTTAAGATTTAATTCCAAAACTAATAAATCCCATACATTATAATAATTTTTTGTTGCTATCGAATATACAGCACTAGTAGTCAAATTTAAAGATCCACAAGAGTTAATTTGGGGACATATATCGCTCCAAATTTTAGTGGTTTTTCGACTAAATGTCTTTTTGGCGTTATCGTATATATCATCTTTCTTTACTTTAGAAAAGCATGATTGAATATGCTTAATCTCATCTAGACTTCTAATTTTTCCCATTTTTATTACTTCAGAATTCCCTCAGATCTATACTAATACGTAATCACAAATATTTTATATATTAAAAAGTTTAAGGTATACTGACTTTTCGTAGTAAAATTTTACGAATTTGAATTTGAAATATGTACTTCTACAAAGTATAAACTGGTAACTTCTCCGACTGAACACAACGATTGTTATTAACTTATTAATTTTTTGCTTTTCTTTAAATCGGCAATAGTAGTAATAAAATATTCCTTTGGGTTTTAGTTTCATTTTAGCGCCATAGACCTACGATTTTGTCGCGACGCAACGTCAAGTTGTTGCGGTTGGGCGCGACTTTCAGTAGACTGATTTAACAGCAGTGGCAATGAGTCAGATAAATACAAAAATAATACCAACAGTACAAAATAATAAATTATAAAATAAATAAATAATTTTTTCTATTTTGCGTGTTTAATATGTACATTATGACACTCAAACGGGTGTTTTAATGTTTGACTTTAAAGTATCTAACATTTTTTTTCTTGATGTTGGTATGTAAACTAATGAAGTTCTTTATTGATGTATGTAAACGTAAATGTAACATAACCTATTCTTATTTGAAATGTGTATATATCCTTTGTATTGAATTATTCCCGATTAATGTATTGCAATGATTAAGATGACCAAAACCGAATATGGACGATTTCTCTTTTTTACTGTGTTTCAAGATAAAGCGTCAATATGCTTTCAAATTAAGCCGATTACATCTTTTGCATAAAATATAACCTTCATTTAACCTTGTTAACTTCACTTGAGTGTAAATTATTAAATTTACATAGTATAGTGTAATTTTATTCCGATTATAATGTATATAGTATACAACTTTTATTGAGAACATATTTATAAGGTAGTTTGAAATGAATTAGTAAGAAATAATAGTTTTAATACCCTACATTTGTATCGAACTCAAACAAACAAATACCACTGTTGCCAACCTACATTCAAAATTATGAAATAAGGTGACAAATGGAATTTACATTTTTTCAAAATTTTCAATACAAATACGCAAAATAGAAAAAATAGTATAAGAAACTCGTTTCATAAGACTCTTTATCGCATTCGTCCATTAGAAAACTTCCCGCTGCGCGGGTCGTTTTCTAAACTTGGACTCATGCGATAAAAACGCGTCTTATGAAACTTGTTTCTTAATATACTATTAGTTAATAATTACTTTATTCATTTTTTATTAAGAGATGCACGTGCATTTAAAAAATAAAATTAACCAGTTCCAGAATTTGAACGGTCTATTCATATTATTTGACATTCAAACTTCACACCAAATTTGTAATTACTGTTAATAAATATTGCGTAAGAATACAAAATCGTAAAAATAATAGTCTAAATACTTATTGATTTTGTCAATAGATTCGTATTTCGTACAAAGAAAATACTATTAGAGATCATCATAAGCAAAAACTTGGGGGTTGCAATTCAAAATCGTAAGTACTTTTTTCTATTTTGCGTGTTTAATATGTACATTATGACACTCAAACGGGTGTTTTAATGTTTGACTTTAAAGTTTAGTAACCTAACATTTTTTTTCTTGATGTTGGTACCATGTAAACTAATGAAGTTCTTTATTGAGAAGACGGTAAATTGAGACTTTCAAGCTGAAATGTGATGTCATCATCGCTCTTTTATGCGCATGCCTTATCTACATGAATACGAATATTTAAAATGGTTTAAATATCACTTTCAATGTTAAATTGCTACAGCGCTGGTGGTGTCGTGGAAGCGGAATCGCTTGTAATGCTTTTGGTGCGGGTTCGAATCCCCGGCCATACAATTTTTTTTAGGTTACTGTAGTTCTGTTTATCTAATCTGCTTTTAGGTTACTGTAGTTTTGTTTATCTAATCTACTTTTGCTATGTTTTACAGTGTATGGGGTTTACAGTAGTATGGCGCCAAAATGATGACGTCTAACATACATGACGTCATCGACGGGAAGTCTCAATCTACCGCCTCCTCTTTATTGATGTATGTAAACGTAAATGTAACATAACCTATTCTTATTTGAAATCCTTTGTATTGAATTATTCCTGATTAATGCATTACAATGATTAAGATGACCAAAACCGAATATAGATGATTTCTCTTTTTTGTTGTGTTTCAAGATAAAGCGTCAATATGCTTTCAGATTAAGCCGATTACATCTTTTTCGTAAAATATAACCTTCATTTACCCTTGTTAACTTCACTTGAGTGTAAATTATTAAGTTTACATAGTATAGTGTCATTTTATTCCGATTATAATGTATATAGTATACAACTTCTATTGAGAACATATTTATAGGTAGTTTGAAATGAATTAGTAACAAATAATAGTTTTAATACCCTATATTTGTATCGAACTCAAACAAACAAATACCACTGTTGCCAACCTACATTCAAAATTATGAAATAAGGTGACAAATGGAATTTACATTTTTTCAAAATTTTCAACACAAATACGCAAAATAGAAAAAATAGTATATGAAACTCGTTTCATAAGACACTTTATCGCATTCGTCCATTAGAAAACTCTCCGCTGCGCTGGTCGTTTTCTAAACTTGGACTCATGCGATAAAAACGCGTCTTACGAAACTTGTTTCTTAATATACTATTTTACCATCTATATTCTGTTAAATAGCTAGGAATAATGTTTAAAATAGCATATAATGTTCTCTTTATCAATTCAGACCTTACCTTATCATTACTTTATACTCTGCAATATAAAATTTGGAGATGTATTCGCATTCAAAATTAGAGAAAGTTAAATTAGAATGTAAAAAGAAAACAACAACTATATACTATTATTATACAATGTGTCCCAAATTCGCTTCTCTATAAAGGGATCTCGGCTTCTGTTATACTTACGGCAAAGGTTAAATGGGGAAACTTTTAGAGGAAGCTTAGAGCATTCTATATCCGGTTTCAGATTTACGATCGGTCAATTGGTTTTGAAAATATCGGCGAAAAACCGAAATTGACGGATTTCGTTTTTCGCCAGTAAATCCGAAACGGTTAATTTGACAGCTGTCACAATGTGAGATTATTCGGACACTTTTTTAAGACGAATAAGATGGCGTTTATGACATGTCACAATCGTCTTTTGTTATCCCACAATGTGCCTCAACTTTCATTTTTCTTATTGCCGCCATATTGGATTTTTCGATTTTTTGAAAGAGCGCAATGTTTCCAGTTTAGTGATGTCTCACAACTGCATAAAAGATTAGAGTTTCATCGAAATATCGCACTTTCTAAAGTGAGGTCTTGTTTATTATTAGTAGGCCATGATTTATTTGTCGCAAAATAACATTAATAAATAAAATTCTTTGAAATTTCAATAAAACATGAAATGAAATAACGACCTCTCAACAAGACAGAGGTTTTGGCACAAATTCCCAGCTATGAGTGTGTTAAAAATAAAGCCACAAAAATCGTCATTAATTTAATTAATACTTGAACCTTTGAACAACCTACAATAAAATTACAATTACAATTAATTTACAGATTTGCAAAGTGACGTCCATTTACATCGAGACATTTTTGACAACTGGTGACTGTTTTTCGTACAACCCTAGCAAGTGTATTTCCGTTAACACTATTTCTAAATGTATCCAAAACTCTCTGTCTCAGGATTTCTATGGTCGCAGGAGGATCAAACTCGTAGACCTCATTCTTTGTGTGACCCCAGAGGTAGAAATCCAAGGGCGAAAGGTCAGGGGATCTAGGAGGCTAAGATATTGGACCATTTAATGCAATAATTGTGCCGGACATCCATCCTGTTGAAACCAGGTTTTTCTGAACTTATCTTCGGCGAGAGTAGCTCGTAAAGCCGGCACAGCCTGGTTTCGCAAAAGCTCTAGGTACCTCTGTCCGTTTAAGTTATAGTCAAACAAAAATAGTCCTGTAAGTCGATTTCCTGCAATGATTAATAATTTATAATACATAGGTGCCCAATTAAAATAGGTAAGTTAGATTAAATTACCAATAATCCCACACCAAACGTTACTTCCAAATCTGGTCTGTAGACCAATGATGAATGTTGTGCTTATTAAAAACTCCGTAAACCTACTCTCATCAGACCATAAGACATGATTAACAAAATCGGGATTTGCATTACATATTCTAGTATATCACTAGCAGAAGCGCATTCGTCTTGGAAAATCAGTTTCCTTAAGTCCTTGAACTATTGTGGGTTTGTATGGATAGTAGTTATTCTTTTTTAACACTCTTTGTACCGTTGATTTTGACACACGAATTTCCCGTTCTACCGTTCTTACCGATGCACTGGGGTTTTCGTTGACAGCTTGTAAAATGTTTCTGTCACGATTTTCATTATCAACATTGTATCCGCTTTTAGGTTGTTCGAAGGCCCCATAGTTAATTAAATTAATTACAATTTTTCTGCAGTGGGTTTTATGAGGTTGCCGTCGTTCGGGGTACATCTCCAAATACCTCGCTGAGGTAATGTCGGCGTCTCTGTTTGACTGCAAGTAAAGCGCTAACATGTCAAACCTTTGTTCATTTGAATAGGGAATACCGGCCATTTTCAACAGGCTTTTACAATTTGTGTGTCACGTTTATGATTTTAATGACAGAAATGCGCACTACTTATGAAAACACTACGTTGAATTATTTAACGTCAAAGTCAGAGCCACCTTATATGGAAAAAATGAAACCAAATTTTGCTGACAAATAAATCATGTCCTACTAATAATAATAAATAAGACCTAACTTTAGAAAGTGTCATATTTCGATGAAACTCTAATCTTTTATGCACTTGTGAGACATCACTAAACTGTAAATATTGCGCTCTTTCCAAAAATCGAAATATACAATATGGCGGCCATAAGAAAAATGAAAGTTGAGGCAGATTGTGGGATAACAAAAGACGATTGTGACATGTCATACACGCCATCTTATTCGTCTTAAAAAATTGTCCGAATAATCTCACATTGTGACAGCTGTCAAATTAACCATTTCGGATTTACTGTCGAAAAATGAAATCCGCCATTTTCGGTTTTTCGCCGATATTTTCAAAGCCAATTGACCGATCGTAAATCTGAAACCGGATATCGAATGCTCTAACACGTTGACTGCGGCAAGTAAATTTGGTACTTTGTCTCTGACTGCGTTACATATCCCCGGGGATATGCATTGGTCGATTATTTTTGTGCGGTACATATCGCCGGGGATATGTACCCGAAGTTGACGTCGTTGGTCTCTATATTCAAGCATATGGAAGTGTATATACTTTTTATTGTTATTTGTCATAAAGCATACAGATAACTATCTTATGTTGGATCCGTACATGTATACGTAGACAGAGGGCGCCGAAAATTACTGGAACAATTTTACTTAATAAAATAAGAAAAATACCAAAACAACTTTATTACTTTAATTTAATACATATTTTGAGTATAATGGGAACAGGAAAATTAAAACTAAACTTTATTTCAAGTATGGTGTTAATTGAAACATGTCAACCAGAAACCGGGCGTATTGGGACAATCTTGGCAATAACTTATTACGCGTCTTACTTTCTTGTCGGCCTCTCTGCTGTTTAATGTTTTTCTAAGTTTTGAGTAACATCCTTTGCACACTTTTCGCTTCTTTCGTCCCGGACCTTCAGGTTTTATAAACTTGTGTGTTTTTTTCCTTGCTTGATTAGCATCCTTCCTGAATTCGCCTTCTTCTTGTATCATTGTTAAGTCATCTGCTAATTGTCTTCGGAACTCTGTTATTCCCAGTTTTGTCTTTGATATTTTGTTAAAAATTATCCAGGAATTGACTACGGCTGTACCCAATAGTAACTCCAATGCAACTTTCCTAAAATAATTATTTTTGTTCAGTTGGATATTCACATTTTGTTGAAATAATCTCCCAATAATTTTATACCAGCTTACCTGTACCATTTAAGGCTTTTGCGTATGACGGAATGGTATGAGGACATCTGATCGCTCAAATCAACGCCTTTCTTGGCTTGATTATAGTCAATGACGCATTGTGGTTTTAAAATGTCCTCTCCTTTACGAGTGTGTTTACCTAGAATTTGAAAAAAATTACATAATGTCACGATAAGTTATAAAAGCGTGATTCAAAAAGCGCGCCGGTTTTGAATCGCTCGCCATTTTGTTGTTTGCTGCTTAGCAACACAGTTGTTTATAAAGTTGAAATCTGCTAATATTCCGATCTCATACTGTGTGTCAAAATGGAACGCTTTTCTACTGAACAGCGTGTGTTAATCGTGAAAACCTTTTATCAAAACGGAGAAAGTTTTGCAGAAACTGTCCGACGACTTCGTGCGATTTTCGGGTGTAATGAAGCTCCGAATGGATCAAAAGTGCGCAGACTTATCACAAAGTTTATTGAAACAGGATCAACACTCAATATTAAAAATTCTGGCCGGTCTGTTGAAAACATTTCTGTAGTTCGTGATAGTGTCAATACAGGAAGAGAGTTTCGGCATGTCAGCAAAGTAGAGGGAGACATATGCCCGATATGATTTTCCATTCCTAAATTGATTAACAGCTTCATGTCTTTTGTAAATGATTTTTTTAAAATAAACTTTGTATTTTATTATAATTCACACCGGCGCGCTTTTTGAATCACCCTTTACAATGCAGATTACCTGTATTTTTAATTTTGTCGTCGTGTGTCGGATTTGTAGAAATCATTAAAACTGGGCGCTTGTCTATCCATTTTATTATTTTCACATTATTTTTTTCTTTGCCTAGAATGCCCCCTTTCTTCATTTTCTTGGAAAATACTTTAGGTATTCCCTTTCTATTGGACCTTAGAGTTCCACAGTACAACATTTTCATTCCATACAATTTTTGAGACAAATCAATACCTGAGTAGAAGTTATCTGCAAACAGTATTCTGCCTTCTTTTGGTTCTATTTGCTGTAAAAGCTTTAAAACAGTGGATTGGGAATGCCCCAAATCAGCGTTTGTGTCGCCTTTCCCAGTGTATACCTTGATGTTGTACGTATATCCTTCGGGTGTGCAGAGCTTGTATAGTTTTACCCCATATTTGTGAGATTTGTTTACTGTCGGAAATGTAATCTTCCACGGAAAGGGACCATCGACTCATCAATTATTAGTACTCTACCTGGATTATAAACAGCTTGAAAATTTTTTAGCAAAATTGTAACTAGAGGGCTAATTTTATAAAGCCTATTTTCTTCATTCGCATTTTCATTGTTTTCAAAATGATAAATTACAGTAATAACAGAAATCTGTCTCTTGGAAACAAATTTATTGCGATATGTAGGATCTTTTGACCAATACAGGTTTATAGCAGGAATTGAAGTTAAACCCATAATAATGCAAATTCCAAAGAATTTACAAATTTAGTTTGCGTCAGTATCCGTCCAGCGTTTGATTGTTGAACTACCTGAATATTCCCGGTTTAATTGTTGACTTATTTTAGTTTGCGCTACTATTAGGTCTAAAACTTCTCGATTCACAAAACAATTGGAAACATCTCCAGGTTTGTCATTCACAAGTTCGTCAAAATTTATATTTACCGTAGAATTTTCTTCGCACACGGGAAATTCGTAACTCGATAATTTAACTTTATCCCATTCAACACTGCCATAATTATCTGCTGAAACCTCCTCTGAGTTCTCGGGAAGGATAACTGTCGAAATTCGCTCCCGCACAGGGGTAATACACCGTATAATCCGCCGGGGATATGTAACGCAGTCAACGTGCTAAGAAGCTTCCTCTAAAACTTTCCCCATTTAACATTTGCCGTAAGTATAACAGGAGCCGAGATCACTTTATAGAGAAACGAATTTGGGACACATTGTAAATTAAAAACACTAAAAATAATCTTTTCATTACGCCAATGACAGCTAAAAGTATTATGATACAAACATTTAAAAACAAATACTTTATAAAAAGTTATAATAATGTTAATGTATATACAGGGTGTTAGCTAATTCCACCGACTACTCTAAACACATACCTAGAGGTCAAAATAAGACTCTGTGTTTTATAAAGTGTTTTCCAAAAACGCCGCCCTATGAGCTACAGCCTTCGAAAGTTCAGGGAATGAAATCTTTTTTACTGAAATATGACGCTACATTTGAATGAAAATTCCGAAAATTTGTATACTCACCATTTTACAGAGGTAAATAATTTTCCCGACCAAAAATTCCCGGTGTTTTCAGATAGTCTTGTAAAAATTTTCCTGAATTTTCGTTCAATCTAGCGACACAATTAAAGAAAAAGATTTTCCTCCTGAATTTTGAAAAGCTGTGGCTCCGAGGTAGGACGTTTTTTAAACATTTTATAAAACAAAAAGTTTTTTCTCACTTACACTCAAAGAATATGATTTCTTCAAATTTTTTTTTATTTACATTAATTTGCATATTTAGCCTATATATTATATCAAATAAATTGAGTAAACTCAAGTCCAATAATAATGAATAGTAATGAAAATCATAGTTATTCAATCTTAAAACATAGTATATACCATAAAATTAAATTCCCATTAAACTTAACACATTATATTTAAAAACAAAAAAATCATTATTTTATATTTCAGAAATAAATAAATAAGTAACTAAATTATTATAGTAGTTTCCATAGGCATATAGCAGCAATTAATCAATTGTATTGCCAATCATCGCTAAAGGATAGCATATTTCCTGGACTTTAAGAATATATAGTATAAAACTTTAATTAAGAGTATAATATTATATGATACAATAAATAAGCCCAATAAGAAAAGTCTTTTTACGTGATATCGCCCTACCCATTTTTTAAAAATATAATAATGACAGTCATAAGGTATAGTAGGTTAGAAACCTCTCATCAAACGACGACTTAAAAAAATTAACAGGACGCCCCTTTGTGAGGTTTACTATTGTGTAGTAAACTACCAAAAATTAAAGTAAACTTTAAATTTATGATAAAAATCTCTTACCGACAATAATTAACTTTACTATTAATATATATTCCTTTCTTGTCTAACATAAAGTAAAGCGCATCGCTTTTTCTCTCTTTGGCCTATGTTCTGAATTTTGAGGCTTTATAACTTTTTGGAAAAAGAGGCGCTAGCTCTAATTTTTGTGGCGCTTGCTAGCGCTAGCTCTAGCAAAGATGACGCAATAGTTTTTTTATGAAAAATCCGATTTCGGGGGGCTAACGTCAACTTAGCCTCCCGAAACTTCGGGGGTTCATAATTTCTCAAAAAAAGAGGCACTAGCTCTAATTTTTGTGGCGCTTGCTGGCGCTAGCTCTAGCGAAGATGGCGCAATAGGTTTTTTTTATGAAAATTCCGATTTCGGGGGGCTAAGTTAACGGACCTCTTTAAAGGTGAGAGTATGAAACCGGTTGTTAGTTCGTGTAATTTTAAGAATGAGTCATACCCAACTATATGACTAATTCATTAATTCATAGCTGATTCTCATGTTACTTACGTTTCTAAGCAATATTAAGAGCATGGGCGTAGCCAGCGAAGGGCTGGGAGGGGCAACTGCCCCCCCCCCCCTGGAAGAGCAAAAATAAATTAAATAATTTTTAAATTTTAATAAATAAAAAATGAAATCTAAAATATACATATTTTTCTGTTCTGCATATTTTTTTTTGTTATCTGTTTTATATATTTTGTTTGTTGTTGTGGTTGTTTGGTTGCTATTATGAACATTTTAAAATTAATTAATAAGCTCTAATAAATAAAATTATTCGCATGTCCTTTGTCACTAAAATATATTTCATCAGCAAAAAACACAGCTGTTTGAAAAAATGACATAGTGCTAAATATATATTAATAGCGTTTTCGATCTATGCATTTAATGCATTGGTGCACACCAGAATTGTCCCACACCAGAATTGGATAAAAATGAGTGTTCGATTTACTCTCAGGATACGTCAATTTTTAGTGTTCGATTCAACCACTTAACAGTCGGACATTTTTGAGAAAAATGGTAAAAAAATTGTCACTTTTTTTTTGTTTTCATTTAACTACATTTTTTAATCCTATTAATTAATTAAAATAAATTTACTCAATAAATAGTTTTAGTGTGAAATATTTTGAAACATTCAATACACAATCCTACATCAGAATCCGAAATAAATACTCTTATAAGACCTGCACCAACAAGTTAAAACAAGTTAAAACAAAAGTTGCCTGAACGAGACTCGGGATCGTCAGTGTACGGAAAAATGTCACGCCCGAGTGCAGTTCGTGCAAAACTATCAAGTGGTTAAAACACTTGCTCCAAATCCTAACATAGGACAATATTTTTTGCAACAACTATTGAGTTGGTGTGTAAGTGCTCTTGTCTAGCGACAGTGTCCTATTTAATAGTGTAACGAAACGCCACTGGTTTTCTTCGAGAAAAATCGAGATTCAAGTGAGGAATATACGGGAACCGGTGATGCGAATGTTCTGGCAATTTCTAGGCTCAAAAAGGGTATATAAAATTGCCTATCCGGCACGACGACAGACAGTATAGTACATTACATAGTGCAGGATACGAAGTTGCATACGGCGAATAAAAAGCGAGGCGCGAGATTTAAAAGCGGAATAGTTAAAAAGTGTTGAGAAAGTGAATATTTTTGTTGTTTTGTTAACTTTATTGGTTTTAAATAAAGTTGGTGTGAATAGTTATCAGTGTTAAATTAATGCCTGAGAAACAAGAGGGAACATCCGTAACAATAGTTTTACCACAGAATAAAGAGACAGAAATCCCAGAAAAGACAATATTGATATAAGAAATTGGTTACAAAAAGGAAAGTTAAATAATTTCAGTAGAAAATTAAATTTTTAATTAAAACCTTAGAGTCATTCTATTAGAAATGGTCCAAAAATTTGAAAATTGGTTGCTCGACCAGCACCAAATAAAACAAAACTACCATGTAATGATAGCTTATAATGTAGATATGTTACATTCGATGTTAATTTTTGTTCAAAATTATTTGTATCGCAACGTTTGGAAAAAAATTCAATTGCAGCCCTTTACAAAATTGCCAATTGCTCTTTACTCTTTGCTTGTATCTTTGTGAAACAATTTTTATTAGCTTTGGCAAAAGATTCTGTGCATTATTAATATAATTTTATATATTTTTCATTATTATGATGCCGACTTTTGTGCCTTCTAATTATAACAAAAATTACAATAATGCACCGATTTTGACAGCTGATATCTCAAATGGGGCTAAAGATAAAAACTTGAAATTTTCACATATTAACGATCAAACAGCACTTTATACGTGCTATTAATTGCCCTTTTTAGTTTTTAATCTAGAGAAAAAATATTAACATCCGATATAGTATATCCACATTATAAGCTATCATTACATGGTAGTTTTGTTTTATACTAATTTTTATACTAGGGACTAAGAACAAGAATGATATTAGGTTACTATTTTTAGGTCAAAAATCTCTAAAACGGAAAAAAGTCCATGATGACAGTAGTGGAAGTGGAAGCAATGATTGTGACGAAGATGAAAATAAAATGGTCGGAACATCAAAATCGGAATCTGTTTTTGAAGGAGGCTCAAGTAGTTCCTCAAATCTACATGAAGCTGTCTCTGGAACTGGGACCTCTAAACAAACTGAAGAACGCGATGGCTACCATGAAAATGACATTGGTCGTTATGTTAGTTGTGCCAATAACTTGCCTTCTGAAAAAAAGAAGGAATTGTTGACAAACCCTTGTGTTCCATCATCCAATTACGATTTTGCTTCTGATGCCATTCACTTGAAAAGAAAATTTAACCAACGCTGGTTAGATCAATATACTCCATGGCTGGTGTACTTAAGTCGTTTGAAAGGTGCTCTATGTTTGTATTGTGTTTTATTTCCGCCAAGAATTGCTACAGTTAAAGGAGTTTTGGGGTCATTTATGGTAAGGCCTTACATGAAGTTTAAGGATATACATGAAGATTGTAGAAAGCACGTTGGCAGCCATTACCACAAATCTTCAACAGCTGCTGCAAAAACATTTCTTGAAAATGCTCCTGTTGATGCCCAGTTGCAAATAGGGCACCATAAGACGATTGAAGAAAATAAACAAATATTGTCAGCAATTATTTCATGCATAATATTTTGTGGAATTCATGATTTGCTGCTTAGAGGAAAACAAGGAAATGAGGGAGTTTTCTTTGACCCTTTAAATTTGAGGATTGACTCTGGTGATGAGAAGCTAAAGAGCCACTTGGATAAATGTCAAAAAAACGCAGTCTATACCTCACCAACAATTCAAAATGAGATCATACAATTATGCGGTGAAGTTATCAAAGAAAAAATAATCGAAAACTGTAAACGGGCAAAAGCTTATGCTGTAATGGCTGATAAAACAGCAGATATCGCTGGAAAAGAGCAGCTTTCTATTGGATTAAGGTTCTATGATGAAAGCCAAAAAATAATCAGGGAGGAATTTGTAGGCTACATTGAGTTAAAATGTTAAGATGCTTCTACAATCGCTAGCGCAATTCAAAGTTTTTTAGAAGATAATAATTTTTCCGCCGATAATTGTGTGGGATTCGGATTTGACGGGTGTTCCACGATGGCCGGCAAAGAAGGTGGTGCACAGGCCATTCTTAAAAAAAAGTACGCTAAATCTTTATTTTTCCATTGCTCCAGCCACAGACTAAATCTTGTGGTCAATGATACTAGCAAGCTACCAGAAATAAGAAACACAATTGCAACGGTTGAAGACACAATAACCTTCTTTCGTGAATCGCCAGCCCGCAGGAAATCGGTTCCAAATCTTTCAAGGCTCTGTGAGACTAGATGGTCGGAAAAATATAAGAGCATAAAAAAATTTTCATAAAGCTTCACTGAAATTGTTAAAGCACTAGAGCATCTATCTGTCGAAGGAAACTATGCAACAAGAAAATCTGCCTACCAATTGCACTGTGCAGTTACTAAACCAATATTCATGTTAGGCTTAAACATAATTGCAAGATACTCTGCAATTTTGGAACCCGTTGTAAAGGTAAAAGTATGGATTTGGTTATGGTGAAGAAACATATTCATGATATTCTAGATGTAATCAAAGAAGATCGACAAGATGTCGAAAATGTTTCTTATGAATTATTTAAAAAATCACTTGATATCGCAGAGAAAGTAGGGGTTGAGTTGTCAGTACCACGAGTCACTCAAAAGCAAGTACACAGAAGTAATCCACCATCTGAGTCTGCAGTTGAATACTGGAAGCGGTCAATAATCATCCCCTATCTTGATTCTTTAACTTCGTTTTTGGATGCTAGATTCTCCAACGAAACTACACCTGCTTTTGCTTTAACTTATCTTCATCCTTCAAGCATGCTCAAAATGGCTGCATTATTTCAAAAATAATGCAGAATCTCTCATGGAATTTTATAAGTTGGGTGATGTCTCTGCAGAATTAGATTTGTGGTACCATATGTGGAAGAAAAAGAATTTAAGAGAAGACAAATTAAAGGACATTGAAGTGGCTGCACTTTTGGAGGAAGCTAATGTTTTTTTCCCTGCAACAAGGCATGCACTGCTAATATTAAGTGCTTTCCCATCCACTACTGCTACCGTGGAAAGATCGTTCAGTACCCTGCGAAGGGTAAAAACCTGGCTCAGGAGTACAATGGGTGATGACAGACTCACTGGGTTGTGTTTGATGAGTGTGCATCGAAAATTTTTGAAGGAAAATCAGGACTGCATAGTGAAGAAACTTTTGGATAAATTTAGTTTAAACCCAAGAAAAATGTTATTAGTTTAATTTAAGTATAATTAAAAATCTCAAAGTTTTGTTTTCATTTGCCTTTTCTTTTTATCCTAAAATTTTACATTTTGAACGACCATGGACCATGGTTTGCCCCCCCCCCTGTTATAAATCCTGGCTACGCCCTTGATAAATAGTATAAAATAATGCGATAGATAATGTAGTCTAGTAAAACTTTATTATAATGGTAAATATCAGTGTTAAATTTATATACAAAATTACAACAAACAAAAACCATTATCGCTATTATAAACTTTTTAAAGATAAGGCATAACATAGATAAATCTCTTACTGTTTGATTTTATAAATCATCATTCGTAATATTTACTTTTAGTTTCTGTCACACCTGCAAAAATTAATTATTTTTTTATCAATTATTTGAAATCAAATTAATTAGAAAATTTGAAATTCTTGCAAACTTACCTAATTATACACAATTAAAAACGTATCAATGTTATTGATGTATGTATATGACTTAACAAATTTCCCCTCCCTGTAATTAAAATAAATTTTCGTTAAAGATTAGTACTTCAATTTTTCATATTTATTTAGGTTTACCGTGGTTTGTATTTCCTCTATTACTAATATATAAATTGACGTCATACATCCGTTTTCAGACTGATACTTAAATCAGTTCGAATAATACTCTCGAAGCATCATGCAGTTTTTAAGGTTCCTTTTGTGCTTCCTATTTTATGTGTTTCAAATTGAAGCTAAATCAAATTGTTTTACTAAAGAAACATGTAGTGATTGCATACAAGATATAGAGTGTATATGGTGCTCTGAACCGGTATGTATTATAGCAGCATCTCTTATCCATAATAATAAGTTTACGTATTAGTATGCATCCATTGCGAATGGAACAACACCCATTCATTGTGTAAGTAAACATTCCGACAGAGAAACGTGGTGTCCGATGAATAAAATTATTGATCCCGAAAAAATATATATTATTGACAAAAATGAGCCTTTGCAATCTCAAAGAGATGGAAGTGCTGTGCAAATTGGGCCACAAAAAGTTAGACTTTCACTACGTAAAGGTGAAGAATTTATTTTACCCTTTAAATATAGACAAGCAGAAAACTACCCAGTTGATCTATATTATATAATGGACTTATCAGCCTCAATGGAAGAGCATAGGGAGAAATTAGCGTCACTTGGTGGTAAATTAGCAGAAGCAATGAGAAATTTAACTAGTAACTTCAGATTAGGCTTTGGCAGTTTTGTTGATAAAACGGATATGCCATTTATCAGCACAGTACCAGCAAAGTAAGTATGCCTTCAATCAGAACTAAGCACACTAAAAATATTTGTTGCAGAAAAGAAGTGCCATGTAGTTTTCGAAAACAAGGTCAAATAGTTTACTGTGTTCCACCGTATAGCTTTAAAAATCACATGTCGCTAACAGATGATTCTTCAGCGTTTTCATCTGAAGTTAAAAAAGCAAAGGTGTCGGGAAATTTAGATTTTCCTGAAGGCGGATTCGATGCCGTGATGCAAGCAATGGTATGTAAAGAAGAAATAGGATGGCGTGATCAAGCACGGCATTTAATTGTCTTTTCAACGGATGCCGATTTTCACATTGCCGGCGATGGAAAATTAGCTGGAGTTGTCGAACCCAACGATGCGCGATGCCACATGAAGGATAATCAATACACACACGATTTAGTTTACGATTATCCTTCAATTTCTCAAATAAACTATGTTGCTAAACAGAACAACATTAATTTGGTTTTTGCGATCGTTAAGGGCAAAGGCAATGATCGTATTGTAAAAATTTATGAAAAATTACAACAACGTATAGAAAATTCAGTTGCTGGTGGATTAACTCAGAACTCCGACAATGTTGTGAGTTTGGTGGCAGAAAACTACAATGTAAGTGTTGGTTTATTATCATACAATTAACTAATGTACATTTTTGCAGAAAATTGTTGATTCAGTAGTAATAACGGATAACTCTGGAAACGAAATTGAAATAAAATATGCATCCTCGTGCTTAAAACCAAAAGAAAACGGTTGCACTGGTGTTCATGTAGGTGAAATTATCAATTTTACGGCATCCATACGTCCTTTGCAATGCCAAGCACCTGGTTCATCACCACAGATCATCAAAATTAAGCCTGAAGGTATCCACGAAAGTTTGGAAATTGAGTTAACGGTAACATGTGAATGTCCATGCGAGCAAACTTACCATCCAGACTTTCTTTCACAATCGGTAAATTGTTCAAGCCAAGGTGATTTAAGATGTGGTGTATGTAGTTGTAATCCTGGAAGATTTGGTAGAACTTGCGAATGCGATAGGACTACTTCAATTACAGATGACGTGACGGACTGCCAAAATGAGAATAGTACCGAAATTTGTTCTGGTTTAGGTTCATGCAAATGTGGAAAATGTGAGTGTATTAAACGACCAAGTCCTCAAATTATTTATGGAAAGTTTTGTCAATGTGACAACTATTCTTGTAAAAGAAATAATGGGCAAGTGTGTTCGGGTAAGGATAATGGAATGTGTGATTGCGGTCAGTGTAAGTGCTTTTCTGGGTGGACCGGTGAAGCTTGTGAATGTTCTGATACAAACACAACATGCATAGCACCTAATAGTGAAGGGACGGTGTGTTCTGATAAAGGACATTGTGTTTGTGGAGAATGCCAATGTTACATGGTCGATGGATATAGACACTCGGGAAAATATTGTGAAGAATGCCCATCTTGTCCTGGACAAAGGTAGGGTGTTATCAAATCCTTGTGCATTATTTAATAAAATTTTATCTTTAAGATGCGAAGAATTAAGAAATTGTGTAGAATGTCAAGCGTATAAAAGCGGTGTGTATGACCAATCTGATTGTTTGATTAGATGCACATCTTTTATAACGAGCGTCGTTGATAAAATTAACGAGGAAGATGTTGATGAAAGTGTTAAAATATGCAGAACTCCTGATAATTCTGGATGCACTATAATTTTCCAATACTCTTATGATGATACTAAAGAGCTAGTTGTTACTGCCCAAAGAACAAAAATATGCTCTGAAAGAGTTGACATTCTCGGTAAGTATTAACAAGATTTAATTATTAATCTGTACTTTTGTTTAATGGTAAATCTTTTTCACATCATTTAAAACGAAGTTTCTTGGCTAAGGGTATCGACAAATAAATACACATTTTTGAGCCAAGGTATAATATCCACCTTTAACAGTCCTTTCTTTTTCAACTATTAGTAAGGCGCCATGTATCATTAATTTACGCGTAGTAAAGTAACAGAAGGGAACAAAATGGAGTATGACTTGAAGAGATAGGGAATTCAAAAATTGTTGGCTATCACCTAAATATGACATGTTATCCCAAATCCTGTCCCTTGTGGGCAGACATCTCAGAGATTTGTCTTTTAGGTTATTGTATTATACTTGCCAATCAACTTTAATACATAAGAGTAATATGAGGCTGTTTCGCCTTCTAACAATGTTGAATTGCCAAACAACGTGTCATACGATCACCAGCATCGTCATGAAGACTTTTCAAGAAAAGAGGGTTGCCAAGCTAACTGCAATAGAGATGGGCGAGTTTGAGATAACATGTAAATAAGGTGGTAAAATTTAAATTCAAACACCCTTAGGCGCCACCACAGTTCAAAATTTCTCTAAAATAAATAGCTCTAGACAAATTTTTAAATTAATCCTATCTGACTGCGAAGATAAAATTGTAGCGATGTCATACACAATTGGATCTCAAACATTCAATACGTGCAGTGAAAGAGTACGTTACATTTTGTTCCAATAATCCCAATACATTTATCTTAATCCAAAACAACAAACATATACACGCCTGAAACTCCTTAAATAAAATTAAAAACAACATAGGTTAATAGAAAATTATGGATTGCACCCTGTATACTCATAAAATCAAAGTGACAAGACGTTGTATAGTTACGAATTTTCCCTCGTACAAATCTGAACTAATATTTATAATTTTTATCAATGTTCTGAAATAAGTATCGCTTAATTTGAAAAAATAATAATTAAGTCAATTAATTTTTAACCACGAAATCTCCAACTCTTATCTCAAAATTGAAGCAAACGTAAAGATCAGCGCGTCCTTTCTGAATTATATACTGTCTCAAATACTTTTCTCAAATAATGATATGAAATACTGACAATTAAAAAATCAAATATAAGCCTGCTAGTAATATAAAAATTTCATAAACGTATAATGCTAACTGTGGAATCTAATTCTATTTTAATTTTATTTTACGAAAGAGTAGCAAGATCAAAAATAGCTGAAATATTATTAAACTATTTTGAATACTCTCCCTAACGGACGAAGGCTATCAGTTCTGATTTGTCATCATCAAGACAGGTTAAGAATATGCAATTTAATTAAGATCTAGCTATTTTTTACTACAATAAAATAAAATAGAATTAGATTCCATAGTTGTTTTTGTACGTTTATTATTTAAATAGTAGGTTTATATTTGCGTCTTCAATTTTCATATTACATTCATTTATTTTGACATCTTAAATAATTCTTAAAAACATTAACATTTACTGAAAAGTATTTTAATTATGTGTGAGAAAATATTGTCAAGCATTGTGATACACACCCTCTGCAATAGTGTGTATTCAATGAAACCAATGAAATGTTATAATCGGTCTGCCCCAAAATACATAATTCTCAGACTAATCGTTGTGAACATAGCCAAAATACCAAAAGCTTTATTATTTTTAAAGTGTGAGATCCTTTATGTAACTTTACACGTGGAAAAGGAAACTTATTAGAAGAAGCATTGTTAATCTGTAATACATAAACTGACTGTTTACTTTAGGTCTAACAATAAAATTGTGGGTAAGATTATAGTTGAAATAAAAGCATAAGTTAAATGACTCACTCCGTTAACACAAATGATCAACATTAAATATACAATGACTGTTGCAATAAGCATCACACAAATGAAAATTGTCTTATCTACGTCTCCCCTAATACCATATTCTATTATCTTGTCTAACACACAAAAAAGGGGTGTTGGGAATTGATTGTCCATATATCATAATCAAAATTTACACTACTAACTCTGACGCATTTATAGGACAATCAATTGTCGACTACTCAACAATATCTAAAATTATTCTTACTTATAAATTCCGTAGTCCTCACGGGTAATATCCTATTCAGCGGTGTTAAACTTGTTTATTAACCCTTGGGGTAGTGCACATACACTCGCGCACTCTCGGGCTTTTGCTTATTCGGTGCAAACTTAAACTTAAATTAATAATTTAACTCACTTTGTGTCTAAATTCTTAAGTGTCTATAAATTTAATCGGTTTAATGTTCACAAACACACATGTATTAACATCAGCATTATCATTCAAACTTTAATTTGAATATTAAAGAAATCTTTGAAAAGATCACATTAAAAGTTTACTTTCTATCGCGCGGGTTTTGTACGCAATACTTTTCTTAGCATAACGATTGCTGTTTATTACAACTCTGTTTAAATGGTTTACTTACAGGTTATATAACTACTTTCAATTCACACATAACCACTTTACTTGTAAACTTTTCAATGTTCTATCGCCAACGAAGGGTTTTGACAGAAAATAACTAATGTTTAAATTGGAATACTAAGTTTTCCAAAAAGTTAGCACATGTCGTTACGTTCTCTTTCAAAAAAATAAGACCACGCGTACGACCATACCGTACAAAGGACTCGCTAACAAAGCCTTTCTCTCTTACAACTCTTTCTAAATTAAAACCAACTAGTCTTAAAGGGTTTGAATGTCACGTGACTTTGCCGAGTGCAACATCTGAAACGGGCTTAACGCAAATATCGGGTAATTCATTTGCGCCATCTTGAATTTTTCGAGAAAAACTTAAATTGGACACACTCATTCAACACAACATTTAGAACCAAATTCAACTTTTTATGAAAGTCCAACAGGTGCGACAGGTCTTTCTGCACAAAATTCAGTACGCTAATTTTTTTCACGCGTATTCACGGTACAGGCGCTTCCTCTTGTTACCTTTTGTGTGCGTGACTTGAGATATCCTATGATTTTGTTATTCATTACAAGAGCACTACTGCTGAAGTCGCTACTACCATCTGTCTGCGTGTTTAATAATTTCATTTTAATCTCATCGTCAGTTATGCTCGTTCCGGAATTTTGACAGTCATTGCCGTAAAAGCATACTTTTCTTGCGCACAGATTGTTTAGGCTCGTCTTCACCTCTTTAGCTGCTTTCGTATAATTTCGGGCGCAAGCAAAGATAGACCGATAGTTAAATATACATTATATTGTAGTGTGGAACAACACACTCGCTTCCAACGTACAAAGTAGAAGTTTAGATAAATGAAAAATACATTTTTTTCGGATAATTATTTTATAATACGTGGATAATGAAAAAATGGGCTACATTGTAAAAAAAGACCAATAATCTATCTCTGAAAGACGTTTAAACCTTCATGTAAAATAGAGGTTAATAGTGATCTAATACTTAAAAAAATTCCAAGGTCGTCATTTCTATAACAGTTGAAGTATTTTTAACCTAATTAATTCTTAAGGTTCATTTGGCTCCGATTTATGAAACTTCATAAACAAAAGCGCACACACACGTACACGAGCACACGTTGCGCGCATACGTACACGGGCACACGTACACACACACACACACACACACACATACACACATACACACATACACACACACACACACACACACGCACACACACACACACACACGTACACGCACACGCACACACACATACATATACACGCGCACACACACACGCATACACACACACACACACACACACACACAGGAATATTCACACGCAAACGCACACGCACGCGCACACACGTCAAACGTCGTAAAATGAGGTATTGAGTCGATTTAGAAATAGTGAAAACAAATGTCGATTGGACTTACTTCTGTACCTACATATGTATATGTGGGTTGGAACGTAAAATTCAGTTTTATCCTTGTTTTTGGATTTGGAAAGGTGCTTTGCTGTTTACTATAAATACATTTTCTGTTTGTCAACTTGTGACGAATGGTAACCAAGTATATTTTCACGGTAAGATTTACACCTCTAACAGTATTTTAGTGGCAATAGCTAGTTTAACAGATAATGTTTACGAAGGCCGCGATGAATATATGTAGAATGCCTAGAATGCTGCAAATTACCGAAAATATAATCATTTACTTGTTTTTGTTTGGCGGTTTAGAAATCGATTGCTTTTTACCAGATAAAATTCGATTTCGGATCCTGTTTTAAAGTGTTCTGTTGCAGTTATAATGAGTTTAACTGTAGAACAATTCTGCGTCATGATTGGCTTACTCCAGCACAAAGCAAGCTGAGACTTCACAATGCATTTGGTGATCACGGCCCATCTAATTCGACCATTACATAATTTGTATCACAAATTTAACGTGACCGTTCTTATTTAAGCGACGTGTAGGTAGGCTATCTTCTGCTGTTAAGGAAAAGGAAACGTTTCTGCTATTGGATGGTTCCCGTGATTACAAAGGATATTTTGGTGTTGGATCCCACAGAACTTATCGAACGTTCACAAAAAAACACGTTGTTACAACTGTTATGGAGGACCGCAAGATAGTTAAAGCAGATTGGTACATCACGGTTTGTTTACCGGACGTTGTGAAAACAGTATGAAATAAACGTCAAAAAGAAGAAATCTTCACATGGACAATGCTTCCACACATACGGCTAGGCAGAAGTCGCATTAAAAGCTTTAAAGGTGACAACTACGAGTCATTCACCATACAGCCTCTACTAGTTTATTTAATCCTTAGAATTAAGAGCAAAATTCGTGGAATCACCTTTTCGTCGGCAAATGAAGCGTAAATAATATTTAGAAAAACAATAAACCTGTATTTTTCGGTTGCTACTTGTTATTGTATTAGTTTCTAAGTCCTTTCAGAGTTGCCCTCGTATAACTTGTAGTGTCCCCCAGGTACCCTATCTTGAAAAGTGTAATTTGAACTGATTCACAATAATGCAAATCTAAGAATAAAACAATCCCTAAGTGGTTAATCTTGACTTTACTGACAATAATGTTACTGTTAAGATCAGTTACTCGCAAACCTCAAATCTGATCAAACGAATTGGCTGTCTAGTGGTAGGTACGTTGTGCTATTTGAATTAGATAGGCTGGACGAGGTGAAGTGTTGCATCATGTGGGGCAAGTAAAAAGAAAATGAAACTACTCAAACTAAAATTAACGAGTTTTGCGCAATGGTGGTTCACCCCGTTAATATACTATTGTGGGAAAGAACCACCAATAAAACCCACCTTATTTATAAATAGGTAATTGCACAAGTACATCAATGAATCACATAACACAAAAAAAATACGATGAAAGGGTTAAATATATAATAAAACACCTCTAAATCAGGTTAAAGTGCATACAAAATTATAACATTAAGAGAAAAATAAATAAAAAGCAGTTTAGTTACACATAACCACAATAAAAGAAAATCCATGTATTCCCAACCACATTTGTGTCATAAATAATCAGAATAAAAATCGGAATACCAATCCCCTTTAAAATCAATCATGCCGGTATTTAAGTAAATAAGTACATAAAACAATATTAAGGTAAAGGCAAGAACAAAAGAAAATAGACAAGGAATTTACACGTACACAATTGTTTAGTGACTACTAAAGCACAAAATACATACGTAAAATTACAGTAAATCACATATAAAGAGAAATTAATTCGCAAGCAAACAATTCTACTTAAACAAACTGACAAAAAAAAACTTATTAAAACACCGATATATATATATATATATATATATATATATATATATATATATATATATATATATATATATATATATATATATATATATATATATAAGTTTGAGTGCGTTAGAAAAATACAGCGTCCCTTTCTCAGGTTACACATTCATCTATACAACAATAAAAACCATAAAAATAAAATTCGAGGTCTTTAATGGTCATTTGGACCCGCGAGTGTGTGCACACTCGGCAATTGCCTGCTGCAACTAATAACCAAGCGGTATCCTGTAGCCGTTCACCAGGCCCACCTCTACACAAATATTAACATAAACAACAGACAATGCTAATTCACCCAAATACAACAGCGAGGGAGTCCTGTACTGTCTTTTATTTTAGCAGATTTCCGCTTAACGAACCCGCGTTCGAATGAGACACCTTTGCAAAGCAATGTTTGATTTTTTAATACGCTACGTACGCTTGTAAAATTATTTGCTGCCAGCCTTAATTTACATAAAAATACCTACTTACACTTGAATATATTCCTTTTAGTTAAAACACTTTACCGCCAACACGACGAGTTAAGGTACGCGGTTTAAAACTTACAGATTAATTTTTGGAAAAATTTACATTAATACACAAAAAGAAAAGAACGAATTAGCGTTATAGTTTTGCTAAAAGGTACACGAAAAAATATTTATAGACCGAACGGTTTACAACGGGAGTTTCTGATTAAAACAATAAAAGCAATCCGGCTCGATAAAAATTTCAACAGCTACTCCTTTTTTCTCTGATTTCAAATTAACAGTTTCATATTAATTATTGAACGACATCTTAATTTTAAAAATATGCATTCGACCGTAGCAAGCCCTACATTTAGGTTTCGAGTTTCAACATACCAAACAGAGATCCCTTTGGATTTGCCCTATGTCCAGCCGTAATTAATTATTAAATCAATGACATTTTTACATCAAGAGCGCGCGTATAGAAATTTTCAACAATTCGTCACGCGAGTCTTGTCAGTACACCGGTTTCTCTACCCTAATATATGTTTCTTTTTCTGTTCAACCTTTACTCAAATATCAATTACATAAATTCCCACATTTCTTATATAAAGTAAAATATGCCGTAAACGTTAGCAAATTACGACGTATTATCAAGATATTAAAAATCCAGTAATTATCGTTTCTATCGTGGTAATAATGACGCTTTAACAAACGTTTATTACAATAATAAAATTTTTGCGGTCCGCTACGTACAAACTGGTATAACGTTGTTTTTCTCTTATGTGCCTTAAATGCTGTTCTTTAATTTGGTATTCTTTTTGTAAATACCAAATCGACGCATTAGAATCTGTACAAAGGCGGTTCTTGAAACTGTTGTGGTCTAAAGTTAACCGCACTTATCCAGAACTGTGAATTCCTCATAACTCTATACCATCTCCGTTCCACTTTCCGTCCTTAGAAAGTAGGAGAGTTAAGTCTAGCTTGGCGTTTCTTTATAACATTACCCACAACAGAGTAGGTACTTCTACGTTGTTTACTTAGTTACTTAGAATCTGAAATGCAATGTTAAATTTGGTTTATTACTACATCTTAATAATTTATCCATTTAATTTTTAGTTAAATGTTTGCCTTCTTTCACTTATAATGTTATGTTTATTTTATGTTGTCCTATAATTGGATCATTCGTTGATCATTATTGAGCGAAGTTTTGATCAACTTACACGTCGAACGCAATATACTATTTTATCTTCAAGAGACTAATAATAATAATAATAATAATAGTAATAATAGTAATAATAATAATAACAATAATAATAATAATAATAACAATAATAATAATTAATTATTATTATTATTATTATTATTATTATTTTTATTATTATTATTATTATTCTACACTTATGAGTTGTTTATTGGGCGTGTAGAGAATGTGGCATAAACCCTTAAACCATCTAAACAACAACTATCTGAGTAAAGCAAGCGAGTTAGTAGTAGGTCTAGTTTCAAGGGGCTCAGCTAAGGTGGGAAATTGGCAAGCGTTCTGTGAGGGTGCTTAAATCCTGCGGTCGTTTCTCAACAAAGGAAGTCACATTTATTACATATATTTCATTAAAGCAAAGGACAGAACATTTGGAAATCAGACTTACATTTTCGCTTTCATACTCCATAAATTATCTTGACAACACAATTAATTTTTTAAGCGATTATCATGCATGGAGGTCGATAACTATAACTGTTATCGATATGTTTTAATTGGTATAAAATATAAGTATTTTAATTGTGTGTAATAATCGTGAAGTTTTACATTATCAAATTTAAAAGTATAGTGGAAAATGTTTAGAACTGACAACGGAGGTGAATATGAAAGGAAAAATTTTCAGGAATACCTGAAGAACGTTAAAATTATACATCAATACACAAACAGCTACAGCCTTAACACAGTGACAGTGTTAAGGGCTTTAATCGATGACTAAAAATCAAATATCCCGATTTTGATGAGACCGCTATGGTGCAGTAGAAAGTCAGGATTCAGTGTGAGAAGAATGAGAGCAATCTCTATTACTCAATGATTTCTTAACAGGTCAGCCGTTAGATGAGAATTCCATTGACTTTCCAGATAGTCATTTCATGCACTATAGCCCTGATGTAGTTGATGAACGAAGGCATCATTTACTCTGTAGTTTCCAAAATCAGAAAGGCCAATCAAGAAGAAAATAACCTTGTTACTTATTTTAGTGCAAATAACGATGACGGAGAGCAAAATAATTCCTACCTTACTAAAGTTTTCACTGAAGCGCTTTCCAGGCGACATGGACATAAATGGAAATAGCCAATGTTAAACAAGATCAGTTCATTAGTGGACAAAATCACATTGAATCAGGTTAATTCTTTTATAACGTGCGGAGTAGTAGAGGTTCTTTAAGTTGAAGCATAAATGATGAGGTATATACTCAGAAAGAAGGTGTAGATCATAGGAACCTTTCCTCCTGAGGTAATTTTACGTGATGTTTTTTTGTAACCACTCATTCTTCGTGTTTTTCTAATTTAATTAATAGAACACTAATTGGGGCACTAAATTTAAATCTAAATACAAACTTACTTGAGTAGGAACGAATGTTAACTAATGATAGAAAGAGAACTATCAATTTGTCATGTCGGTTTTTGTACTGATTTTCATAGTAACGTACCAATATCTACTATCGTAAATGCGAAATTTATTTCTTTTGAAAATCACTAACGTTATGATTCATTTGAAATATTCAATATATTAATCGTGCATAAAATGTTGTATGCATTGCGAACATAACTGGTTTTTATAGTCCTACGTCGGATCATAAAAACCTCATTATGCCCTTAATATATAAATAACTATCAATACCTGTTTTCCCTAATTGATAACATACCAGTTATGGATGTGCATCTCCTTCCTTGACCTTGATCGGATATCTATTATAATTTCGGTCCGTCAGTCGGATCTGGGACGTTCGTCCGTCCATTCATGCCCGAGCTTACTGAAATGCATCTTAATTCTTATCAAATTTGTTTTTCTGCTGATTGATAGTATACCCACGAAAGACGTATTTTGACCTCGATCTGGTTCAGAGATGAAGGCCAGCAAGATTTTTAATGGGTAACTTACTCGAAATCAAACGATTTTAAATATTCATCTGATTGACTGAAGACATAACGTCTTCCTAACAAATTGAGCTCAGCTTCTAGTTTGACCTCGAACCAATGATCCCTACTAGGTCAAAGTGAACCACTTTTTTAGACACCGTATACCAATAAGAGCTCCATTCAAAAAGTATTTTCTAGGTGATCATAAATACGTATTTCATTGCCGTCTATTATTGACCAAACGTCAGAGAATGAGGTAAAAGTAACGACAGTTATGAATTCGTATAACCTATTGTATCGTTGAAAGGATTCATATAGTCCCTAATAAGGAACGTATAATTATATCCTAATGATCTTACTTTTAATTTTAATATAAAAATGTCCTTGAAGATCGGAACTGTCCAGCGTTAAGTTTCTTATGTTTGTGTCATGTTGCATTAGAAAGATTATTTAAGGAAAGCAGTCATTCAGCCGCGGTACTGCTACCTTTAAGTCGTTCATATTACCTCTTATGTTAAATGTACAAAAGAGTAACAGCTTATTCCTTGCGTTTACCTAATAAACTTTGAGTCACAAACATATACACATGTGCGCATATTTTATTGAAATAAAAAATAATACATAGACAACCAACAGCGTTAATTATTTCTCTCATGAAAACATACAATACAATAAAATTACACATTATTTCTTATAACATCATATGATGCAATTATGCGATTTCTCAGGTCTTCGATATCCTGTACTGGGGTAGTGTAAACTAATTCTTTCAGATATCCTCACGAATTAAACCTGAGTATTGAGGAGGCCAAAAATGAGGCCCGCTTCTTCATATCCAGCGATTTTCATAGGTAAGATTTAAATACCTTCGCACATTCAAGCTGAAATGTGCTGCGGCTCCATCATGCACGTAATACATGTATCTTCTAGTTTGCAGGGGTAAATGTTCTAGTAGAGGATACAATTATTTTTGTACAAAAAGAAAATATGACTCACTAGCTAATCTTAAAGGTAAAAAATGTGGCCCAATTAAATGTTCATCGATAATTCCTGTCTAAACGTTAACGGAAAACTGATATGGATGTCTAGATTCTATCATTGAATATGGATTATCTTCAGCCCATACATGCTTGTTATGATAGTTTTGAATTGCATCTCTTGAGAAACTAGTTTTGCCCGAAAAGAGAATTTTTGAACAAAAAAAAAAAAGGTTATCGGAATTCATTCGGTGAAACCATTGGAAAAAATTATTCTCGGTTCGAAATTCCTTGCTAAGAGAGCTTGAATCCTCTGCACATGGTAAGAACAGAACTGTTGTTCTTTTAATATCCTCCATACAGTTGATACATTAGTATTTAATTCCTCCAAAACTTCTTTTTTTGAAAGTTTTAGATTCATGTAGCCTTTGATGAGGCCTGGTAAACGTGCTGTGGTGAGGAATCTACGTTAGTATACGTTTGCGTATAAAGACGACAAGCTTGCAAGCAATTTCCGTTTACTCTCCCGTACATAAAATGCATATCTGAAATTTCGACATTAGCGAAATTAACCGTTATTGTTCTTATTGCTTTAGTTAAAACTCTTTTTACAGCACAACCAAACAGATCAGATAACAAATTATTGATTGAATTAATCGTAAAGTATTATATTCAGACTACTGAGTAATGTCAAATGAAGCAATATTATCCACCTAATAAGTGACAGCAGGCAACTAGATTCTTTTGCTAAAATAAACTTCCTCGTCCCGACACGTAATGACTTACATTTTACTTCAAATCGGTAAGTTTTATGACAAAAAATAAAAGAGATGAGAAAGTTGCTAAATAAACCAGACTATCCAAATTTATTTCTTCTCAAGTTGTTGCGTAAGTTTTTCTTTAAATTTAGTTAACAAGCGTTATAGAGGTAGTCTATTTCAAACCCTTCCACTTATTCTAAAAAACTGAAAAAATATGCAGAAAGTGTGCTTTCATAATAGTAATTCTTTCAGAGAATTTCATTATTCTATCACTTTTATTTTTCAAGATAGAAATAAAAAAAATGTTTTTCCGCCATATTTATACCGCGATATCTACCTAATAGTTGACTTTTGACCCAACGTTTATATAACAAACTAGCCTTTGTTTTGTACAAGGAATCATCCTCTTAAGTTTTCGCATTTGTTTTGAAACAACGTGTGTGCGTGTACGAGCGTGTGCGCGTGCGCGCGTGTGCATGTGTGCGTGTGTGCGTGTGTGCGGTGCGTGTGTGCGTGTGCGCGTGTGTGCGTGTGTGCGTGTGTGCGTATGTGCATGTGTGCGTGGGCGCATGTGCGCGTGCGCGCGCGCGTTTGTGTGTATGTGTTTCTGGATGTATATGTTTTATTTCTTTTATGGAGTATTTGAAGGCAGTACTTGTTATTTTCCGCGAGACAGGAGCCCCTAGAGAAACTTTCGAATCTTAGATGTTAGTAGTACACAGGCACCTTCCCCTCCCCTCTTTTTACGGTGCAAGCTCCCCCGCCACCCACACCCTATTTTATACGCCCACGTGGGAGCCGGATTTTCCACCCTTATTTTTACTCGCTTACGTGTAGGACGTGTTTTTTCACCCCTATTTTACACACCCACGTGTGAGCCACTGCATACCTAATTATTTTTACTCGCTTACGCATAGGAGGTGTATTTTCACCCCCTATTTTATGACGCATGCAGGACATATTTTATATTTTTTCTGATATTAAAAGAAACTAATCAAGGTAAAGATAACGTATACGTTTGATTTTAAAATACACAGTTAATAAACAATTAATAAACAGTTAATGGTATTGCATAATCAGTTAATTACCCTGTTGTGGTCATACAATGTGAATGTACGGTTTAGCGACTATTTAAAATGTGTTTATCAATATTTTATTAGGATTCCGTTTTTTGTCAAAAAGAGATTGCATAATTGTTATCATTAAATTATTGTTAGATTTTCTGTTAATCCCCATCTACAGATTGTGGTCCTCTACCCGCTTGAAAATTCATATGAATATATTTTAAAATGAAATTGCTTTAAAAATATAATGTGTAATTAACTAATTGATTAACCTGCTTACAGCAATAGTAATTATCGAAAAATTAAGGAATGTCGCTTTTATTTATTTACCTTTTTTAATACGTATCATTTACATGCAATATATTTTAGTTTTAAATATGAGTCACAATGTGTCGCAATCCTTTTTGCTTTAATTAAGGGTCATAATTAAATCTAGTTGTCGCTCAAGGTAATCACTACCAAATTAATCTCATGTACAGCAAGAAACTTAATATCAATAATGTATAACAAGGTATTTTTCATAATGCCATTTTTCGCATAGTTTAATGTCCATGTATGGGTCGTATTTTAGCCTTGGGAGATCGGATTTGGTCTGGGTCAGACTAGGGGTTGGTCCAGGTATCGGAGATTGTATTCTAAATTGTCTCCTGTGAAAGTTAGCTTTACAAAAACACAAACACAACCACAAGCACGAGCACAAGCATAAACACAAGCACAGGAACAATTACAGGCCCAAGAACTAGCACATGCACAAACACAAGCACAGGAACAAACACAAACACAAGAACCAGTACGAGCGCAAGCACAGGAACAAGCACAAACACAAGAATCAACACAAGCACAATCACAAGTACAAGCACAAGCTCAAGCACAGGTACATACAAACACAACCACGAAAAAACGAAAAATCGCAAACACGAAAAACGAAAATGAAAATTCGCAAATACGAAAAATCGTAAACACGAAAAACGAAAACGAAAAATGAAAACGAAAATTCGCAAACACGAAAACGAAAATCGCAAACACGAAAACGAAAACGAAAAATTCGCCAACACGAAATTCGCAAACACGAGAAATGAAAAACGAAAATTTCGCAAACACGAAAAACTCGCAAACACGAAAAACGAACAATCGCAAACACGAAAAATGAAAACGAAAAATGAAAAACGAAAATTTCGCAAACACGAAAAACGAAAAATCGCAAACACGAAAAACGAAAACGAAAATTCGCAAACACGAAAAAGCATAATCACGAAAAACGAAAACGAAAAATTCGCAAACACAAAAACGAAAAACGAAAAATTCGCACACAAAAAATGAAAACCGAAAATTCGCAAACACGAAAAAAATCGCAAACACGAAAAATGAAAACGAAAATTCGCAAACACGAGAAATCGTAAACATACAAATTCACAAACACGAAAATTCTCAAACACGAGAAATAACAACCACACAAATTCGCAAAGCATAAACACAAGCACAATCACAAGCACAAGCACAAATACAAGCACAAGTACAAGAACAATCACAAGCACATGCACAAACACAAGCACAGGAACAAACACAAGCACAAGAATCAGCACGAGTACAAGCACGAACACAGGAACCAGCACAAACACAAGAATCAACACAAGCACAATCACAAGTACAAGCACAAGCGCAAGCACAAGTACGTACAAATACACAAACACGAAAAACGAAAACGAAAATTCTCAAACACGAAAAATCGTAAACACGAAAAACGAAAACGAGAAATTCGCAAACACGAAAAATCGTAAACACGAAAAATGAAAAACGAAAATTTCGCAAACACGAAAAATGAAAACGAAAAATTCGCGAACACGAAAAACGAAAAAATCGCAAACACGAAAAACGAAAACGAAAATTCGCAAACACGAAAAATCGTAAACACGAAAAATGAAAACGAAAGATTCGCAAACACGAAAAACGAAAAACGAAAAATTCGCACACAAAAAAAATGAAAACCGAAAATTCGCAAACACGAAAAAATCGGAAACATGAAAAAATGAAAACGAAAAATTTGCAAACACGAAAACGAAAATCGCAAACACGAAAAATGAAAACGAAAATTCGCAAACACGAGAAATCGTAAACATACAAATTCACAAACACGAGAAATAACAACCACACAAACTCGCAAAGCATAAACACAAGCACAATCACAAGCACAAGCACAAGCACAAGTACAAGAACAATCACAAACACATGCACAAACACAAGCACAGGAACAAACACAAGCACAAGAATCAGCACGAGTACAAGCACAAACACAGGAACCAGCACAAACACAAAATCAGCAAGCACAATCACAAGACCAAGCACAAGCACACAATACAATCCAAACACGAAAACGAAACATCAAACACGAAAAACGAAAAATCAGAAACACGAAAATCTTAAACACGAAAAACGAAGAAATTTCGAACAGAATAAAAAATTCGCAAACACGAACGAAAATCGTAAACACGAAAAATCAACACGAAATCAACACGAAAACAAACGAAAATCGAAAAACGAAAATCGCAAAAAAAAACAAAATTGCAAACACGAAAGAACGAAAATAAAACGACAAACACGAAACGAAAATTCGCAAACACGAAAATCGTAAACACGAAAAAACAAAAACGAAAATTGCAAACACGAAAACGAAACGAAATTGCACAAAAAAATGAAAACCCAAAATTCGCAAACACGAGAAAACGAAAATCGCAAACACGAAACAAAACGAAAATTGCAAACACGAAAACATCGTAAACACGAAAAAACAAACGAAAATGCAAAGCATAAAACGACAAGCAAATATGCAAAACAGAAGAAATCACAAATTGCAAGACACGATAAAACGAAAACACAGAAAATCAGCAACACGAAAAACGAAAAGTTTACAAACACGAGAAATCGAATTAAACACGAATTCAGTCAATGCACAAGCAATTCGTACGATGTTCTATACATAATCAGCTACGACTATGAACACGTCGCGACAGAACAAGCATAGAACGAAAACGCAACAGAATAGCAAAGCACAAACACGGAAAGACGAAATCACGAAGCTGCAGACATGAATGTAATGACGAGCGATTGTACAAGTACATGATTTTCTTTCGTTAATCGTTTTAATCATTTAGTCCTGCATATATCCGGAATGGAACGATATCGAAAAGTTTTCAAATTCTCCGTCGACTTAGACAGAAATTCGAAAATCTTGTCGTGCTTTCGATTTCGCATTAGCGTGGTTTAGTTGATTTTTCTTTCGTTTTGCATGTTTATATTTGTGCTTTATTATTCGATGGAAAGTATCAGTTTTCATTCTTCCGTTTCGTTCGTTCGGTTTGAATTTCGTCTTTGTTGATTTCGTCTTGCTGTTTGCTTTGTTTCGTTATTTGTGTTGTTCGTTCTTTTGTCGTTTGTTCGTGTTTGCTTGTATTGTGTTTGTTTGTTCTTGTGTTTTGTGCTTTTTTCGTGTTTGTTTTGTTTGCTTCTGTTGCTTTTTGTTTGTGTCTGTTTGTGTTCTTGTGTCTGATTTTTGCGTTTGTTGTTCTGTTCTTGTGTTGCTTTGTTTGTGTTTGACATTTTCGTTTGCATTGTTTTTCGTGTTTGTCGATTTGTTCGTGTTGCTTTGTTTTCTTTTTCGTGTTTGTGCGATTTTGTTTTCGTGTTTCGTTTTCGTGTTGATTTGCTTCGATTGTTTGCGATTCTTGTGTTTCGTGTTTGCTGACGTATTCTTTGTTTTCGTTTGTTTGCATGTCTATTTTCGTTTTCTTGTTGATTTTTCTTTTTGTTTTGCTGTTTTCGATTTTTGTTTTTCCGTGTTGTTTCGTGATATTTCGTTGTTTCGATTTTCGTTTTGCAATTTTCGTTGTTTGCGAATTTTTTCGTTTTCGTTATTTCGATTTTCGTCTTTGTGTTTCATTCGTTTTCTTTTCGTGTTTATGAATTTCGTTTCTGAATTTTTCGTTTTCGTTTTTCGTGTTTGCGATTTTCGTTTTTCGTGTTTCGTATTCTTGGTTTGTACTTTCATTTTGCTTGTGCTGATTTGTGTTTGTCTTTCGTGTTTTCTGTGTTTGCAATTTTTCTGTTTTGATTCTTCGTGTTTGTCATTTTTCGTGTTCTGTATTGTTTCTGTTTTGTTGTTTCTTGTGTTGTTCGATTTTTTGTGATGTTTTAGTTTTCTCGTGTTTGAATTTTCGTTTTGATATGTTCGATTCTGTGTTTCATTTCGTTTCGTTTCGTGTTTGCGATTTTTCGTTTTGTGATTTGTTTCGTTGTTTGCAAATTTGTTTGTCTTGTGATTGTTCTTGTGCTGATTCTTTGTTTGTGTCTTGTGTTCGCATTTGTGTTGATTTGCTTATTCTTTGTGCTTGTGATTTGTTCACTGTTGCTTGTGTTTGATTTGCATGTCTTGTTTGTTCTGTGTATTGTTGCGATTCTTACGTGTTTATGTTTGTCTTTGCTTGTTATTTTCGTGTTTCAAATTTGTCGTTGTTCTTTTCGTTTTGCGAATTTGTCGTTGTTATTTCTCGTGTTTGTCGAATTTTATGTTTCGATTTTCGTGTTTCGAATTTTGTGTTCGTATTTTCGTGTTTGCGAATTTTGTTTTCGTGTTTATCGTTTTTCGTGTTTCGATTTTTCGTTTTTCGTGTTTGACGTTTTTCGTTTTCAATTTTCGTTTCGTTTGTTTCGATTTTCGTTCGTTTCGAATTTTTCATTTTTCGTTTTCGTGTTTGTCGATTTTTCGTTTTTCGTGGTTGTGTTTGTATGTACCTGTGCTTGAGCTTGTGCTTGTACTTGTGATTGTGCTTGTGTTGATTCTTGTGTTTGTGCTTGTTCCTGTGCTTGCGCTCGTACTGGTTCTTGTGTTTGTGTTTGTTCCTGTGCTTGTGTTTGTGCATGTGCTAGTTCTTGGGCCTGTAATTGTTCCTGTGCTTGTGTTTATGCTTGTGCTCGTGCTTGTGGTTGTGTTTGTGTTTTGTAAAGCTAACTTTCACAGGAGACAATTTAGAATACAATCTCCGATACCTGGACCAACCCTAGTCTGACCCAGACCAAATCCGATCTCCCAAGGCTAAAATACACCCATACATGGACATTAAACTATGCGAAAAATGGCATGAAAAATACCTTGTTATACATTATTGATATTAAGTTTCTTGCTGTACATGAGATTAATTTGGTAGTGATTACCTTGAGCGACAACTAGATTTAATTATGACCCTTAATTAAAGCAAAAAGGATTGCGACACATTGTGACTCAAATTTAAAACTAAAATATATTGCATGTAAATGATACGTATTAAAAAAGGTAAATAAATAAAAGCGACATTCCTTAATTTTTCGATAATTACTATTGCTGTAAGCAGGTTAATCAATTAGTTAATTACACATTATATTTTTAAAGCAATTTCATTTTAAAATATATTCATATGAATTTTCAAGCAGGTAGAGGACCACAATCTGTAGATGGGGATTAAAAGAAAATCTAACAATAATTTAATGATTACAATTATGCAATCTCTTTTTGACAAAAAACGGAATCCTAATAAAATATTGATAAACACATTTTAAATAGTCGCTAAACCGTACATTCACATTGTATGACCACAACAGGGTAATTAACTTATTATGCAATACCATTAACTGTTTATTAATTGTTTATTAACTGTGTATTTTAAAATCAAACGTATACGTTATCTTTACCTTGATTAGTTTCTTTTAATATCAGAAAAAATATAAAATATGTCCTGCATGCGTCATAAAATAGGGGGTGAAAATACACCTCCTATGCGTAAGCGAGTAAAAATAATTAGGTATGCAGTGGCTCACACGTGGGTGTGTAAAATAGGGGTGAAAAAACACGTCCTACACGTAAGCGAGTAAAAATAAGGGTGGAAAATCCGGCTCCCACGTGGGCGTATACAATAGGGTGTGGGTGGCGGGGGAGCTTGCACCGTAAAAAGAGGGGAAGGGAAGGTGCCTGTGTACTACTGATGTTTATTGTAGAATTATTTCAAAAGTAAAATCTGTATTAATAAAACTCGGAATTTAAAAAGAAACGGAGTTAAAGGGAAATCCGTACGATTATTCTCTATATGATTCGTAACGTGTCAAAAGGGTTTATCCTAAGACTTTTCTTTTGCCAATAGTTGCTTGGGTTCCAGTTCAAACAAAACTTAATTTTCCAATTTGATAGTTATGTTATGTAGCTATATGTAATTGTTTAATATTTAAAACTGTTGATTGATTTAGAGAGTCTGTAATTACGCCGCAGCGCTGGTATAATTTGTTGCTGTACCTTTGTTTTTAAGAATGTGTAAGTAAAGTGCTTTAAAAAAATTGATCATGTGACCCTGGGATAAGGGTTGCGGTAAATAGTGAAACCGAATTATTATCCAAATAGATTCCCTCTTGGCCAATTAATTAATAGTGTTGGCCTCAAATACTTAAAGTACTTCACAGCTGTGATTCTTACTGTATAATGTTACTAATCTTATCTTTTTTTGCAGCTATAATGCTTGGAGTTATTGGAAGTATAGTTCTAGCAGGAATCATTTTATTAATTATATGGAAAGTATGTACCACTATACACGACCGACAAGAATATGCTAAATTTGAAAAAGAAAGAGCTAATGCACAATGGAATAGGAACGATAATCCACTTTACAAGAAAGCAACTTCGGAGTTTAAGAATCCTTTGTACAACCAATAGTATAATTTAAATTGGTAACATCACTAAAATATACAATCTCTTTGTACTTATCTTTTGATAATTTTGTGATCACAATACTCGAATTTTATTTAAATACAAGCTTTTGAAATAAGTTAGAATATTTTTGTAATGTTTCAACTTTTGAAAATAAAAAACCATAAACTTTGTTTTTCTGATTAAACACCAAAATAAACGTACTCAAACATATATGACAAAGAAGAAAATGCAATTGAGTATATTAAGGTTTTGTTATCCAAACTGCTGACAAAATCCAATCAATGTTGTTATTTTAGACGTATACTAATAAAATTGCCATGTTCAGACGCTCTAGAATACTAGTCTTAAATTAGTCGTATCTGTTTAAACCTTTTCTGGAACTGGTCACTGTTGTTGTTATCTTACTCTGTTACATGTTTTCCCATAATCCACTAGATGCCCTACGAACTTAATTGTGTAATAAAATTTTTATTGTAACGGTTATGGATCTAAACGTAACGCAACGTATAATAACGTTTCGTGACGAATGTGTCCGTTTGATCGCCGAGCTTTGTATTGCGCAAAACAGACTTGTTCACCACCACCAAACGTACTTTTACTACTGTTCCGAGTAACAGTAAAAGATACATGAAACTGTCAGATTTTGTTCTGACTACTGACTGATTAGTATTGTTAGTAAAGTGTAAATCTTTTACACGAGTGCAATTTTTCTCAATTCCTAACCCCTAAGGAGATATGGGCGGTTGAAGAATAATGTAAAAGTAAATAAAAAGAATACTCTTAACAGCTGCTTGAAATGATCATAAAACAAAACTTTTAATAACAATTTTCAATAACAAATTAACAAGGATACAATATAGCAGGATAATGCACATAAAATAACGAGGTGACAAACAAAAATGGTTACAGTTGTTCAAAATAGATCTACCAACCTCCACACATAATGCCACATGCCTTCGCAGCTCTCTTTTTCAATATTTGCGAAATTGTCACGAATGTTGGTAAATGCATCAATAATTAATTCAACCAATTCTTCTCGTGGAGATGGTTTACTCCGCCCGTACACTAACGACTTAACATGGCCCCACAGATAAAAGTCTAAAGGTGTGAGATCTGGTGATCTGGGTAATCAGTGTACAGGTCCGTTTCTACCAATCCATCGGTAGGGAAATTTTCTGTGCAAAAACTTCACAGGCTCGTAGTATGCAGAAGAGCCATCTTGCAAATACCATATGTTTTAACGTGCAATTAAGAGAACATCTTTCTACATTGCGGAGTGTAAGTTCCCATTAAAAATGTGGGGTCCCATGAGACTATCTACGATAATCCCGGCCCAAACATTTACCGTGAAGCCATGTTGAAATCCGGTAATAGTAATTTCATGAGGATTTTCATCTGACTAAACGTGCCTATTGTGACTATTGTTCACTCAATCCCGAGCAAAAGTTGCCTCATCACAAAAGAATGTAATTGTAACAGAAATGTTATCATCATGTGTGATCATCCGTTCACAAAACCGAACTCTTGTAGCCAAATCGCCGGGAAGAAGGTGTTGAACGGGTTGAAGGTGATACGGATGCATTCCATTTTCGCGAAGAATTTTCAAAATCGTGGTTCTGCTTCTACCAGTGGCTAATTTTATTCGTCTAATGCTCTAATGCTCGTTAGGCTATCGATTTCAACTTCTCTCAGCACCTCTTCTGCAAACGCATGTCATGGAGACTCTCGATCACTTCGATGTGTAAGAAAATTTCCTGTTTCTCGAAGGCAGTGAAAAGTCCGGGCTGTCGTTTTGTTAGTAAGAGCACGACGATTTGGAAAACGATTTTTGAACTCTGATGCTGCTACATAACAATTGCCGTTAAACAGGCCGTACAGGAATACCATATAATTGTATTCATCATTTGAATATTGATAAGGCATGACTTAATTGTAATTAAATTAATTCTAATTTCTACTAAGCAGATGATAAATTGCATTTACATTCAAGTAATGTTTGATACAAAAGACATGAAACGTCAAATAAGACACATTTTCTCAGTGTATTGTGGTAATACTTGCTAGGCAACCGATTTTTGCAGTGTGGATCTCATTTTGAACAACTGTAATCATTTTTGTCTGTCACCTCGTTATTTTATGTGCATTTTTGTGCTATGTTCTTGTTAATTTGTTAATGAAAATTGTTATTAAAAGTTTTGTTTTATGATAATTTTAAGACTTAAGCAGCTGTTAAGAGTATTCTCTTTACTTACTTTTACATTTTCCTTCAACCACCTATATTTCCTTAGTGGTTAGGAATTGGGAAAAATTGCACGTAATCATTTTGCTTAAAATTGTTCAAAGAATACGTATACGAATGCTTCGTAGTTCCTCCGGGGACACCCTGTATATTGGAGTTAAAGTTTCCTGAACCAATTACTATTTAAAATTTTGAATTTTCTTAGGGAATGTTCGTTTTTAAATTACTGAATAGTTTGGTTACAATGTATTTTTACGTTTCGCTACTAATTTGTAGAATTCATCAAAAACATACATTAGTAATTTCAGAAATCTCAATTTTACGTATATAATTTTTTCGGTATTATCACACACATGTATTTTCAAAGTCAATTAATAAAATACAATTTTGATTAAAATCTACATTAAAATTTAGATTAACCTAACTATAGTCACTGCTTGTGCATCCAAAAACTAAGAGCACTTATGAGACATTATATATATATATATATATATATATATATATATATATATATATATATATATATATATATATATTACGTGAAAGTAAAAATTCTGGTAAATGTGTACATTAACCGGTTAAAGTGCACATTTCCCGACGTTATTGGTTCATGTACGAAATGTATAACTTTTTTAACTGTGAATGTACTTTTACCTTTCAAATTGGGAAATGTATACATTTACCGTGGCAACTTGGTAAAAGTAAACATAGCAAGTTACGAAAGCCGCGCCCAATACGTTTGTGAGGTTGTGTATGTGTATTATATCAACGTTTTTCTTGTCGAAAACATTTTGTGGCCAAACTAGTTTAGATTAGGTTAACAAAATTACTATAACCTATCAGAATTGACGCCGACGTCCTTTTCGTTACGTAATTACCGTAATTTTATTTCAAAAAGAACGTCGCGGTTAAAAATTTGACAGATTAGAGTAGCTTTGTTCATCTAATCTAAACTAGTAGTTTGGACACACTATGTTCACTTTTGAAACTACAGATGGTTAATGTGTACATTTAGCGGTTAATGTGGAAATAAATGCTGAATATATTCTTTATAATTACATTTACCGCACAGAAGGGGTATCATATCACATGATAGTGTATTGTACAATTCATAATTATGTAAGTTTATTCAACAGTAAACAGTGTGTCCATATTATTTTAACATTTTCAAGGTAGAGTAATCGGCATGTAGTGGGCGAGCGGCAGTGGAGGTAAGTATTGTCGCTACCGTCGCTCCACTGAAGCAAAAAATAGTTTACTCGGTGCCGCGAGAAAACACTACATGTTTGAATTTGTAATTTTTTTTCTTCATTCTATGACATAAAACTCTAATAGAGCGTCCACAAGCAAAACAAAGTTGACTGCTATGCAGAAGAAACCCAATAACCTAGAGAATTACTAGTACTGTTTTTAAATAGAGAATGATTACATATCGCCACGTACCAAATTTCAAACTCCTATCTTTCATACAAACAGAAATACTGAGAAAATTAAAAATTGACAGATTTTGATTTTTTTGCTCAAATAGGAAGATTGTTCTGAGATTTCCCAATAATCCTGCAACTTTTGTCTTATTTAACCGGCGTCGTATCTCATAACCGTTTCATATATATATATATATATATATATATATATATATATATATATATATATATATATACATATATAGTATATAGGGGTGGGCAAAGTATGGAGCTTAGGGATATCTTTAACACCAATGAAGTTATTTGAATAAAATTTCGCACATAAAGGTTTTAATATATGGCGAATCCATTGGTGCTATTGCTAATTCCATTTAACTTCCAGTTTAACATCAAATATTAAATTAAACATGTTGTATAATTTTTTTTATTCGGGTAGAACAGTTCTTTAAGTGTTCACTAATATAGGCTTGATACCATTATTTTAGTAAATGACGAGATATTAAGTAAAATGTTTAAAAACATGTATTTGCCACTTGAATACAAAAAAAAAACAAAACAAAAAATAAAAATTTCTAGGGTTGTTAACGATCAGTGGAGGTTGTACATAAATAAAGGAATAATGAAAATTTTGACGTTATGATTGTGTTTTAAAACGGTTCAGTTAACTGAAAGAGAAAGAATAGAGCTTTTGATGATGGTTGGTTATGGTGACAGGCGTCGGACCCAGCAAGAGGCGTGTACCTTATTCAATAATGGGCACCGTAATCGAGAACCAATAAACTGCACTACTGTTATCAAAACGTTAAGGAAGTTTAACACTGAACGCAGTGTTCGCGATTCACCTAAAACTGGACGATGTTAGCCGCAGATCAGTAGGACGAATACTAAAGACAGAGAAATACCATACATATAACGTTCAGCTAATCCATGAGCTGTAAAAGATGATTTGGATTCTGGGATTATAAAGTGTCTTTGTAACGCCAATCCAAATTTTGCAATGAATGCAGTTTTTTCGCGGATGAAGCAGCTATTTTCCTAGATGGAACGGTTAATCGACATAATTGTCGATATTGGGCTCACTGGGTTGAAGATGTACATACGCAGCACTCCCAAAAGTTAAAAGTATGGGCTGTAATTTCCAGAAACACCATAATTTGTCCATTTTTTATTGATGGTACATTAACTGGTCCGGCATATTTAGAACTTTTAAGAAACCAAATTATACCATCTCTTGAATAGAATGGAGGAATCCCCGAATACATGTGGTTTCAATAAGATTTGAACTAAATATTTTCCCATAAATGGATATGGTCGAGGAGGCTCTTTCGAATAGCCCCAGCGTTCACCTGATCTTACTCCACTGGATTTTTTTCTTTGGGGCCACCTGAAATCTCTGTTATATAACAAACGACCTCATAATTTGGAAGATCTACGAAACAGGATCACTGAGGATATGTTGAATTATGAACACTTGTTTAAGACAAATTTTGTTCCGCATTATACGTGTTTTGTAACTGTGGTTTCCTATTAGTGGAGTTGATCGGCCTATTTCCACATTGTTGGCTTTTGGAACGCGGCGTTTCGGAAGCGGACTCTGCTTCCGTCATCAGGCTTAGTCCTGAGAGGGACTACTCTCAGATTCGAACTTGGTACCTTTCACTTACTAGTCTGACACCTTTACCGCTGAGCCACTGAGTAATCCAATATATATTTTTTAGAACTTATATATATTAAACTTTTTCGTGGTTGCGCAGAAGTGTATTGCGCATGTTGCGCCGTGACTTCTTGCGCAGGTGTATTGCGCTTAAGCACATTATTGGAATCCATATGGGTTTCATTTCTACACTAGCTTGGCTTATTGGATTTTCTGTTAGTGCTATGTATGTGGCTTCTTTGAGTTTTCGACGAGTTGTGCTCTCGTCTTTTGCCACTATCTGTGTGTTATCCCATTGGGCGCGGTGGTCTTCGTTCCAGACATGTTCGGCGATTCTTGATCTTTCCGTTTCGCCCTTGCTGACGTTGTTCTTATGTTCCTGCGTTCTCACTTTGAGTGGTCTACTGCCCTCTCATATGTATGCTCTGCCGCATTCGCGTGGTAGGTTGCATACACAATTCTTGGAATTCTGATCTTCATTGTATGGCTTGGTTTTGGTGAGTATTCCCCTGAGCGTTCTCGTCGATTTGAAAGCAGTGCGTATCTTGTATTTGCTGCCTATCCTTCGTACTTTGTCTGAGGTACCTTGTATATATGGTATTATCGCTGTATATTTAGGTTCTGCTTTTTTGGTTACCCTTTCCCTGTTTAGGTTAGGTATTAGATCGGGAGAGCAAGTTGATATCTTTGCTCGTTTTAAAGTTATACCGAATTTAAGATTTTTTTAACACTTTAATTGACAAAGCTTGGTTTTGCTGAGCCAAATTGTATAAATGTTGGTCTCATATTAAAACATAGTTGTCGTTAATCGAATTAAGGACCAACAGTAATTTTAGTGCTGTAAGACACTTTGCTTACGATAATTAAAATGGTGTATTTTAATTTGGCTCGGTCTAGCTCACTCGGTTCTCGTACTAGCAAGAAAAGGGGTAGGTTCGCTTGGATACATAGTTTGGGCTAAACACTGTTCATAATAAATGATTTTGATAAAATGGTTTAAACGTATATTACCTATTGTTTACAATACTAATAAATACCTCAACTTAATTAATATATAAAAATAAAGATAAAAAACAGAAATCAAGTACATTAAATAAAGCAGGACGAACTCGGACGCCCGATCTGGAAGAACGCCCCTGGACAGCAGGTGGTCGGCTACTCGCTCTTGAGGCGTTTCTGTGTGAATTGGAATTAATATTACCTTATCTTTTATCAGGCACTCGAGTTGTAACAAAAACAAAAAAAATGACTTATAATTTATTAGAAACTCTTAGGCTGGTCCTGTAAACGGGAGCTATCGGGTCCCGTTTTGTAATGTTAACGGTATTACATAAGTTGAGGACAGGGAAACGCTCACGCTTACGTCTGTGAGAAGGTCAGTTCCGAAGAACCGACGAGTTTGCTTTCAGACTGAATAGATGTATTCTTTTAAAGGGAATGCTTATTGTATGAATTTTTATATTTGTATGATTTAAAAATGTAATTGTTACTGTTTGTGACGATTTAAATAAAACAGGCGTACCGGGTTCGGGTTGATTAATTACGGAAGTATTTACTCTAATTATTAGAGGAATAATGAATTTACTTTTGGATGTTAACCAATGTAATATATAAGATATTAACACTACTGTGCCTGCATCAAATAATTATTTCAATCATTTAGAACGGAATAAACTAACGTTTATTATTTACACTATTAATTTCCGTATTAAAAGGAAATGATAGCTAATAAGTACTAATTCCGCGTTTGATTGCAATGCGTTATAAGGTGTTTAACCCTTCTGGCACAAGTTATTTCAGGATTATCAGGAGCGGGATAACTAACTCGTTACTAATGATAGGAATGGTTTTCATACAGGACTTCTATGAAAGAGTATTGTTAGACTGGGGCAAATATGGTTTGAAACGATCAAATATACAAAGTACGGACGGGAACACGTAACGTTTTTATGTAACTGGCAGATCTCTCTTGAAGTGGCTTCTGGAATTAGTGTTATCTGCGGTTGCAGGCCCTTCTAGTTTTTAGTTATATTGCCTTGTGTGAGGCATGGTTGTGTAATGTTGTGTAATATATGTTTAGGCCATGTATAAGAATCTGGGTTAACCCGTTGTGAGCTGTATAAATGGATCCTTAGAAGGTTGGTAGAATTAGGGCGACCTTTCTTCCCAACGGAGTAAGTGAAAGATGACTGTGGGTGTCAAAGCCCCTCATAACATCGTCCGGTTTGTGTTTTGTAATATTTGTATGTGATGACTCCGGGATCTAAGCCCGTCGTAACATCGGCTGCTGTGTATTATGTAATATTGGTTTAATGTGCAAATAAAAACTCAAGTGCTTGTAACCTCGGAACACATCAACCAGCAGCTTGATTATATGGAGCTTATTTGCAGGTGATGGTGTAGATGTAACCTCGACAAAAGTTACACGACGGTTTAGGATGAACGAATTCAGCAATCGACAGGTCGGCGATGTACACAACGAGAATAACAGCGGCAGACGCGCGGTCTGGGTCTGGGATTTCGGTAGCAGGAAAAAAAGGAAAACGCTACGTATTTCATTCCCTCCCCAAAGGGGAGGGCGGGCTGCTCGGCTTTCCGAGCTCATTCAACCACAATCATGGATTTTCAGCATAAATACATACATTACGTACATATGCATGGTGGGATTAAGGATGGGTGTCGTCAGGATATGATCGGAAGGAACGGAGTTAGGGTTCTGAGGGGGAAAATACTACCCCATGATTCGCCTAAGCAGCCGCACATGATGTGCTTATACGCAGTAACCATGCCGCTGCATGCGAATGAGGAAAAGCCCCTGAAAAAAACCGCATACAAGGTAGACTAACGGAATCGAACCCATTACCTCCCGAATGCTAAGCAGGTCGTGTCACCACTGAACTACCAGCTCGGTCTTTCGGTAGCGCATCGCGGTCTTTTTTATAGAGAAGCAGCGGTAGGTGGATCTGGCTTTCGTGCAGGGATCCTCCGGTCCCGATTGGCGGATAATACTCTGACGTAAAAACATTCGATGTTTTTTGAAAGCTACGTCGAAGGGATTCCAAAATTAGTAATTTGTTGGTTTCTGCGAAATTTGATTAACCAGGGATAATTAGCAAATAACTAATTATAGGAAAATTTTGTGAAGGATGCTGGGCCTTTACAATGCTGTTACCGTCGCTAGGAGGCGTTAAGAAAATAAGATTTTTATGCTAATGTCCAATGTTATATATTCTTGGTAACTCATTTATTAAAAACTTTAAGAAGAAATTACCAGTTAGCGCGCGATCCAAAAAATTACCGATAATTTTGCCGCCTATAATGCCACACGACACCTTTAGCTTCCAGCGGCCTTGATGCTAAACTTCTCGCAACCAATATGGATTTTCAGCAGATCAATAGTGCATATTATGCATGTTTACCCTACCATCACTATTAAAAGTAGCCTCGTCGGTGCATAGAATTTATGATAAAAATTCCTGTTTTCACGAATCACTCCTAACATCCATTGACAAAAATTTATTCTACGACCAAAATCGTCTTCGCTTAGGGCCTGGTGCAAAACTATATGGTAGGGGTGTAGTCCAAAAATAAAAAGTAACGCGCGCATAGTAAACTGTGTGTCTATTAAAAAGGATGTGCTAATGCAATTATTTACCTGTGGTTTTTTAATACGTTTCGAACAGTAGTTCGAGCTATACCAAAATCTAAACATTATGCCCTAATTCCAATGTTTCTATTAAATTCTATGTAAGCTAAGACAGTAGTAATATTCTCTTCCATCCTTCCAATGCGACGTCTCCTAAATCTAGGACGACAAAAACTACCATTTGTTACAGGCTAAATACTCACTAGAGTATTCAGCCCGTAAAGGCGGTAGATAAAGTCAAAAAGACGCCACCTGTTAAAATCATTTATAGCGGGAAAACGTCATGACCGATGTTATATTGGTCTAACAGGAAACCAAAACGTTCACTCAAAAATCTACTATTTCTATAAAGTCTACTCCAGAAATATTAACGCCAGGTTCACTTAAACTTCAATAAAATCTTAAGCTTTAAATATAGACGGCACAAAATGCGAAATAAAACCTAAAACTCACTAAATATTTCGATAAATCTACGTCAAAAATTATTAGCTTAACTAACCCAAAATAACGGATCGAACGGTAATTTAATCCTTCAATTAAAACGAAAAATATACTTCACCACAAACTGAACAAACGCCATCAAAAATCTATGAAACCCTAAAATTTATCAAACGTCGATAACGGGATGTAATACCCAAATTCCAAAATAAGTTACCTAGCTGTCTTAACAAACAGTTATATTCGCTTACCTGTTCGACAAATCAGACACTAGAATGTCTCTAATCGATAAGTCGATACCTATAAAAATACTTCAAAGATATCTCGCAACTTTTCGTGATACCCTCGTATGCACAAAATTACAATCAGCTGTTCCGCCCGCAAACTCATACTACGTTATCTAAATGCATTACGTCAACCCATAATTAATCTCATTCCTCAAAAACTTACATTTAATAAATTACTTAAAAAAACTTAAATAACTTTTATCAAACGAAGTCAATTGCTAGCAATCTTAAGTGTGAATCAAAAGGTTACAATTCGCTTATTACTTTACGTCAAGATTGTGGCACAGAGGGCGAATCACAATAGATTAATACCTATCAATAAAACAGTTATAAACATTAACAATAAACAACAAAGAAATGTTCCTCCTCTGAACTGCGATAATCGATATACTAGGTACTAAATAATTCTACTTTAACTAATTCTTCATTTGATTCAACGTAAATGCACAATTATTTACAAAGCCTTACTTGATTAATTTTACTTATTCAAACTTAAAATTCGGTGTACTTATTTAAACGGCGTCTTCTTATTAACGATATTTACAAAGTTCTTGACGAATATTATGGTCACACTTAAACTAAAATTTACACGAAGCTGTCAACGTCGAATAACACTAGAACCATCTACTTTACTTGAACTATTTACTTTTGATCTGCACACTAAGCGCAAAAGAACTCCGAAGTTAGGGCCAGCACCATTCGTCACTGAACCCAAATTTCACGGACGAGAATATGTCGCTATACCACACCGATACGATAGATACTCCAAGAGGCGAGAAGACACCAAATTATCCTCCATTTAAGGGTAACAAAAATTAAATTTCCACGATAGCTTCACTTAACCTCCAGGAGTACGCATGCAAAAGCAACGTCAGATTTCACAGCAATCGAGACAAAATGTTATCGTTAGGTTATTTTTCCTTAGTACTTATTGTAACTCAGCTAAATATTATCTTCTCCTATAATGATGATTTTTAATTGAAAATGAATCGGTAAACTGTGCTGCAATAGAATCTTGGCACCAGAAACTTGATATGAAAACCAACTTGGAATTTTATCTCAATCACAAACTGCGTTTTTAATTTTAAACGTTACCAAAATTTATATAATCTCAATCCTAATTTTAAATTAATTCTAAGAAAGAAATTCACTTTAAACTAAATACCACAAATTCTGATCCGAAATACAATATAAATCAAACGATATGTCAATTTAATTTAACTTTATGAAGACACATAAAACAACAAATTTCGTTAGCGTGAAAGCGAGAGCTGAGTAAATAAAAAAACAATACGTATATATACAGGGCGTTCAAATACACATTACACATTATCACGTAGTCCCTGTACCAAGCGTGGAAAAAATGTTCTTCCAGAATGATGGCGATTTGAATTCCGGGTCGCACACTGTCTTTCAGTTTTTGCTGCATTTTGAAAGCAACCGAAATAGACCGCAATCGTATCAACGGCTTAATCACTTGTGGAAGGCATTTTAAAAAATATTCACAAACCAAATTGACAATAATTAAAGTATGCCTAATAAAAATTTGACGTCATTGTCTTAGGTAGAGAAGAGGAAAAGCAAGAAAAAAACTATAGAAGTAGGATTAGCGAAAAGACGAGATGATAAAGGAGAAAAAGCTCCTATACGAAAAAACTACACAAAATTAGACGAGGACTTATAGAGATATAGAGAGAAAACAGAGCATCGAAGAGAATGGTAAATAAGGAAAAAAATAAAAGATCGGGAAAAAACGTGTAAGAATATTGAACAACACGTAGGCTGACAGAACACAGAAGTACAGAATCCTGGAAGACAATTAGAGCATTAAAAACGAATACAATAGAACAAGCACATATACAATACATACCAGAAAATCAGAGGGAAGGATATTACAAAACACTACTAACGGAAAATAGACAACGGTTCCAAGATTCCAAGAAAGTGACATTGATAAAGATCAAAATGAAGAAGATAGACAGATAGAAATAAGTAACGAAGAAATGAAAAAGGTCATAAAAACACTGAAAAATAACAAGTCACCAGGACCAGAAAAATTCACCGGATACTAAAAAACATGTCCCAGAGAGCGGCAAATGGAGAGAAATTACCAGACAAATGGACGGGTGCATGTATAACGTCTATCTTTAAAAAAGGCGATAAACCAAAATGTACGAACTACTGAATTATCAGCATAATTTCGAGTATAGGACGACCATGTTAAAATAAACAACCGCTGCCAAGTTATCTGCCATAATGCTTTCTCATATATGTAAATAACTAACATTAATGACCCAGGAAAAGGAGTAAGAAATAAATTATTATTTTAAATATTATTGAGGTAATACGGTAAATAATAATTTATTCAATTTATTTCAGTTCCGATATCATAACAAACAGGACTTTTGTGTGCAAACCAGTTCCCCCTTTAATATGTGCAAATCCATGGCACATGATTTTGCCAAACCCCACTTCATCTCGAAGTATAAAAGCGAAAGTTTTAACAGAAACACTCACTATGTTCTGCAAAACACTTTTTTGTAAAATTTTCAGCAGAATTTCTCTGCAATCCGCTTTTATAGTAGTTTATTACTATTCCTGTACTTAGAAAATTTCTCTGTTCGAGAATATCAAACATGACCAGCTCTTATTGTTCTAACGTATTTTACTATTTCGAAATATGACCTGTATTATAAAAATATTAAAAGAATTCCTGTGACGTAAACAATCCCTAAATAAATAATTTGGCGCTAAACAGGGACTAGCTCCTATACCAAGTTGCTCTATCAGCTGATCTTTTGGCAGTAGACTGGCTTGGTATCGATCTCTTTTCATGTAACGATGTTTGAAGTTCGTCTGGAGGAACAAAAACTAATGCTAGCACCTTTGGAACGTCTTACAATAATTCCACCCTTAAAAATTCTACTTATTTAAAGTATCCGAAATAACTTTAAATAAATAGAACCACTCAGAATTCGCTGGTTAAGCTGAGGTTAACTAACCTGGCCATTAGAGGATTCCAAACCTACACCCGCGGTATTACCCACGAAGTTCTACTTATTTATACTGTCCGTATTAACTCTGAATAATTTGGAACACCAAGATCAGCTCAAGATTACCTTGGCCGCGAGCGAACTCATAGGCAAACCCCCTGTATATGTAATTATCCACAGAATATCCTTATATAAATAGTATCAAAAGATTAACTAACGAGAACGTTCTGTTTGCTTTCACGAAAGTGAATAAATAAAACGGGTTGTTTCGTGATGATTGAATACAAACGGCATTATTTATTTCCTACTTTTAATTTAAACATTTGAGTAAAATATCCCATAATAAACCATTTAAAACCATTCCATAAATAGTGAATAATTTACAAAGGTTAACTAACGTTCATGTTTATGCAAATAATAAACGTTTCATTGACCTTCAGTGATATAAACATCATATCTGGTACAAGATTTCAAATACACATAAACTCCACTAAATGAAAATAAAACGAATGCATTATTTCGCCTTCAACGAATTATTTTCAGCCCTATGTACATATTTAGCTTAATTGTAGTATAAGAATAAATCTAGCTATTTAAATCATTTTCCTGTGTATATAAAATAAGTATTCTAAGTAGTTCAAGGTCCCGATTCAGCGTAACATTAAATTTAAATTTGTCACAATTTAAACTTTCTCTTTAGATTGAATTATGCTGAAACCCTCCTATCCATCCAACTATTGTGAACAATATGAACGGAAATTTAAAATAACTACATTCGTCTTTCAAACAAGCTTTACTTTACTAAAATTGAATAAGTGGTTTATAATTTACAGCAGTTTTAATGATTACACTTTCAATAACTTCCCCCACTCTTGTTACGGTACGTACACCAATGATTCTTAAACCAAAATTATGTAAAATTGTCTTAGACTTTCTAACGGTGTAAGGAAAGGTACATCTCTATGTAGGAGTTTTGGGAGAAATTTAGAATTCTATTTAGCTATTAATTGGGCTCCCTAGCTTACCTCGCTTATTTTTAAGACATGGAGCATGGAAATTGGTGTTTATGGACATATCGCACAAATAAGGCAGGTAGATCACATTCATCGTGCGAGTTATAGTGCCGGCTGCATTGATAATAATTCTTATTGTCACTAATATAGCTTCCTTTTGGCAAAAATATGATTTTAGCAATAACCGTTATTTTGTACATGCTGAGTAATACTTGTGCATTATTTTGTGCCTTGATTACCAGTGAATAAATAACAAAAAAGCAATTCTTGGACTTTACACATTTTGTGTAACAGATAAACGTGTATTACACACATTTATCTAATTTCGACAACAACGTGTATTACACACATTTATCTAATTTCGACAAAACAAACCGAATTTAGGTGCTATAAAATCATAAAATGGTGGATTTAAAGGGAAAAGTTGCTTTGGTTGCTGGAGGGGCGCAGGGAATCGGTTATGCGTGCATTCGAGAATTTTTAAATAATGGAATCGAGGTAATGGAATTAATTGAAATAAGTATATTATTTATTTATTTTTGCACATTTTTAATAAGGGCGTAACTTTAATTGATTTCGACGCAAAAAAAGGACAAGAGGCAGCAAAAGTCTTAAATCAAGATTTTGGGAATGGTAAAGTTATTTTTTTAGAAGCAGATGTTTCGAAGGAGGTACAATTGAAGGGTACGTTATTACGTAATAATTTATAATTATGAAAATTTCTAGCTTTGTTCACTTTAATTAGGAAGTAATAATAAATTAACACTTTAGTCTTAACTTTAGGAATAACATGTTCTAAGTGCCTTCCATTACGTTGGACGCATACTTCGCACCGTTCTTGCATATTTCTGGCAATGTTTGTAAAATGGATGCTGTTGCATCTGTTGTTTCGCTTGTGTAATTTTGTCTTTTAACTGTTGTATTGTAGACGGAGGGTTATCTCACAGATGGAAAAGAAAGATCCGTGAAATGTTAAATCACATTATTTCCAAACGTCTCCCGCAGAGAGGTTCTTGCAGCCTGTGCTGTGTGGCAAGTTGCACCATCTTGTTGAAAAAAATGGCTATCAAAAGGTAAGTTTCTTGATCTGCAAAACCTCCGAAGGTCGTCTACAAACAGTGTGAAAACTTGATTAACAGTTGCTGGACGTCCTTTTTCCTAAATGAAGTATAGCCCAATAATTCCTCGGCTACGGTCACTTTTTCACTATGCAACGGTAATTCTTGCAACTCTTCTGGTCGTTGGAAACCTAAAAATGTATTGCTACTATTGTTTACATGACTTGACGAATGAAAATGACATTCGTCACCGTACCAGATATTACTGATGAATCAGGGATTATCATATTGTAAACCGAGGATTCTAGAACAGTATTTAAGTCTTCCAGCGTAATCACAAATTCTCAATTGTTGGGTTGTCTGAATAACGTATGAACGGGAATTACGTTGTTTCAATATCTTCTGAAGAGTCCTCTTGTTTATATGCAATTTTGCAGCAGATCTCAGTTTAATACGGCGTGGTGAGCCCATAATTTGGTTGAACACACGTTCATAATTTTCATTAGTATCCACTGTTTTTTGTCCATCTTTACTTTTTCCTTGGTGTAGCACACTTCGAGTGCTTTTAATTTGGTTATAATGTTCAGTACAATAGCATTAGTTGGTGCCTGTTTATTGAAATGCTCCAAAAATTGTTCGTGGACGCTTTCATTTCTCGCACCATTTTGTCTACCTAAACCGTATGAAGGAAAATGATTATGTCAAATACCAGTGTCAATTGTTAGAGGTTTAAACAAAAGCAGGCCTACCGTTTCAGTACTATAAATTAATAGCCATATTGCACAATATTAATTTGTGGTCTTAGCAGCAATATATAACCTTAAACGATGTGATTAATAGCATAAGTCATCATTTGCAAAAATTTTAGACGCCTTTAAAACATCTATGGTGCACTGGAAAACTTTGGATATCGTTTTAAATAATGCCGGAGTAGTACAAGATAACAATTGGGAAGCTACGCTTTTACAAATAATGTAAGAAATTTATTGATGGACTTTACTTATTTATTTATATTTACAAGATTTTATAGGGAGGAGTGTTGCTAGGAACTCTTTTAGGGTTTGAATATATGAGTAAAAATAAGAATGGTCATGGTGGTGTAATTATCAATACAGCTTCCATTACTGGACTGATTCCTTCTATTACTCTTCCAATCTATTCTGCCACAAAATCTTTTATCATTACCCTAGGTCGGTCATTAGGTAATCCAATATATTTTGAACACAATGCAGTGAAAGTACTAACATTGTGTCCTGGAAAAACAACAACACAAATTTTACTTTTGGATGAAAAGCAGTTTCTCACACATTTATGCCCAAATGTTAAAACAATTTCGGACAAACTTCTAGAAGAATCTCCCGATCAAACGTAAATATTAATAATTTTTCTAATTTGATAACAAAGACATAATTATGTATAGACCTGAAGAACTTGCAAAAAATTTAATGGTTATTCTAAGGAAGGAAGCAATGGTTCTGTATGGTACATATCAAGCAATAAAGCCAAAGAAATTGATTTTTCCAGTATTGACCGACAGTGCAACCCGTAAACCTTTATTGAAAGAAATATTGAACTGGACTTTAATAAATAAGAATGTTATAATTACATTTGCATTTTTTTATGTAACCTAACCCTTTGACACACAAACATTACAGGAGACTATGTATAGTAACATATGAGGCCTGGCTGAAATCTAATGCACACTTGCCCATAAGTCGAGAAAAAAAAAAGAGTTGTGGAATACACAGTTATTACCAGTACAAAGCTACATTCATATCTATCTACATTGTCAAACTACGTGTGATCAGGTTGAATTATTCTTGATGTATACTTATTGAAAATGCATCCTGTCAATATATGAGCTATGAAATCTCGAAATAGTGTAAGACCCTTCTTTTGACTACTAGGTAGTCAGCGGAAAGTAGTCAATGTTTTTATGAAGGGTAGTACGAAGGAGCCCTACTATACCTGCTCAACAACTTCGCCTAAAATGCTGTATTCGGACCGTGATCTGCACTTGTGCTCATTTTATGCTTGTAATATAAAAGTCATAAATTTCAAAACTATTTTACTCCAAAACTATTGACTTTAGGAAGAAAAGTCGTAGAACCTTTTTTGTAGTAAATTTTATAAGATTCATTTTTGTTACTAACTATTTTTGCGAAAAACCTAATAGTTTAGGAGATATATGCGAAACACCGATTTTTCACCCCTTTCAACCCCTAAAAAAAGGATTGTATAAGGTTGAGCGATCAGGACTTTTTGAGGGTTATTTACAACACCAAAACAAAGGTTTCTACGTAAAGCCCGGTTTACTTCCCGCAGCTTAAAGTCAAATTCTACCTTGACTGGACTATTATAGCGGTTAATAACTGTACACAATGGTTTTATATTGTACATATATTCAATAAATAGGTATTAATCTGGTTAAGATAAATTAATTCTGGTACTAAATATAAAGTAATATAAAATAAAACAAAATGAATATTGTTAAACGGATAACTTAAACAATCATAAAAATAAATACCTTAAAAAGGTAATGCTGGTACCTGGTGGTGTCGTTGGGAATGTACCCCTGTGGGTTCGGCTACTCTCCACGCCGAATGTCTAGGGAATTTCCATTCTAGTACTGTAAATATAATCAGTGATTAATATACGTAACGAAAATGGCGGGTCATTGTTTATTATGTAAATTAATAATTGTGGGGGTTATTTTAAGGGCCGTGTGTATATAAATTGGGCCTCCACAGGATCAAGCTGGATACTTTAACTTGACGGGTAAGTATTATTTTGAGATTACAATTAAGTAGACAAAATCGGTGGTTGAGATTACTTTTAAGACAGAGCTTCCTTTTGACTTGTAAATAATTATTCGCACATTAATTATTATCTAATCATTTGGTCAGGGTGCGGGTATAATGTAATTAAGGGAAGCGAAATCTTTGGATGGCCTCGATTTGAAGCGATCAATAACAGGTTAAAACGTGCACGTCCTTATCCTTGGATGATGCAAATAATGCAGAATTTTACATATACACCAAAGTTTTGCTCACAGAAACTGGATTAATTTACTATAATTATAATATTACACAGGTATGAAAACAATTATGTGAATTCGGATTTGGTATTCGTTTTATTCTTCAATTGGAATGTAATTTAAGTATAAAGTTAATACTAAAACGCAGATGTGGTTTTTACAATACAGTTCATTCAATTGATTATTTAAATAAACAGGAAGTTCTGGTAATACCTACGGATGATGTTTATATCAGGTTTGAATTAAATTTGATGAAGGAGCCTAATTATTGTAATTTGAATAATGCAATGTAATCGTATTTCTTATTGTAAAGCGCAATCGTTTACTGCGAAGAAGACAATTCTAATTTCACTTTAATTGTATAAAGCAGAATGATTTTCGGAATTCTGGTGTTGTGTCAGGAAATGATTATACAGGGGTTTTATTCGTAGTTCCCTTCCAGCCAAGGTGTAAACCTCTAAGTCTGTGAAAAGGGCACTAACATCTCCAGATTTGAAAATCATAAAACGGTCAGTTTTAAACCGTAGAATGGCAGGTGTACTATAATTTTTTGTACTTTAGGCTGGTATTACAGAGGAATTAACTACGTTTGATCCCCTCAGACGGGCTTTAAGCCTCATCATCTAAAAAGGAATGGTCGGTAACGAATTTCTGCTTCCGCCAAGGTACCAACTAATAGAATAAGTTCGGTACTTATTGTTTGCCCCTTTTTTGCGTCAGGTTAATTTGAAAATAGATTAATAATTTCGGAACTGGTAGGAAGTATTTCAACTATTAATATTTTTGAAATAGAAATTGTTCATCGAAGTATTAGGATATGGTATAATAATAAGTTCAACAATTACAAATAACACGCTTTAAGAGCACTGGTCAGGATTCTCGAATACACAGAAATTCGGCGCGAGAGAGCCAATGTAGAAATAAAATACTACAGGGAAGTCCTCACTATCTGGATGATGAAACTAAATAAATTATTGTTTGTAATTTTTCGGGATCATTACAATAGTGAGATCTGATGCCAATAGAATTCAGCCGTTTTGGTGAGTCACGGCATTCTGATAACGGATTATCTTGAAACGGCGGCTACAACATATTCGAAACGGTACACCTAAACACTGAGCGCATTAAGGAAACACGTTTGGAACAACGTTAATCGAGTTTTGTTTCACTATGAAAGCGTAAAATAATACTTCAAATGTCATGCTGAAGACAATCGACAGCCTGATATTTGACGTTTGTTCACCCTGTATATTCGACGGATCTGGCACCTGCCATTTCCTTATTTTTGTATCGTTGAAAAGACAACTTAAAAGCAACAAGTACATATAACAGTTTATTCTAGGGAAGGTGAGGAATTTTGCCGACTAGTCACGAGAACCGAACCGAGTCTACCAATAAAGCGAGTTCCAAGATTCGACAAAGCTCATACGTGTTTGGCGCCAGATATGTACTCTAGGTCACATTTAAATTAAAGATTAACATTGAAATAAATTTTCAATCTTTGTGGACTCTCAGGCACTGACGGGTATTTACTCTTAGTTTAACAAGGAGGGATGGACACAGAATATAATGCTTTAACTGCATGCACAGTGGAGTAATAACCTGTCATTCAATACACTAAATAACGATAGCTACTTTTAAACTAAAGAATTTATTATTAAAGGAATCACAAATATTAACTATATTATTGTTAGAAAACAGAAATTAATTAATAGTGTTCAAATACAAAAAAGCGTCGAAAAAATGACAAAAAAATAAGCGCCAGTAACTTTAGATTAGGCCGCAGTCTCTTTTTTAAGAATAAAAGATTTCGATACACACGTTTAATTAATAAAAATGGTTTTACATTGTCTTACCTCAAACTTAATTCTGGTTCCAGCAAAATTCCTCTTTTTAAGACCGAAACAAGTGTTTATTCGACGCGACGTTTGACAAAATTTAGAAAAGATCAATTGGATTACGGTTGCTTTGGAAATGTTACTAAGGAAAATTTGTTAATTGTGTGTGTTGTTGTTGTGCGTGCGTGCGTGCGTGCGTGCGCGCGGGCTTGCGCGCGCGTGGGCCTGCGCGTGCGCGTGCGTGTGCGTGTGCGTGTGAGTGAGTTTGTGAGTGCGTGAGTGAGTGAGTGAGTGTGTGTGTGTGTTGTGCGTGCGTGCGCGCGCGTGCGTGCGCGCGGGCGTGTGTGGGTGGGTGCGTGCGTGCGTGTGTGTGTGTGAGTGTATGTGTGCGTGTCTGTGCGCGTGAGTGTGAGTGTGTGTGTGCGTGTGTGGGTGGGTGCATGGATGCGTGGGTGGGTAGGTGCGTAGGTGCGTGCGTGCGTATGTGAGTGCGTGCGTGCGTGCGTCCGTGCGTCCGTGCGTACGTGCGTGCGCGTGTGCGCGTGAGTGAGTTTGTGAGTGTGTGAGTGTGTGTGTGTGTGTGTGTGAGGTGTGAGCGTGTGTGCGTGTGAGCGTGTGCGCCTGTGAGCGTGTGAGCGTGTGAGCGTGTAAGCGTGTGAGCTTGTGAGCGTGCGGGCGCACGGGCGTACGGGCGTGTGGGCGTGTGAGCGTGTGAGCGTGTGAGTGTGTGAGTGTGTGAGTGCGAGTGTGTGCGAGAGTGCGAGTGTGCGAGTGTGCGAGTGTGCGAGTGTGCGATTGTGCGAGTGTGCGAGTGTGCGAGTGTGCGAGTGTGCGAGTGTGCGAGTGTGCGAGTGTGCGAGTGTGAGAGTGTGCGAGTGTGCGTGTGTGCGTGAGTGTGTGAGTGTGTCTGTGTGTGTGAGTGTGTGAGTGTGTGAGTGTGTGAGTGTGTGTGTGTGAGTGTGTGAGTGTGTGAGTGTGTGAGTGTGTGAGTGTGTGAGTGTGTGAGTGTGTGAGTGTGTGAGTGTGTGAGTGTGGTGTGTGAGTGTGTGAGTGTGTGAGTGTGTGAGTGTGTGAGTGTGTGAGTGTGTTGTGTGTTAGTGTGTTAGTGTGTGAGTGTGTGAGTGTGTGAGTGTGTGAATGTGAGTGTGTGAGTGTGTGAGTGTGAGTGTGTGAGTGCGAGCGTGCGAGCGTGCGAGCGTGGGGGCGTGTGAGCGTGTGAGCGTGTGAGCGTGTGAGCGTGTGACCGTGTGGGCGTGTGGGCGTGTGGGCGTGTGAGTGTGTGAGTGTGTAAGTGTGTGAATGTGTGAGTGTGCGAGTGTGCGAGTGTGTGTGTGTGTGAGTGGGTGAGAGTGTGAGTGTGTGAGTGTGTGAGGTGTGAGTGTGCAGGTGTGAGTGTGTGAGTGTGTGAGTGTGTGAGTGTGTGAGTGTGTGGTGTGTGAGTGTGTGAGTGTGTGGTGTGTGGTGTGTGGTGTGTGAGTGTGTGAGTGTGTGAGTGTGTGAGTGTGTGAGTGTGTGAGTGTGTGAGTGTGTGAGTGTGTGAGTGTGTGAGTGTGTGAGTGTGTGTAGTGTGTGAGTGTGTGAGTGTGTGAGTGTGTGAGTGTGTGAGTGTGTAGTGAGTGTGAGTGTGTGAGTGTGTGAGTGTGTGAGTGTGTGAGTGTGTGGTGTGTGAGTGTGTGAGTGTGTGAGTGTGTGAGTGTGTGTGTGTGAGTGTGAGTGTGTGTGTGTGAGTGTGAGTGTGTGAGTGTGTGAGTGTGTGAGTGTGTGAGTGTGTGGTGTGGGTGTGAGGTGTGAGTGTGAGCGTGTGAGCGTGTGAGCGTGTGAGCGTGTTAGCGTGTGATCGTGTGAGCGTGTGAGCGTGTGAGCGTGTTAGCGTGTGAGCGTGTGACCGTGTGAGCGTGTGAGCGTGTGAGTGAGTGTGGTGTGTGTGTGTGTGTGTGTGTGTGTGTGTGTGAGTGTGTGAGTGTGTGAGTGTGTGAGTGTGTGAGTGTGTGAGTGTGTGAGTGTGTGTGTGTGTGTGAGTGTGTGTGGTGTGTGGGTGTGTGGAGTGTGTGAGTGTGTGAGTGTGTGAGTGTGTGAGAGTGTGAGTGTGTTAGTGTGTTAGTGTTTGTCTATGTATGTATGTGCGTGTTTGTGAGTGCATGTGTGTGCGTGCGTTCGTGTGTGTGTGTGTGTGTGAATGTACTTGAAAACTTGCGTGTGTGCGTGTACATGCGGTGTTATGTATGTATGTTAATATTCACGATAACTTTAGCAGCATAAAACCAACGTACTTGAATCTCTGTGTTTAAGTTTATTTTCATTTCTGGAGTGGAGATTAGATTAGATTTTGTTTTTTCTCAAATATTTCTGAAACAGGAGCATTTTTCAAAGATATAGGAATTCTAGCGTGTAGATTCTAAAATTAGAAATGAATTATGTTCAATGCAATTTTTGCATGTGACGCTTAATTTGAGTCCACCTCAATTCCTAAAGTAAAATTTAACTATTCTTGTCACATGTTTTCAATATATGATACTGGTGAATGTTGTAGGACATGTTTTTTAATGAAGGTTTGGTTTATACGTAACTTTTCGTGATAAGATTTCTTAATACGTAATCGAGTAAGTCTTAAAATTTTATTAAACATTTACAACGCGTAAACCGTTTGATAAGAATATACTTAAACTGTATACATGTTAATTTTATCAGATAACAAAATCGTTTTCATAATTTTACAATTCTACAATGACTGATTTAAAAGGAAAATATGCTTTGGTCACTGGAGGGGCACAAGGAATCGGTTATGCTTGTATTCGAGAATTCCTTAGTAATGGAATCGAGGTAGTAAAATACTTATTAAACAGTTGTTTTAATTTTTTTTAATAGGGTGTTTCGTTACTTGATGTCGAAGTGAAAAAAGGAAACGAAGCAGCCAATACCTTGAATGCAGAGTTTGGGGAAGGTAAAGTTATTTTTTTAGAAGTTGATGTTTCTAAAGCAGCAGCATTGAAAGGTACGTACATTCTTCTATTGGACCTTTGTTTAATCTTGATCATTTGAAGTATTTACATTTTCTGTCAATAATAATACATTACTTAATCTTTTGTGTATTCATGTGTTGCGGTAGTGGATGTAAATTACTTTATGCTTCATATTCGATATCCTTAAAGTATCATTTGGAATACTTAGTAGTTGAGTAGCTATTCTTGAGTAGCCTTAAACCATGATTTAAAGTTTTAAACATAAAATGGTTATTTTGACTGATTTCAGATGCATTTGAAATATCTATGAAACATTGGAAAAGTGTGGATATTGTCGTCAATAATGCAGGAATTATACAAGAGAACAGTTGGGAATCTACACTTTTGATAAATAGCGTAATCTCTTGAATGATACAACTTTTTACTTTGTTTTTACGACATTTTGTAGGGAGGAGTGTTACAAGGTACCCTTTTGGGTTTTGAGTACATGAGCAAGAACAAAAGTGGTCGTAAGAGTGGAGGAGTTATTATCAATACTGGTTCCATTGCCGGATTAACACCTTTTTACTGTCTTCCTATTTATTCCGCATGCAAAGCATTTATCGTTAGTCTTGGTCGTTCTTTAGGTAACCCAATATATTTTGGCCACAATGCAATAAAAGTACTAACCGTTTGTCCTGGAAGTACAAACACACGACTTCCAAATATTAACGAAAACCAGTTTCTCACAAGTCTGTGTCCAAATGTCAAAACAATTTCGGATAAACTTAATGAAGAGTTCTTGACTCAAACGTAAGTCTTAATTAGCATTTAACTTAACTATTAAAAATAAAATTCTGTATTAGACCTGAAGAGTTTGCAAGAAATGTTATGATGATTATGATAAAGGGAAGCAATGGTTCTGTATGGTATATATCAAATAATAAAGCCAAAGAAATAGATTTCTCTAGTATTGATCATCAGTGCAACCTATAAATCACGTTTATGAAGATTATAGATAGCACTTTGTCAATTAAAATGAAGTTACTGCGTAAAATTTTTTTTGTGAATGAAAATTATTATTTTGTGTTTGCAGTTCATAGTTATTTATGTAACAAGTGTAAAATGTGAGTATTTATTGCACGCGATGTGCATATGTTTAACGAGGTCTTTAAATCCAGTTGGACATGTCGAATGCAATGAACACTTTTTGCACGAGTTGCATTAAACAATTTTTCATTAAAAAAAACGTCTTTACTAAGTGTCTGTAGAAGAATTATATTTTAATAATAATGTAATATTTAAGTATCATTCATTATAAGCGTAATTTGGTGAATATTGTAACGGTCGTTTTGCACATTAGAATTAAACTAAAATTAAAAAAATGCAGCTAAATTTTAATAAATTCAAGGTAAGCCTAAATAAATCTAGACCAGTTCTGAAAAGGAAAAGATATATCAACCTTAACATTGGCAATAATGTGCACATAACGTTATATTTCTAAAATTTTTACTTAATATATAATTAAATGGTACATTAAAATATAATTAATTACGAACTTGCTTAAGAATAATACAATGATTTCAAGTAAGCACATATTTTTTGAAAATGTTGTACAGGTTATGTGAATTTTTTATATTCCTAACTGTGCACGCGAACGATAAGTTAATTAAAAATTTGTAGTTTTCTGTAAATTAAATATTTAAAACCCACTAAATAACTAGTAAGTAATAATGAAAAGTAAGTCAAAGGTTTAATTGGTAATTTTTAACAATGTTTAGAGTTTTTTTTTATTTATCAATAATATGGAGACGCATATCGTAAAAAAATGTACAACTTCTCTTGAGATCTAACTGGTAATAGTACAACAATAATCCAAATTGGCAATATATTTATCACCAAAAGGGGTTGTTCATTATCTTCCGAGTCTTGAAAGAAAAAAAAAGGGGATAAAATCAAGGAGCTGCCTCCGTAAGGTCAGATATTTAGTTTAACATTCTCATACGTATATGATTCACATATAAAATTACTAATACTGATCATTGTTAAGAGATCTGCGGTTACACTCACATAGTCATCTCGTTAAATCTCACTTATACATTTTTTAAAGGTTGTGTAACTTATAATTTCAGAGGTGGTAGGCATGTGTACTCCATGCCAGCCGGGGAGGTACCACCACCCTTACCAAGGGCTCCTTAATATTGGGTCTCCGATTTTCTGAGCTCGGTAAGGGCTGTCGGTTACCTTTTCCTTCATCCTTAACCTATTCTCATCCTTATTCTTCTTTCTCGCCCTCACTGTCTTCCTATCGGTTTAAAAGTCCCAAATTAAAAAAATATGATGGCTGTGGTTTCTAGTGTAATAAATTCTGGACGTAACATCCTGCCCCATTCGGATGTCCCATTCGGAGGGCAGGGCCCAAGCGACCACGGTCATCGAAAGTATTGACTTTCTGATTCACTACTGCAACATCCGCGGTATCAGGTCTAATCTTAATGCTATTCACCAACGTCTTGAAAAATCACAACCTAATATTTTGTTTCTATCTGAAACACAAGTCTCCTCTGAAAGCTCCGTGTCACCCGACTTGCAATTTCCTCAATACCACCTTCACTCTAACTTTCGATATAAAGGAGGCGTATGTGCCTACATCAAGGACAGAATTGCTTGCAAGAGGGTTTCTCACTTAGAAAATAAAAATTTTGACGTGATTTGGTTTAAACATTCTGGTCCTAATTTTGTAAAATTCTACTGTTGCATTTATAGGTCTCCTAATGACAGTAACTTTCAAGACTTCTTCGATTACCTTAGTATGAAAGTTGACTATCTCCTGTCTCAGTTTCCATCTTGCGATATCTCAGTTGTAGACGATTTCAATGTTCATAACTCTAATTGGCTTCAGTTTTCATCTACTACAAATCCTGCTGGTCATAGTGCAGAAACATTTGCTATTTCATGTGATCTCACACAAATTATTTCTGAACCCACAAGAATCCCTGATAACACTAACCATACTCCACATCTTCTAGATCTCTTTCTTACATCAAACTCTTTTGTTTATAAAACATCCATTCTTTCGCCTTTAGGTCTTTCCGACCATTGTCTAATAGAAGTCATTTCTACTGTACCTAATTCCACTGTTGTTCGCAAAACCGATAGAACGTTGTGGTGTTTTAAGTCAGCTCGATGGAGTGATTTACAGGATTTCTTTGCAATCTTTCCATGGCGTGAATATTGTTTTAAGTCGTCCTCTTCTTCGGACATCGCTCTTTCAGTATCTGAAGTCATCCTCATGGGAATGGAGTTATACATTCCCAAAAAACAGTACCGTATAGGTCATTTACGTTCCCAACCCTGGTTCAATAAGGCTTGTGCTGATGCAATATCTTTAAAAAATAAATATTACATTAAATGGAAATCTAATAAATCGGTCGACAGTCATGTAGAATACTTTGGTGCTAGAAATATCTGCAAAAGTCTCATCACTAAAACTAAAAAGTTGTTCGAACAAAGAAAATGCAATGAACTAGCTACATCTCCTTTAGGCAGTCGTAAATTTGGTCTTTAGCTAAAGCCATTAGTAAAAACTTTGGAACATCTTCATTTCCCCTCCTGACATCTATTGGCGGATCGGTAGTTGCTGATTCTGTAGACAAAGCCAATGTTTTTGTGGATTTGTTTGCATCAAACTCGTGTCTCAATGATTCTGGAAAAGATGTGCTCCTAGTCAACTCTTCTTCATACGCTATGAAACCAATTCATTTTCTGTACAAGCTCTTGGAATCGATCATCAGTAGGCGTGATCTCAGTAAAGCGACTGGCCCAGACGGTATCCCAGCTATTGTCTTAAAGAAATGCTCCCCCGAACTAGTACCAGTCCTATCTAAGCTCTATACGATTTCTATGTCTTCTGGGGAATTCCCTTTATCATGGAAGTTAGCAATTATTCAACCTATTCCCAAAAAGGCGATAGGACCGATCCCTCAAACTACCGACCAATTGCCATCACTTCCATTTTGTCTGAGATCATGGAAAAAGCCATCAATCAGCAACTGCTCACGTTCCTTGAAACTAACAAACTCCTTAGTGACCACCAATATGGGTTTAGTCAAAGTCGTTCAACAGGTGATCTTCTTTCATATGTGACCCAAGTTTGGAACAGTACAGTAGAGCAGTCCGGTGAAACAGTTGTAGTCGCTTTAGATATCTCAAAGGCATTTGACCAAGTTTGGCATAAGTGTTTACTTGCCAAACTCACCTCGTTTGGATTAAACGATGCGCTCATCAACTGGGTTTCTAGTTTCCTTGATAAAAGACGAATACGTGTCGTAGTTGATGGCTTTTTTTCAAAAGAAGTTAGCATTAACAGGGATCCGTTATAGCGCCTACACTTTTTCGGCTATACATAAATGACCTTATTTCTTCAACAACTAACCCCATCCATTTCTTTGCTGACGATAGCACTTTTTACTGTAGTTCATCTCAGTCTACTCATAGTGATAATCCACCCTCCATGTCAAATCAAGAAATTAAAGCTGAAATGTCAAATTCAATCAACAAAGACATTCAATGTATTCTCAAATGGGGAAACATCAATCTAGTTAAATTTAATGCCAACAAAACTCAGTGTTTCCTTGTGTCCGCCAAAAAAGGTCGATCATTTCCTGTTGTAAGTATGAAGATTAAGTTTTCAGACTCTATTACTCTGTTGGGCAAGACTGTATCTTCAAATCTCTCATGGGTTGACCATCTTCTGTCAGCTACCAAAACACCTGCTCGTAAAATAGGCTTTTTGTACAGATCTAAGCAGTACTTTACCTCTCGATAACTCCTGCTGTATAAGGCCCAAATTCAGCCTCATCTGGAATATAATTCTCACCTCTGGGTTAGTGCTCCCCAATACGCTCTCGATATTGTTGATCGTATTCAAAAGTGAGCGATTACGCTTATAAATGACCCGTCCTTAACTTCTCATATACAGTCCCTTGAGCATTGAATATTTGATACATCTCGGGCTATCTTTACGAGAAACACTCGGTTCGCTCATTCACATCATCAGTATGCAGTACAAATCTCCACTTGTCGTACCAAACGGGCGCAATCCACATTTTCTACACGGCTTCTAAACTCTGGAATGATCTCCCTAGTTCCTGCTTTCCTCTCACTTATGATATGAGAAAATTTAAGGTGGCTGTTCATTGGCATCTATTGGCAATTCATTATCCCTCTATCCATCCTCCTAAGTGTTCCTGAGTGCTTTAGCACGATAGGCCAAATTTAGTCTGTTCAGGTCCACAATCATAAAAAAAAAATTGGATAATAAGATTTGTACTAAATGTAGATACTTAGTTGTTACGTAATGGTTCCTAGTCTATTAGCGGTTCATATAATTGTCACGGACAAAGCTAATTACAACTTAATCCCATTACATCTTGCTAAACTCTTGGCGCCCTACATACTTCTCGTATTCTGCAGTGTAAAGCCGAGCAAACGGGGTAACGGTCGAACTTAATATCCGAAAATTAGAGAAAAAAATCTACGTAAATTTTAATCACACTTCCAAATTTCTACACACCGATTTCACACACTCCATGTTAATTCTCAATTGTCCCTTGAAAGTAAAATCTTGTGAATGGGGTATAGATTGTTCGGTTTGTAAATTTATAGAAGTTTTCTTTTATTACGATCGATTTCCACGCGTTGACGTTTGTAAAATAGTAAATAATGGGTAATTATAGTTTAGTTTGAGTTAAAATTACGTCATTGGGAAATTGTTACTTTGTAATTGAAATTACTTCAGGGAGCGTAACTTTGCAGATTTAAAATATTGGCGACACTATATCGAGAGTCATTTTGATACAATATTTTAAGAAGACAAAGATTGTGGTTTTTATAATACATTGGTGTAGAGTAGATTTTTCAAAGTCTAGATGGGATGAAAACAGATCGTATTACATTATTTGGATTTGAAGGTAGTGCTTTTTTATGATTGAGGATTTGTGGTGAAATGGTAATATGATTTTTACAATAAAGGCTATTGCATCTGTTGTACCGCGTGTGAAATTTTGTCTTTTAACTGTTGTATTGTAGATAGAGGGTTATCTCGGAGATGGAAAAGAAAGATCCGTGAAATGTGAAATCACATTGTTTCCACACGTCTCCCGCAGAGTGGTTCTTGTAGTCTGTGCTATGTGGCACGTTGTCTCATCATGTTGAAAAAAACTGTCTATCAAATGGTAAGTTTCATGATTTGCAAGTCATCTACAAACGGTGTGAGAACTTGATTAACAATTGGTTTGTGGTGAAGTGGTAAGATGGCTAAATCTATTAAATTCGTAAAGGATTGTTGGTCAAGAGACACAGTTTTGTGACTCATACATGTGCATTCTTGTTTCCCGCGTAAAAACACGTTGTGTATTCAGTGTTTATGAAACTATCGAACATACATGGCGTTTGTGAAAATGAGTTCGTCGCGTACGCAGCGCATACTGATGCTTGTTTACGGTGAACATGATGGTGAACGTTAAGCTGGACATGAAGGTGAACATGGGAAAGTTACCGACGATAATAAATCGGACAGTGATGAGACAGCACTAATTCCATACGACAGTGACGATTCGTTGAAGGACCAACATTACGTGCCTTATTCAGATAACAGCGTATCTGAAAACGAAGAATATGCTGAAAATGCCACAGGTAATAAACAAACATTTCGCTCATACATAATCTAACACCACGGAATGATTGTAGCAACAAATGATGAATTAGATTCAGATGGCGACGATGTCACTAGCGATGCTAATTCCTATTCACACAGCGATGTTTGGAGTGACGTTCTTCAATCTACTCCAACAGCTGCTATGAAGTGAGATGTAGCCACGTATAATTTTGATGGGTATGATGTTGTAACGCCTCTAGATGCGTTCAGGATGTTTATAGCTGATGATCTACTGTAACTGATAGTTGGTGAAACCAACTGGTATGCGAGGACATTGATAGAAGCAAGTTTTTCGCGCAAGTCCCGTTTGAACACCTTCCTCGATACGGGAAACGGGAAATATTAAAGTTTTTTGGAATAATTATTGTAATGACTTTAAATCAATTGCCAGCACTGAACTGAACTGAACGAACACCAAAGTACCAAGTCAAGGGCATTCGGAGACAATAGTTCACGATCTTTTGGAATCCATTTATGCAAATGGGTGCTACTTATTTACTGACAACTATTACTTGAGTTTACCGTTGGCGAAATTCCTATTGGAGATATTATAGTGTGATACGTTGCGAACAACTCTCAAGGGTGTACCACAATCAGTTTCCGCCAAAATGCAAAGAGTAGAAATCTACAGTCAACAGAATGACTGTGTGAAAATCATCAAATGGATGGACCAGAGACCAGTTCTAATGGTCACAACGGATCCTGAAGAGAATGGTATATTACAGCCTACACACAAAAGAGATCGGAATGGTGATGCCATTATGAAACCGAGGTGTACTCAATTGTACAACAACGCAAAGAAAGGACTAGACTACAGCGACCAAATACCCTCCTACTATTCTGTATTACGTAGAGGGGCTAAGTGGTACAGAAAAGTTATGTTCGAATTCATTTTTGGAATAAGCGTTGTCAATTCATGGCTTATCAAAAACCAATTAACTAACCAAAAAATGTATATTTTGAAGGATACTGGCTAATCAACTAGTAGATTTTACTGAATACAACGCAGAGATACCTCCCAAAATAATAACCCATAAGTTTATTAAACCTACAGGCCCGGGCAGAAAAAAACGAAAATTATGCAAGGGATGCTACGACAACCTTAGACAAACACGCAATCGGAAAGAAACGAATATTAAAGCTTTGAAAGTACTTGAAAAATCTGGAACACTGTAACTGTGGCAGGATCTGCAACAAACAAAATGCACCCACGTACCACACAAAATTAAAAAACACCGAACTCGTTTCGATAGCTACGCTATCATCATCAGCGGTCGACTAAGGCGAACTAAAGAAAATTTCTAACATATATACTATCAGCGAGTAACGCTTCGTTGCTTATCTGGTGAAAGTGAAAGTGAAAGTTTAGAAAGCTTAAAGAGTTCTACGTAGCCTAAAGGTCCTTGATCATCATTATTCATTAGAATTTGTTTGTTTTTGAAGATCTCTAAACTTTCATAACAATCAAGTTCGTGCTTATTATTAACATGTTTGATTAAGGATAACTTTACATACTTGTTTCTATTTGTTCTCTAGCGTTACCTAATGTACTTACGTTCTTAACCCTCATCCTTTGTGTTTGTTTCCTAACTATATTCATAACCACTTCATGTGAAAACCCATTGTATGCAGCAATTCCTTTAATAGTGCGCAATTCTTTATTATAATTTTGAACTGAAAGAGGAAAGTTAAGCAATCTATGAACCAAAAAGTTAAAAGCCGCGAGTTTATGATGTCTACAGTTATTTGAGTCATTGGTTATGAATCTTTTAGTGCTAGTTTCCTTACGATAAATATCTACATCTAGTTTACTACCATTTCTTGTTATCAGAGTGTTAAGGAACGGGAGACTGTCATTTTCCTCTGCCTCATAGGTAAATTTGATTGTCGGAAATTTAGAATATAACGTTTCTACAAAGTTCTCAACACTACAAATTTTAGTATTAAGGATGGCAAACACATCATCCACGTATCTAATCCAAACTCTAGGAATATAAGGCAAATCGCGTTTTAAGTCTGTCTCAAATTTACCCATGAATAGATTGGCTATAAATGGAGATAAGCTATTGCTCATTGTCGTACCATGTTCTTGCTCGAAAAATTGATAGTTAATTTTGAAAAAGGTTTGTTTCATACACAAATCTGTTAATTTAAGAAAATCTTCTACTTCTCTATCGTCCAAATGGTTTTGTTTTAAAACATTTAATACATATTAATATTCATTAATATTCATTTATGGAAGATCTTGTCGAGGAAGTGGTTTAGCGTCTGGGACATTCATAAGTCCTGCTTCAAATCTTGGACCTATATTGAAAGCTCCAAAAACTCCTCCATCACTGCTTTTTCCATATCCACCAATATCTACACACATAAATTTATAGTCAGCGTCTACAATGCCCATAAGGACAGTTGAAAACTTATGTAGGTAGCAAAAATGGTTTGATCCAATTTTTTTTTGACATTTTATGGTAATACGTATTCCGTCTACCAATGCAGTTTGGAAAATTCCAAATCTGTTCAAATTGTTTTGCAGGTTCTTCCCACATTTTAGTAGACGGTTATGGTGAATAAATTTCTCCCACGCTTTTGTAAATTGCTTCTGCAACGGTTTAAAATCCTACTCTGTTGCTATGGCCAATAGTGTAGTAACCTAAAATAAAATACTAGCATTATGTTATCACTATGCATTATTTTATCGTGTATCTACTTAATATCTGTATGTCTTTCAATCGCAGTTAGTATAAAATTTGAAAGTCTTGTATGCGAATGTTTTTTTTATCTTTTTATTTCCAGGAGAATAATTAATCAAAAAAGGAAGAATTTAAGAGATAGTTATGCAAAGCACTTAAAGTCGTTAAAAACTATTACAGATAAAAGTGCAAAACAAAGACTACGCAAATGGCAATGGCCTAAACCGACAGAGTACCTTCGTTCTTACATAACTTTTGTAAGCACTGTTGCGAACGTAGCAGACGTTACAGGTGAAGAAAGTACAGACGCTGGGTCCATACCTGCTATTGGTCAGATCTATGAGACATCAGAGTCAACTGTAAGTAGCGAAACTCCCCGGGATGCGCTAGATATCTAAGGTGTGACTTCAACAAACATTACAAAGACGGAAGAAATTTCGGTGCCTCATGAAAGTTCAACGCTACCTAAAGAGAACATTCGTAGTTCCAAACGAAAGCGTGACAAACCATGTAATGAAACCACCGAGTCTCTTGGTACTGGTGCGCACACAGTCCCCCTCCAGTCACACTACTGGTCCAACAACCAATGTCTGAATTAGCGTCACCACCAGAAACCGTTCCCGCCTTCCGCAGATTGCAACAAAACTGCAAGACGCGCTGCAGACACTCTTTCCTCAATTCGACAACCAGTTCAAGGCACTACTTGAGAATCGCCTTGAAGAATTCCATACCCTTATTCTTTCCGAAATCTAACTCGATAATGAGAATCCCCTTTATGCCTGCACGACTCAGGCCTCCGAGTACTCTCCGACATTTACAACACTCCCGAGGTAATCGGCCACCACCCTCATGATATCCGAACCCCAATCCGACCTATCAACACCTTCCTCCTATAGAACCATCTCCCTCATATAGAACCGTCTCCTTCCTATAAACCCACCTCCCTCCTGAGTTGCCTCGGAAAATTCTTCGAGCAGATTCTAGCCAGGCGACTGAGGGACCACCTTGAATTCAACCAAATCCCTCAAAACAACCAATTCGTCTTCCGTCCCAATTGAACGTGTCACAATCCCTTGTTAAAGCTGCTTACGGAAACCACCAGAGCATTCAATCACAAGCAATGAAATCTGGCTGCGTTTCTGGACATTGAGCAAGCATCTGGCAGGGCCTGCCACGCCGGTCCGTATCCTCAACATACCCAACCCCTCTTCGAAACTCTTACCCTCGTACTCGACTAATCGGTCAGTTCGAGTTAAAGTAGGAAACACATTCTCCTATCCTTTTCAACCTACTGCAGGCGTACCGCAAGATTCTGCCTTGGCCCCAATTCTTTACACTATGTTCGCATCCGACATCCCCGAAGTCACACAACCCGGAGTAGCCGTTGCGTAGTTTTCTGAGATAAATTCCCAAAGCTAGCCAACAGAAATATTTCCGTCATCCTGAATCAAAAAAGACTCCCACTCCAACAAGTCACCTACTTAGGAATCCTCTTCACCAGAACTCCCAATTGGCCCCCCGATGTACAAAGAACACTAAAAAATATAAGAAACCGAGCAAACCTACTGGACGCCCTCCGTGGTTCCGATCACCCACTAACATAAACCCTAATCACTTCTCGTCTATCAGTTCCTGTGAATGCCGAATACTCAGACGCATACTCAAGTTACCTTAGAGGCACCTTAACGACCTCACAACATAACACGCAAACCTACCACTCATCACACACAGAATACAGACATTACAAAGAAACTTTGCACACAAAAGAATTTTCGACGACTCAATCCCAACGAGAGAGATCCTTACCACTCCCTACAACTACCGATTTTCTCAACTCCTACGGAAAAAAATTCAAACACTCCCCCCGCGATCGTAACACAGCTCCTTCACGGCCTCCCCAAGGAGACAGAAGAATCCCTAGACAATATTCCATATGCCCTCCGCATCGTCCCGTCTATTAGATGAAGACCTAGCATGATACCAGCAAACGAAACGGATTAACCGTACGCAGCACGCTACACCCAACTAAACGACACTCATACTTAAGCCAATTAGCACAAATATTCAAATAAATTTAAATATATTTTTTTCCTTTTTTTTACACCAAAAATAACATTTCGTGATTGTTAATTATGCAATTGCACAAAACAGCGCAACACCAATAAGAAAAGAATGACCAGGGCTGAAGAGGAGGACTCCTGAACAGTCTACGCACAAGATTCAGATAAGCTAAAATAAGTAACTAACCATAAGCAGGAGCATACTAACAAAAAAAATACAGACGCTCCCATTCCCGTTTCCATACCTCGCGCTCATTACCATGACTGTGGTCCGTCCACCTTAAAGTACTTCAACAACCTGGGACTGCTGTTACTTAAATCTGTGGTTATTTATGTAATGTCCTTTTCGGCTTACGTTAATTTTTAATTTATTTACCGCGGTTTCAACTCAAATCTGAGGTTAAAGAGGTGGTTCGTTAAATAGGGCTAATCGTTTGCTACCAGATTTTTCTCACGCTGACCAATAAACAATCAAAGGGGTTTCATACTTATATTTGATACAACCGCTATTATTCATAATTAACTAATTTATAGGTTCTATATATTTACATGTGCTTAAAGAAAAATAATGATACAACAAAATAATAAGAAAACATGCAAAAACACGAACACGTTAACCCAAGGCTTTGACTGGTCTCGATCCTTGGGTGTGTGTGTGAATGTGTAACTGACAGTTACAATTCTGGACCGCCGTCTCTCCTATGGTCTGTTTAGATTGGCTGCGAAGCTAATATTATCGGCGTATTTACAATAAGGTTAAAATAATCGTAAAAAAGACATATACAAATATTTGAAGTAGGTTCCTGTCTAGCAAAAGTAGGTAGATGGCAGTTAGTTTTATACGGTTATCATAAGATTATTTCGAGTTCGAAATATAGATCTAAATGGTTTTAATACCTGCTTCTCTAGTTCACTCAGAAAATCAATAATTTCGAAGGGATTAGAAAGACGTGTATTATAATAATTTAATAATAAATAAATAGGTTGTAAATGCAAAACAAATCTTTAAACTAACCCGAGATCCAAAACACTCAATAAAAGATAATGCCATTGTCTCAGTCGGTAAATTAAAGTAGGCCGGTTCAATATTTTGATTTGCGCAATTACCACAAATTTCTGCTCGGTTATTTCCACTTAACATCAATATAGTAACTGCAGTGTAACAATAATAAAATTATCTCGGACGCCGTTATTTTTTGATTATGCTCGGAATAGCTAAACCGAGGATACAATAAAAAATTCACCAAAATGTCAAAATAAAAAAATATACAAAGTATATTTATTAAATATTTAAATTTAGAATTACATAAAATATATCTTAAAAACTAGTTGTAATAACCTTAAATTACTAAATTATGGATATAAATACCTGTTCGAAAATTTTTGTACACAACTTTTTGATAACATCTGGTAGCCAAACAAATACGGAAATGTAAACCAAAGGTGATGTAATCTTTGCACCAATATTTCGCAATATATCGTAATAACAATGCTGTACGTTGTAAACCATATCAAAGTTGAATTTTACTTCTTATACATTTATCTTCATGAAATTTGAATAATCCAATGTTTATTGCATTCTCTCGAAAGTTTAAATAAAAATTGGGATCTAAATTTAGATCTGCATTAAATGCAAAACGCAATCATAAAGTGAAAGCGTACATAAAAGTAGAATTAAATCTGCAATTAAAAGTGGTAAAATCAAAGTAAAGGTTCTAAAAGTGTAAAAGTGCCTACAAAGAGCAAATGTTTTAGATTTTTATTATGATAAGAGTTAAAAGTATCTTACCATTAAATCAATGGCACTTTTCACAAAATTTAGGTGAAAATCCAAAAATGGCTTCCTAATCAACACAGAATACATCAAGAAATGAAAAAAAAAGGACGCTTAGGATGTCAGATGATACAGCGGTGCGCGAAAAAATGTGCGCAAAAAATAAGTGCAGAAAAAATAATTCATGATACGGAAGCATAAACCCCTAAAAATAACTGCAAATTAAGTTGTCTACCACAACTTATAAATCATGAATAATTAAAAACTCTTTTTTCTCATATTTTACAACTAAATGGACGAAGAACGTAAAAGATTCGTTACAGTATTTATACAATTCTTATTAACTATTTTATAATAGAAATGGTACTCGGATTTAGTTAATATTTACAGAGGTTTATTAACTAACGGTAGTTTTCCTAATTAAAGTTTAACGTTAATTACGTGTAATTAGAATATCTTCTAGTTATATTGTAAAGTGCCAATTCTTGTGTATCGTTACCTTAATTTAATTTTCGAAATTTGCATTATTATTGCTAAATATATTTACATTGCACTAGTATCTTTAAACATATCTTTCTTCGTTTAATAATTAAATTTTGTATATCTCGATATTTTCAGTTTAGTCTACATAATTACGAGTACCTCTGTATATAGTCTGTTATGGTTTTTGTTTTGTGCGTAACTCGGCACGCTTTGACGCTTAACTCATTTCCGTTTGTTATGCCGTGCAGTTCAGACTTTATCTTTTTTAAGTTTTGCTTCCCTGTTATAAGGGAACAAGAGTAGGAACAAGGAAACCGCTTATGTTAAGAAAAAACTTTTATTTTGGGTAAATTTCCGTATCGTTGTAAAAGCGTGTTGTGACGTCACGATCTTTACTTCCATAAAATGGCGCCTGATAATGCATTGCCATTTTTACCAACATAAATGGAGATACCTTTGTTTTGCGTAAATCACACACGCTGTTATACATATCGTGTGTTCGTCGTTAATATCAGCAGCTTTCGTAGTTCGAATCTACGTTTTCGAATATGTGTTAGTCGTTTAACCTACATTTTCATTATTGTAGGTGAAACATTCTTATCTTATCTTACGTTAATATATGCTACAGTTCGTTTATTTGTACGTTGAGTGCAAATGGAAATTACCTTTACATTATGTTATATTCGTCTTGGAATTGGAAATGAAAATTTTCAAGCTACCGTTTAAGACAAGATTAAAATATACTGACTGAAATATACTATATAAACTTGTACAAAATAACTATACTGACTTCCATAAAAATTGCAACACCTAGAATTTATTAAACGATTTTATTGAAATTTGCGGCAACGATGTCTTTCATTAGAACAAACAAACGATTAAAATTTGAAAACGTGTTGTAGCCCTTGCCGTATGAGGGGCGCATTATCCTGTTCGAAAATGGTACTTTCCAGCCCCAGAAGATATGGAAGCGCAACGGTTTCTAGCACATATAACCAGCGGCGTTTAAGATGCCATCAATGAAGGCCAACGGTACCGTAACATATTGCACCCCATATCATTACTCCTTGTGTGAGGGCTGTGTTGCGTTCCACAAAAAATGTTGGATTTTTACGTCCTCCACGCATTCGTTTGACCCTTCTACGAGCATCGTGGGACCACAAGCAAAATCGGTACTCGTCACTAAACACAATTCGATGCCATTCTTGTGCCCAATTCGCTCTTTCGTTGCTCCATTCTAGCCTGCGTAGACGGTGAAGTGGTGTAAGAGGAAGACATAAAAATGGACGATATGAACGCAGCCCATAAGACCTTATCCGGAGATAAACAGATGGCATTGACATTCTGGGTCCTACATATCTCATCCAATCATTTGCAATCGATCGAGTTGTTGAAGATCTGTCTCTTGTGGCTAAAAGTCTTAAGCGACGTTTTTCGCGATCTGTAGTCCTGCGGGGACGTCCAGACCCAGGGCGACGTTGTTACATCCCTTCCTCGGACCATTTGGACCAACATCTCAATACCGTTGTAACATTTCGGTTTACACGACGAGCAATTTCTCTTAGCGAAAGTTCCGCCCCTCTCATGCCAATAATACGGCCACGTTCAAAATCAGTCAATTGGGAAAAATGTTGATGTTGACGTACTCTTGGCATTGTTCCCAAGTTCAGAACGAAATTGTGAACAAACAATTTGCAAACTTGACAGTTAATTACACACTGATTGGTTTACTTCTTCAAATTTATTGTTACTAAGTACAAAGGGAGAAAAAGGAAAGAGAACTGGCTGGATTTGATTCAAATATTAATCGTTTGTTTGTTCTAATGAAAGACATCGTTGACGAAAAATTGTAGGTGTTGCAATTTTTATGGAAGTCAGTATGTTTATTTTGTACAAGTAGGTACTTATCCTTTTAGTGCAGTTTAAGTAAATAACAAATGAGTTAGTGTTATTTTGATACGGTTAAAAAGGAACAGCTGAGTTCTGCTCCTAAAATAAAACATTTGAGTTCATAACCTACCACAACTGTAATTTGTTGACATAGGTCAATACACGTTTCATTATTGAATACAGTGTTGATCATGTTGCATTTTGAATTTTAAGTAAACGTAGATTATAAGGTTGTACAGTGTTTAATTTAGTAATTTTAAGATCGTAAGGTTTTACGAGAAATATTGTTTTAGTTATTTTATGCAGAAATTTTGCTTTATTAAATGTACATATCAATACAGTTGTTTAGTGTTTATTCAGATTACCTATTATGTTTTGAGATACAACCTTTCTCAATTTTTGTTGTATTTTAATTAGAAATTGAGTGATGCTCAAAATTAACAAATGCTAATATTCATTACACCTATGAATAAATCTCTGCTTCCCGCACACCTGAAGATCAATGAGTTCTCAATTACAGTAAGTTTCATAAGTTTGTATCTCACTGAGCTAGACCGTGGCGTAATTTACCTTTTAAAATATAACAGCCCGAATTTTTTTTTGTTATATTTCGTAACTAGCTGGAATTATTTACGCACGGGAAACTTAATGATACATATGTTCCTATTGAATATTCATTTGCGTGAACAAAGAATTAGTTTACCGCTTGGATATGTTGTTCAAACCTGGTGTGGTAGCGATGGTGGCTGCTGCCGGACGAGTCCCTATCTTCTAATATACAGGCAGGCAGGATAAACTAAACGTTTTACAGGAGTCGTTATTTAAAGAATGTTTAATACAGGATTTATCCTTTAAATCTGGGTTATCGCGAGGTGTGATCTGGATCCGTTACAGGTTCAGAACTTCCGCTAGGAAGTAAATCGTTATCTCGCGATGGGCGAGCAGGACCGATTGCGGTTTCAAGACTTCAGATAAGATGTAAACTTTTAAAAACTGGTAATTACGTTAAGTGGGGTAGAAGTTTAATACTCATTCGTTCGTAACATTTGCGTATGCTATCGCAATTTGCAGGAACTAGGCGACCGAAATAATGGTATAGTTGTGGGCGACTTTGCCACTTTCAACTCGTAGACACCCTGCATGTAGTTTAAGTGGCCTGTGGCGGCGTGTTTGTGTGCTGAGTATCGACTAATAGATTCTGGGCTGGCGGCCCGTTACGCTTTTTAATCAATACCCCGGAAGTCGGAAGAATTTAGGCAGGCACCCTTTCTGTCCGACGGAGTAAGTGGAAAACTACGTCGGGAATGAACACCCGGCGTAGCATTGTCAACAAATGAATAAGTAGATGTAAAATAAAACCTACCTGCAGGTGCCCACAGATTTAAGTAACAGCAGGCCCAGGTTGTTGAAGGCCCAGAAGGGCGGAGTTTAATAAACGACTGGAGAATAGTCATGGTAATGATCGCAAGAAATGAAAGCGGGAATGACAGCATCTGTATTTTTTTAAGCGTTTTCTTCTTTCTTTGAGGATTCTACTTTCTTCTTGGTTTCCTTCCATATGTGACCTTTGGGCAGCGTATGGATCTTCTACCTCTTCAGTCTTGGGTTTTATGTGTGGAGTTTTACTTATGTATTGTAAGTGGTAATAATTTCGATATTTTTGTTTTGTGGAAAAGAAATTCTATATTTTGATTGTTTAGGGTTAGTGTGTAATGGGTTTTATCATAGAGTGAGTAGAGTTGTCCGTTTTCGTTGCGGTGGTCGTCATCGTTCACTATTGCGGATTTGTATTGTCTTAGGTTGTAAGAGTGTTGTCGAGGAGCTCTTCGAACTCCTCTGGTAAGTTGTTTATACGTCGTAGTAGGACTGCTTGCGGATGTTCAAATTTGGTTTTGGGTTTTTATGGTAGTCGGAGTTTGTTAGATAATGGGACTTGTAATATTTGTTTAGTAGGGATCCTGTCACCGTTTATCCTGCGTGTTGTGTATTTGGTCTGTAGTGTTATTAGTTTGTCGGCTACTGGTTGAATGTTGGCGTGTTGTATGGTTAATTGGTTAGGGTATCTGTGGTGTAGTTTGTGTATGGTGATTAGTATTGTCCTTTCGCAGGAAGCGAGGGATTGGAGTTGGTTGGTTATAAGGGTTGCGTACAATGAAGCGCGGTAGTCGAGTAATAATCAGATGTAAGTATTGTATGTGTGTTGTTGGGGTTTGGGGTGACAACCTCTGACGTTTCCTACAAGCATTTTCAATAGTGATGCGCGATTGCGTATTTTATTGAGAATGCTGTTAGCGTCGGGATGCCAGTGCAGGGTTCAGGAGAACGTGATGCCTAGGTATATGATTGTGTCTTGTAGCTGTAGTCTTGGTCCGCATAGGGTCAAGTTAATTCTATCGGAGGTTGGAAATTGGGCAGTTTAGGGCGTCTAAATAGTATTCTTTACGTTTTGTTTGGGTTGATTGTTAGTCTCCACCGGTTGGTCCACTTAGAGAATTGGCTAAATTGTTGCGTTATAAACCTATTTGCTCCATTATTGCCCCTACTGGTCCCCCAGAGAACAGTGTGTTCGTCAAATAGGGCTATAGTTATGTTCGGGTTGGTATTTTGGGGAATGTCGTAGGCGTAGACAGTGTATAAAATAGGTGCTACTGACGATCCTTGCGGAACGCCGGCGGTCGGTCGAAATAACGCGGAAGTAGAGGAACTTACTCGTACCTTCAGACATCTGGCTGTCAGATATGAGAGAAGTAGTCGGATGAGTGCGGTCGGGAAGCGTAACTGTAGTAGTTTGTGTATTAGTTCTGCGTGCCATACTTTGTCCAAGGCCTGTTTAATGTCAAGATATACTGCGAGGCAACAGTCACATGGTGCAAAGCTTTGGAGGATTCCATATAGAGTTTTACGAGGGGGTCTTGGCATGAACGGTTCAGTCTGAAGCCGAACTGGCTGATTGGCTTCGAGTTAATCTCTAAGCCTTTGGGACAAGTTGGTCTCTAGACATTTTCCCATACAACTTAAAAGGGAGATCGGTCTGCAGGATGAAAGTTGGGAAGGATCATATCTAGGTTTGCGTAACATGACGGTTGAAGCGGACTTCCAGTCCGTCGGGAAATAGAATAGGGCAAGGAATCTATTGTATATTTGGGCTAATGGCGTTTTCTGGTAGGTTCTTGAGTATTAGATGGTTAAGTCCGTCTTGTCCTCAAGCGGAACATCTCCCTTGTCTAAAAGTAATATTTGATTGGGTCAAATTGCGCTAAGGAAGTGACCGTTGTCGGAGAGTTCCTGCGGTATATGATTGTGATTTTGAAACTTCTCCAGGTTTTGATCGAGCTGATCTTTGAGATCGTTGTCAAACGATGGATCGTCGAGGGTAGTGAGAACGGTTTGCAGGTGAAGACCGAACAGGTAGGCTTTCTCCTGGTCTGAAACTGCGAGGCTAGCTTGATTGTTGATTAGGTGGCATTTTTGTTTGATTTTTTGTTTTGTTAAGACCTTAAATTTGAGCCAAAATTTAGGGCCTTCACGATAATCTAGTTTGGCTGTTTCTTTAATCCAATGTTCCTGGGTGTATTTGTTGGCCTCTGGTCGGATTATTGCGTTGAGTGCGTTGTATTTTGGTTTTTAGTATTGGATCCCTGGTTTTCGGAAATCGACGGTATATCAGTTGCATTTCCTTAATACTGAGAACGATGCGAGGGAGAAGTCGTTTCCGGCTGATGTCTATTACTGTTGTGGGGATTGCAGAATTGGCTGCGTCGGAGATGAATTGGGTTAATTCCTGTTAGGCTCTGTCTATGTCGTGTGACAGTGGTTTGTGTTGGGGGGAGTGGGGGCCTAGGGAACTAGTTGAGGAAGGTAGTCTGATGTTATTGTTGTGCCGAGGTGGCTGTTGTCATCGAACATGTGTTAGTTGTTCGGAGCGCATTATTTGGTCGCGTATGGGCCAGAGTTATATCGGATAAACGTAGGGTGTATTTTTTATCCGTAATATTGATATTCTGGGTAGTTTTTCAGTAAATATTTGTCCGTTTGGGTTGTCTGTCGTGTCTCCAAATTGTTGGTGTCTGGCGTTAAAGTTGGAGTCTGCCTTGGGGATGTTGGATACATAGTGTAGTAATGGAGTGGACAGGATATTTTGTCCGGCAGGGTTATAATAGCACAATACCATTATAGGGGATAAAGGATAAAGGACCGGGTGGGTATCGGGAGTCTGTTAGGAGTACAGAACCTCGCTTGCCTCTGTCGGGGTTGTTGCACCGGTAGGTGTTGTATAGGGTTATGCTAAGGGTACCTCGGTTGGTTAGCTTTGTCTCTGTTATGGCTAATATTTGTACGTGGTTTGTGCCTAGTACATGTTTGATGATGTGGCGTTATAACTGTCCCTATCGTCAGATCCATTGCTGCGGGAATGAAGGATGGGCAGTTAGGGTGTGAGGATAGGAGTTCACTCCAGTCGGTAGTAAGGAGTGATAAAACTGACCTTTGTACCACTCCAAGCGTAGTACAATCACCTCTCTAAGAACTCCTTCGCTGCGCATCCTCTTCGTGATAAGCTCACGCCTATAGGGAAAGATAGTGAACAGAGTAAACGTTAGGGCTCGCAGGAAGATGTATATCCTGAGAAAGTGCTTGTGGCTCTCATCGTCAGGATCGGAGGAGGTGGTAGAAGTTGTTTCCAGTTCTGAGAGGGGGGCTACCTTGCCAGGAGATGATGGGATCTCCCGCCGTTTCTATCAGTCGAAAATGCAAGTAGTGCGGAAGCCGCCGCAGTTGTTACACTTTGGCGAGGATATGGAAGGGCAGGATTGGGATTTGTGGCCTCCATCACAGGAGTCCCTTCAGGGATCGAGTAGGACACTGTACTATTAGGTGACCTACCTGGGTGCAGGTGGAGCAGTACTTGGTACGGATTCGTGGTGTGCGGAGGCTCGGATTGGTAGCGTCTGCCGAACTTGCAAACGCCGTTATGCTAGAGGAAGTTCTTATGCTTTAACAACTTCTGCTTGTTATTTTGTATTATTGTTTGTAGTTTCCTTAGATAATTTGTTAAAATTGAAAACCGATAATAAAAGTTGTTGAATTACTCAAATGACTTTATTTATAGGTTTCCTAAGCCAACTTATAATTTTCGGAATATCAGCCTTTTTATAAAAATTTCAAATCGTGCGTTATTGTGCATGCGCACGGCTTCCCGTTTTATTCAAAACGACAAACCCAATAGATTTCATGATTTTTATCCGTTTTTTTTAAATAACTGAAAAACTGTTAGAAAACAGTATAATGATGTTTTATCAAATGTACCCTATTTTTCCTCTGTTTTCGGCACAAGAAAAAAAATGAAGATATGACTTATTTTTGAAGCACATTTTAAAGGTATTACTACGATTCCAAATATTAATTTTATGTCAAATTAAATAGACAGTATTAATAAATTAGGTTCTTTATCCTCTCTGTGAGTTTTCAACGAAATAGTTAATCAAATAACCAAACAAGATCCGTTTAAGTTTGCTCAAAATTCAGCAAAAAGTTTTGGACAAAAGTTGGTTATAATTTAAAACTTTATCAAGAAAAGATAAAAATATGTATATTCCTGTTTAAAAAAAGATTCAGTTGATACCAGTTTTCGGTGTAACCGGAAGTGGTGCAAGAGCAAGTTTGAATACGAACGGCTAGGACAACTCGCTGCTGTCTACTCGCCGCAGTCAACTGGGCGACGTTATCTCGCCGCGGGGACAATTCCCGCCGTTATCTCGCCGCGGGACAACTCGCTGTGGATGAAATATGAAATAAACCAACTTTGCGGACCATGGGTAATATCTTTTTTAAAGTATTTCATACGTTACGGGCCCCTGGGGGCATGAAAGATAAAAAAATTATCTAAATATTCACAGTAACCGGGCAATTAAAATGAAATTTAAGAAAGAGACGTTTTCTTAAAAACTTCCTGTTATCATTAAATTACGCTTATACCCAGTCAATTAAGTCGTTAGTTAAAATATTAAGCTGATGATGAATTAATGTGACTTAGGAAGTTGGTAATGGAAGTATTAGATATATACACATTTAATTTAAGTGTTAGAAGTTTAGTGTTAGCAGAATTTTCGCGTAAAACTAGTGAGTCATGGAAGCAATAAATAATATAATCTGGCAGCGCAACAAAACTAAGTTCGAGAGTGACGGTTTTATTTATGTATTCAACAAACTTTCAAAAGACGGTACTACGAAATTCTGGCGGTACGAACGAAGAGGACAGTGCAAAGGTAGAATTCATCTAAAAGAACTAAATATCGTACATTTAATGGGCACTCACATGAAGCGAATGCAGCTAAAATCTAAGCTTATAAGGTAATCGGAGCTATCAAGCCAAGCTCTCCGCTCCACCCAATCCTGCCGATTTAACAACATTAGTGATTACGGACATGTATAAAATTATTACGATGGCCGGTGGGGTTGAAGAAAAATTTGTACTGTTTGGCAGTGATCCAGATCCTGATAGAATTTAAATTTTGGTACGGAGAGTAGTCTCAACACTTTCAAAGATTGACACAGTTTTCGTGGACGGTACTTTTAAAATATCGCCTCCGTTATTTTTCCAAGTATTTGTTATACTCGTTAAGAAGCATGGTGAAGTACATCCAAAGTTTTAAGCTACCCAGCAAGCAGCGTGCTACATATCAAAAACTTTTTCGGTCAATTAAGGATCAATAACCTGAACTTGAACCCGCTTCAGTTTCTTGCAATTTCGAATTGGCAATTTCAAAAAGTATCTCAGATGTGTTTCCGTACGCGCACATACAAGGTTGCTTTTTCCACTTTGCGCAAAATATAAAAAAATCTGTGTTGGATGGGTCTAATTAACCAGTACAACATTATACAACATTATAGACGCCCTAAAAAGAATTCAGCACGGACGCGAATTGTTTTATGAACAATTGATTGCAGGACATAATCCGCCACTTAAGTTAAAACGCTACAGAGACGCAGATGCGAGAATTTTAAGCATTTTGAAATAGAACAATCAGTGTGCGTATATATGTAAATAATAATTATTATTCGATATAATCATAGAAAAAACAAAAAAAAAAGATATTTCAAAAAACAAGAAACTACAAAAATACCTAGCATTTTCATCTAACCTACTATAATTATAAATATTTTACTAATTCTTGACAAGGTTATTAACATGGCCACTTTAAATGTACAACTTAAGTCGATTGTATATTAAAGTGATCGATTTTAGTTGTACTATAAGGCGACGTGTTTACTTCATCTTTTTACATATGCGATACGTATGGTGACGGCGGCGAGTTGTCCCCGCGGTGACATGACGGCGCCCAGTTGACGGCGGCGAGTTGGCCGATCCCGCAATGTGAACACCTATTGAACCAAAATGTCATAACAATCCGAATAACGGTTCCCCACATACTTCTAACGATTAGGTCTCGCTCTGACACCTGGTATATATATATATATATATATATATATATATATATATATATTATTCTTAAAATTTTAAAATATTGTTTCAATACAGATTTCTATATTAATGCCGCCCAGTGATTTGTTTGTAGATCACTTGCCCGTCGGAAAACGGTAATTTCGGGACAAAAAACCAAAGTTAATAATTTGGAACGTTAATAGGTTAAACAGATCTTGCCCTCAATTTTGATGTACAGGTTGTCCCGTTTTCGTATGTTGTACGGGGTATCTCGCTTATTTTTTAGGTTAGAACCTTGCGGTTTTCGCGACACCGTGCTACTTTTTAATGAAACCAAAGATGCACTAATCAAATTTGCCATAGCCATCTTAGTTTTTATGCTACAGGGTGATTTTGGAAAAATTGCATTTTCAGTCGTCCCCTGTAACTCTGTTATTAAAAAAGTAAAAGCTGATATTTGTAGATTTTTTTACGTAGAATCCAGTGGCGATACTCAGATTTTCTTTAGAGGTCACAGTTTTTGAAATATTGACATAACCTACTTTTTTTTTAATGGGACACCCTATACATTTTTTTTAAATCTTCTTCCCCTTGCCAAGAGCTTTTCAAAAATATAGCATAGTGTATATTTATTTTTATAAATAACGTGACAAAATGATTTTTTTCTATAATTTACATTGATGAAAAACAAAATAATTAATTAATCACAAATATTGTTCAAATTGCAGACCATTATGTCTCCTACAAGTTTCACAAAGTTTATAAATTCTTTTAATAGCATTTTCCAAAATAAATGATTGCCTTCGTAATTCTGCAAAAGCATTTTCCGTTGTAATTTTTAATTGTTGCATGTTGGCAGATTGCCTTGAATAAATTTTATTCTTTAAATACCCCCACAAAAAAAAATCCAAAACCGAGAGATCCGGTGATAGTGGTGGCCATCGAACAGGTCCATTTGTTCCAATCCATCTCCTGGAAAAACGTTCATTTAGCCAGTTTTGTTTTATTCTAGCATTGTGGGCTGGAGCCCCATCCTGCTGAAAGAATATATCGTTCAGTTGAGCCAGTCTTCTAAAATGTTCATAGTTTTTTCTTGTAGAATTTGTAAGTACCCATTAGAGTTTAGGTTTTCTTCATAAATCTTGTAAACTATTTTTCGGTTAAAAATAAAGCAGGAGACATTAAATCCGAACCTGCCTTGACGCTCTCTAGGAAAGATCACGTGGGTGTTTTCTTGACTCCAAAACCTCGAGTTGTGTCTATTAAGAATTCCCGAACTTGTGAAATGTGCCTCGTCTGACCAAATTATTTTTTTTCAAAATCATTGTCCTGAGTTTTCATATATAAACCAATTGCAGAACTCAATCTACGTTCAGCATCACCAGGGTGCAGATGATAACAAGTTTATACATGTAGGGTTTGAATTTATGTTTTTTAAATCTTTTGCACTGTTGTTTTAGACACACCGGTTTCTTCATCTATTTTCCTGCACGAGGTTTCAGGAGTGGCTTGAACAACTGCTAAAACGTTGATCTCTGATTCCTCGTTCTCTTTGTTGTAAACTCGGGGTCGAGGTATAATGCACCCCTATTTTTGGGTGCTATACTTATATGGCGCCCTTCTGGTTTGGTAACCCAGCGCGGTTTTATCTTGCCTCGGCTTTGCTCAATCGGGTTTATTTTATAAACGGGGTGTGGTTCGTAGTAATTACTGGATGGGCTTAACACTGTAACCTTAAATAAAAACCGTAAAGCATTTTTAAAATGTATATTAACCAAATATTTACAATAAATAAAATCAGAAGGTAATTAACAAAATGTATAGGAAAACTTCTCGGTCCGGGTCCTAGCGTCACTGGGTGCGACGTCGCTTCTGTGAACAAAAGATGGTCTTGTTAATCTATTCCTTACCTAAGAGGCAAAGTTTAGGTTACGGTCCTGCACGTATAGTAGCGAGAGCGTCAGTCTTGATACCGTTCTTGGTCGGGGCGCCAGCGCAATGAACTCGAATCGTTTGAGAAAATCGATATCGTGCTTATACGTTAGTAACTCTGGATCGCTGAAGCAAGGATGTCTTACTCCCGGGAAATAATACACGCGAAATGCACGTATACAAACGCGAGGTCTTGTGACGATCTTTTTCCAATTATAACCGGTTTTAATGCGGGCAATTAGATTATTTATCTAACTAAATTAATTACCGATCTCTATACTAAGTTTAATTATTTATAATTGATCAAGGGAACAAAATACTTACTATTAAAACTACTCTAATAGGTTTACGTAAAGATAGAATACTCTACGTAATCTCTAATTCTATACAAACGTTCTCGCACCAGGTATTTACGATGGTTAGGTGGACTACTAATTTATACTACAGGTTATGGAGGTATTCCTCTGCAATTTAAAGACACCGTGTATGGTTATTATGTTTGTCTGGAGATAGTGTATGAGTTTCGAGCGGGATTTCAGTAATGCCCAGAAGACGTAGGCGACGGCCTGTCTTTACTGTATATACTAAGAGAAAGGTCGTAGGTCTTTACAGCCCTGTAACAACCCTTCACCCTCAAGTGTTGATGAGATACGTCGGGGCTACCCTGCGTTCCTCTAGGTGTACTTTGTGGTGGCGAGTGACGATGGGATCTACCCTTCGTGCTACTCTAGGTGCTAGTGTAGTATAACTCCTGGAGCTCAGCCCGGAATTATTTACGGTCTGTAGTGTTTGAGTGTAAATTGTCAGAATGTATAACTTTACAACTTACGTGTCTATCAATAGCAGTACAGAATCGAACTTTAGGTTGCCCGGTGCGAGGTGGTGTGCGTTCTCGCCCGATCGCGAAGGACTCTTCGTCGGTGAACAACAGGTCGGTGCTTACACTAAGCAAACGGAGCGGCTGCGGCTACTGGTTTCTGGAACGGTCAACGGTACGGAGGCGGCTGCTGGATATCGGCTTTAACTTGAATCTACTAAGATTCATCTCTTCTTACTGAAGGAGTTTTTTATGCGCGTCGCGAGTTTATAAAGGTGCATCTGTGGGCGGCTTCGCGGCTACCGTGCGGGAATACCGTTACGTGATTGGTTAAAATCGTTCTGACGTGCAGAAACTTACGGTTTCTTAGAAATACACGTCAGCGGTGATGAATAAATTATTTGTTGTGCAATATCGCGTAAACTTATAAAATCTTACATACAGGATGGTCCGCACATAATTTATTCTAAAACATATAAGCACAGGACGCTGGTTCTTTACAGAGGTTTGTCAAAATATCCATGTTGGCAAAGATTAAATTTTGATTTTTGAAATATTCTTCTGTCGGTTGTCTTCTTTCGGGATATCTATATGACAAAATAGGTATATAAAATAAATACAAATTCTAAGGTAAAGATTAACTGACCTGTTCAGATAGAGTTCTAAGGCCTGGTCTGCGTTTTCATTAGATAATATGAAGCAGGTATTCATATCATATTTCTCAGTTTTCAAATTTTTGGTTTCGAACCATATTAAAAAATAATTAAACAACAACAACAAGAACAAGAACGATAATAAACAAAAACAGCGAATAACAATAAATATCAGCACTAAATTTGGGAAAATGTAACCAGGAATAATTTGAGAGAAGCATAAACTTCAAAAATCAAATACCTAAGTAATGGCAGAACGTTAATTATTTTGTTTTTTTGCGTTACCATGGTTACCCACGGCTATCCACTATTATCAATGTAAATTATAGAAAAAAATCATTTTGTCACGTTATAGTTATGGCAATATCTCAAAAACTGTGACCTCTAAAGAAAATCTGAGTACGCCACTGGATATCTATAAATATCAGTTTTTACTTTTTTAATATGTCTGACAATAACAGAGTTACAGGGAATGACTGAAAATGCAATTTTTCCAAAATCACCCTGTAGCACACAAACTAAGATGGCTATAACAAATTTGATTAGTGCATCTTTAGTTTCATTAAAAAATAGCACGGTGTCACGAAAACCGCAAAATAAACCTAAAAAATAATCGAGATACCCCGTAAAACATACGAAAATGGGACAACGTGTACATGCTCCTCAACTTTAACTAGGAAGTGGTCTCCCTTAAAAATCTGGCATATTGGTTCTGTAGCAGGACCTGTAACGAACAAAATATACCCAGGTCGAGACAAAATGTATAACACCGACCCTTACTTAGTTCTGTAAGCCCCTAATGGGTTACGTTTACTTTTACTATGCTTTACCGCGGAAATAGCTCGAAATCAAAAGTTGGATATTGGTTCTTTTAGATATGCCTGATTGGTTGCTACGTAGGGTTTCACACTGACGAATAAACCAAAAAGTGTTGTATACATATATTAACCTATAGCTATAATTCCAAATATTTACACTCGCTCTAAATTAATCTAACAACAAAACTAATAAAATATTATAAAGTTTGAGCCAACACACAAAAACACTGTTACTCTACCACAAAATAAACTAACGTTCTTTGTCACGGCAACTCCGGGAGGCTTCCTACCAATCCAATCAGGCACTCGGATCAGATCTCTTTAGGGTAGTTGAGGAAATAATATGAACGGTATAGGTAAAAGTAACGCATTCACTCAGGGATAACCTAATTCAGAATTCGTTAAATTAAACAAAGAAGAATCAGATTTATTCCTGAATACGTCTGATCTATAGTACCTCCAATAACAGGATTTGTTATTGTTCACAGTGTACAACAACGCTTTATTGTTCGTTTACATGTTTTTAAGTTGTTTAATGAAATTTTAATATGTTTTCATAATATTTCTACCATGACTTATTTAACTAACAGGATGATGTTGTGATTAGTTTTTATTAATCAACTGAAATTAGAATGAGAGGGTTCGTTTTATTTCGTTTTACTTTCCAACCGTAAGTGGGGTAGGCGGGCGGCTTTGTCAATGGTTTGATAGTGGATGGAGATCGCTAACTAATTTCCTGGTTTTTCAAAGGGAATTTGATTTTTCATTGTTCCTCGTCCAATGCACCTAATCGGGTAAGTGCTATCTAAAAAATTTCTAACTATACTGGAAGAATGCGTGAGCCATACGTCATGTGGGTACCACATTATTCTTCTAATATTTAACGGAACGTCTTCTAATAAGCCTGGTAGGTCATTGGTCAAGAATTGGAGGTATAGTTCACCGTTTAAATGACCATTAAAGATATGCGGGCCAATAATTTTATTTCCCAACATACCGCACCAAAAATTTACACTCCACTGGCGTTGGTGGCTCACTTCTCTTCACCACTGACGATTATTTTCTGGCCAACAATACATATTGTGCTGATTTACTCCTCCGGTGTTCGTAAAAGTTGCTTCATCTGTCCACAATATTCGACAACTAAATTGCGATTCTTCTATCATGCTTTTAAACTAATTGAAAAAAATTTAATCTGCGGTCAAATCACACTAGACTTGGTATAAAGCGATATGATACGGATGTAAGTTAAAATCGCTAAAAATTTTATGGACAGTCGTTTTGCCTACTCTTAAGTCATTCGATATAGTTCTTACACTTCAATATACATCCGCTTCTACATACGCAAGAACACTTATAATTGAATCTTCACTTCTATTTGAGAGTTTGGGATGAACACTTCCAGTTTGTCTAAGACGACTTGCCAAACGCTTAAACACTTTTTTGCTATAATGTTGCCTTTCATGGTATTTTGTCGCATATTTCCTAGCAGCAATGTTGTCAAAACATTGAAAATAAAAGGCGAGTATACCGTACACTTTTGAGGTAGAATATAACATTTTCTAAAACAACTCAACAAGAAAAAAAAAATTATCACAACAAAAAAGACAATGAGCAAACTTCAAAAGAATTTTAAACGAAAAATGTTAAAAGTAGATGTCAACAGTCAACAAGAATAATTACATCTGTAATATTAGAGAATGCATTGTTTCTGCAAAGCATTCTACAGGAAAATGTAGCAATGCCGCCGTTGCTTTTTTTTTTAAATATTTGTCACGTCCAATACGGTTAATTTAAAGTCAATAAATTGAAAAAGTAAAGGTTTTATTAAGTTTTATGTTTCTTTGTACCGGGTGCCCAACTAAGAATATACGCCGGTTGTATCTCAGGAACTGTCCATCTGACAACATTGTAAACAAATTCTAATAGGTAAATCGGCCAAGAAAAATCGCTGGAAATTATTTTCAAGTTCTTTCGTTATACAGATATGAAAAAATAAACAGAATTAGAGAGCCGTTAACAACATTTGATATGCTTGCTGTATACTTTGAATGCATGAAGAATTCAACCAAACTCGACTTCTGGCGGTCTCCGAAGATTCCATAAAAAAAACGTAGCACAGGTCTTAGAAAAAAGGTTTTTTGGCATTTAAAACATCAACAGAAAAACCAATATTTCTCAATGAAGCAAATTTACTACGGTATGTATTATTGCCTTCTAAGGTAATAAACAGAAAATGAAAGTCCTAACATATTGATGAAAACCGTCATCTTTCTCAAAACTGACAATTTATGCATAAGAAGAGAATAAAATGCAATCTAGGTAAATAGTAATCATTTCGTAGCGAAAGCATCCATCATAAAGTTAGTAGGCTATGAAAACGAAATTGGACGCAATACGTCAAAATAGTAAAACACTTTAGTTTCATGTCAGTGTCATTTAGTTTTAAAGCTTGTTCTTGAATTTCCAAATCGCATTTGTACCATTTCGTGTTATTGTTCGACTTTTTCGTGTTGTTTTGGGTTTTTCTTGTTGTTCGTGTTGCGTTGTCTTTTACTGTTACAAAATGCTTTATATTAACGAATAGTTATTGGAAATGTTAGGTATTTATTTTGAATGCATGAGAAATGCTGCATTTGCTACAGGAGCTTTCGATTTTGAACCTCCACTATAAATTTACAAAGGTTTTTCCTACAAAAACCAGTAATATCCTATTGAATCAGTGGTCACCATCTTGTTTCAGGTTAGATCCGTACTACTTAGTACTTCACCAAGCATTGACTTGCCACGTGTCTGACCATCATATGGCACAAAAAAAAGGAATGGGCTCGACTAAGCTCAGGCGTACGGTCGGAAGACCGCAGAACACTCGGATGCGTGGTTGTTTTGGAGGTATAGCTTAAAGTGATAGTAATGTGGTTAGATAGGAACCGGATATGAGTAGTGTTGAAAGGAGAGTAAACCCCGTAAAGCCTGAAACAGGATTTACCAAAAGAAAGAAAGAAATAAAAAGGAAGGAGGAAGTAGAAATGAATTAACAATTTCCCCGATAAAGTAATTTTTATTGTCGATATCCTGACAAAATAATAAAAAAAAATAAATTAACATTCCACGATGGCAAGCAGTGAGCCTCAGCTTGTGCCCACGGCAATTATAATTTAAATTTCAATTAGAAAAAAAAAGTAAAATTATTATGTGCCCTCTTCCGGCCGCTGTAAGGTCTTACTGTTCGTATTCGGAATTAGCTAACTTAACACATAATCCTATTGGGATGTATAGTAAGATAAAAAAAAAATTAATTAATGAACTTGCTTGCCTTACGTTTCACACAGTATACAGTAAATTGGAAAGCTTGTTCGGTCCACAGTAAATAACTACGGTAACAAAGTAATCAAGAAATTTATAGGAACTAAACTGGCCCGAACAACCTTGTCCACAAGAAAGAGTAATGTACATAACACATAAAAATTACGAGACAAAATTACAAATTCATATGAAATTAAATGTTTAACATTTGCAGTAGTTCACGTAATACAGATAATCGTTACACCCGGTATATTGCAATCAAAACAGCAGTTAAATCGTTGGGTGAATGTATCCACAGAAGCTAGAATTAATTAAGTCGAAAATGGAAGCTAACCCTGTTTGGGTGCGGTCTATCAAGTCACTTTTAATGATTTAATCGAAGTATTATAATTTGTGATTAAGTGCAAAAATATTCAAAACTGAATTAGTGAATATAAATATACCGTTTTAGATAAAAGGATTTTGTGAAAGTGAACTGCTGGAAGCACCTTAAATATATAAATTTAATTAAGAGGTAACAATTGTCAATTATTTGTTTACAAAATTAATATTATCAGTCCATTTATTTTCGTTGTAGAAATTCACTAAGAACCTCCTAGGTGTATTTGAAGTTTGAAAACACAATCGTGTAACCAGGTGATAAAGAAAGAAAAAAAAATCTGACCTTTATTGTTGAAACTACTACTTATTTGATCTTGCAAATTTCGGGTACTATTCCAATGATCTAGCAGCCTTCACGTATATGGTCACAGATGTCAGCAAGGCTCTTACGCCTTCCAGCGGTAATCAGGTATTTTGGATGTAACGTAACAGTAAAATGTGAGCAGAAAATTTAAGAAGGAATGCCGTTAGAAATGTAGGTAGTATAGAGATGCTCTTACGTAGGTAAAACTGAGATGCACTTACATAGGTAGTACAGAGATGCTCTTACAGGTGACAAACGAGCCGGTAGTAAACATTCAACGTAATTTCGATTGAAGTGTCTTTATGTGTAAAGAATTAGTATTGAATGCTTTTATATTCGAAAACCGAAGATGTGGACGAATGAATAATTTCAATGATATCCGCCTTTTAAAAGCGTTAGTAATACTTTTACTTAACCAAGTATTACTTTAAATGAGAATTTTCCAAAAAAATTATGCTTCAGTATTCAGAACCAGAAACGAAAAATTCCCCAGAAACTCAACATCCACTATCAAGGGCGTTCTTAAAAAAGGAAGAAAGAAGAATTGGCCAACACCTTAAAAATCAATTTTACAAACTTGAGAAAATTTGTATTTAATCATTGTTGCCAAAAGTTAAAAATGTGTAGAAAATATATATTTATTATATGTATATGTATTATTTGACCCTAATAGATCCCAGGTTTCTTTTTTAACTGCTTTATATTAAATGATCCGAAATCTTAGAAGGTATTAAATTTGACTGATTTTAACTAAATAAGAGATGTGTACGAAAGTTACATATGTTAATTTAAATGCAATTAGAGATGCGTAAAAATTTGCGAAATAGTAAATTGGAAGCATTCAACCTAAGAATAAATTGCTGTTTTTAGTAAGTAAATTTGACCAAATGACGAACGTTATCAAAAAGAAACGTTTTCCAATTAAACACGTAACAGACTGCTGCAGATTTTGACCGTTGTCGCTGGCTTTTGAGTATGATGGTAGAATATCGGCAAGTTCTTTCCCGTATATTGTGGACCGATGAGGCTACCTTTTATAGCACTATTGGTCAAGAACGAATCCGCACTGGATGGAAGGAAGTGGCCCACCACCACCCCGGCTTGTCTCTCGGTCAAGCCGTCTACATTTCAGGATAGATCTAGCTAGGAGGTTGGTTCGGTGTTACAAGGATACTCGGCGCATTATGAGTGATGGCAGGTAGAGCACAGTAACTCTTGGTTAAGAGTTTGGTGTGTATGTGCGTAAATTCCACGAAGGCAGGGTAATGAGTTAGATACAGTTTGGCAGGAATTACTGTAGTAGTTGAAAATAAAAACCAAAACTAATATGTAACTGATTAAAATTAAATATATATGCAAATATTTGAAAATTGAAATAAACATAACTTAAAAACTAAACATAAGTGACTCGCTACTATAGCGGAGGCAAATAAACTTTAGAATGAAAAATAAGCCAAAATAAATAGTTAGTCATAAAAACGATACGATACTGTTTGACTCTGGTTTCTCTTGGCAACTACCCTGGTAGATGGATAAGATAAGTATTTTTTTCCAATGTTGTTATATTGACAGTTCCGAGATATAGCCGGCCTACTTGTTTTTACTAGACTAGTCTATGCGTGAGAGATTGCAGCTCTGTATTGAATAGTACGGGTGACGTTTTAAAAATTTGGGGCGTCATTAGTTTTTCAGTAGGGCTGTTACACACCATTCTTCTATATCGGTCCTTTTTTATCCACTCTCAATTAAAGATACGCCCCCCGGGGATCATTCAGTATATTAAATTTCATTCCTTTGTTTTAATAGCTTCATATCTGTGTAACGAAACAAGAAGTCGGCTTGCCGTTTTCAATAATCTGTATATTTTTTTACGGTATTTTTCGTAAGTTAAAAATAATTATACCCTTAGATTTAAAATTGCAAAAATTTACGGTTTTGTCACAAAACGCCATCTACCGACTAGAAAAAAAGTAAACCGACAATATTAATATTTTATTACAAGTACCCAAGAAACCTCTCTCAAACAAGAGTTTATAAAAATCGGTTGTGTTAAAAAGAAGTTATGGTATTTTTCCAAATGAACATTTACCTCTCCCCCTCCTTCATTTAACAAAATACAGAAAAATATTTAAAAAAAGTTTCTAAGCTTACGTAGTTTATAATATAATATAATAAAATAATAAAACTATTTTGGACATACCTTGGTAATGCCGATTTAAGAGAACAAGCCAATTTTCTAATTGGGTGTTGGTGTACGTCCCATACCGGCCATCGTAGGAACTTGAAAATAATTTCCAGCGAATTCTCATGGCCAATTTGCCTGTTGGTATCTTTTTTCCAATGTTGTCAGATTGACAGTTCCTAAGACATAGCCGGCGTCCGTTTTTAGCTGGCCACCCAGTACATAACCCAATTTTTTTATTAGTTATGACTTACGAAAAATTTAAAGCAAGGTATGCATAGATGATAAAATTAAATTCTGTATTATAAGTGTTGTGTGACTGTGGTTTCCTATTAGTGGAGTTGACCGGCCTATTTACACAGTTTATGCTTTTTGAGCGCGACCTTTCGGAAGCGGATTCTGCTTCCGTCATCAGGATTAGTCCTGAGAAGGACTGTTTTCGCAGTTGAGTCGAATTCATATGTTATATATAATTTTTTCCCAAGCACTTAACTACTCTCAGATTCGAACTTGATACCTTTCACTTACTCGTCTGACACCTTTACCGCTGAGCCACTGAGTAATCCAATATATATATATATATATATATATATATATATATATATATATATATATATATATATATATATATATATATATATATATATATATATACATTAAACTTTTTCGTGGTTACGCATTGTTTTATTGCGCCGTAATTTATTGCGCATGTGTATTGCGCTTAAGCTCTTCGCGCATTATTGGAATCCGTATGGGATTCATTTTTACACTAGCTTGGTTTATTGGATTTTCTGCTAGTGCAATGTATGTGGATTATTTGAGTTTCCGACGAGTTGTGTTCTCGTCCTTTGCCACTGTCTGTATGTTGTCCCATTGGATGCGGTGGTCTTCGTTACAGACATGTTCGACGATGATCTTTCTATTTCGCCCTTGCAGACGTTGCTCTTATGTTCCTGCGTTCTGACTTTGAGTGGTCTACTGCTTTCTCCTATGTATGCTCTGCCGCATTCGCATGGTAGATTGTATACACAATTCTTGGAATTCTGATCTTCATTGTATGGTTTGGTTTTGGTTAGTATTCCCCTGAGCGTTCTGGTCGATTTGAAGACAGTGCGTATCTTGTATTTGCTGCCTATCCTTCGTATTTTGTCCGAAGTACCTATATATTTATGGTATTATCGCTGTATATTTAGGTTCTTCTTTTTCGGTTACCCTTTCCCTGTTTAGGTTAGGTATTAGATCGGGGTAGCCATTTCCTTTGAGTGTTCTAGCGATATTTTCTTTTTCTCTGTTCAGGTCCTCTTGTTTTGAGCATATTGTTTTTGCTCTATCGTACAAGCATTTTGGCACGCCTGACTTCACGTTTCTGTGGTGATTAGAGTTGTAGTGTAGGTACTTCCCCGTGTGGATAGGTTTCCCGCATACACTTGTCGTGTAGAAGTACATCCAGGAATGGCAGTTTTTGTTCCGACTCCAATTCCATTTTGAATTTAATTGAGGGAGCGCGGCTATTAGATGATCTAGGAATTCATCTAGCTTATGTTTGCCGTGTTGCCAAACTACGAAGGTATCGTCCACGTGTTTAAGCCAGATCCTTGGTTTCTCTGTGAATTCGGATATCGCTTAGTCTTCAAAGTCTTCCAATATATATATATATATATATATATATTGCTCACTATGGGTAATAGTGGGAACCCATCGCCATCCCAAACTCTTGTTGGTAGAATTTGTCTTCTACCTGGAAGTATGTAGTTCTAATGCATACTGTCTGAAGTTCCATTATTGTGTTTACCGAGAGTTGCGTGCGCTCGACTAACGTTTCATCCTTTTCCAGCTTGTTCCTTATAATAGCTAGTGCCTTATCGGTAGGCACATTTGTGAATAGACTCACAATGTCGAAACTTACCAGTATTCTTTCGTGGTTTGGTTGGAAGTTTCTGATGGTTTCCACGAAGTGCTGCGTATTCTTGACCATAGGCTCGGTTTTCCCGATAAGGGTGTGGTGATACCTAGCAGATAGTGTGCTAATGGGAGACAAGGTAAATTTCTCAGACCAGAATCTTTGGTAGGCCGTACAGATGCGGAGGTTTGCTGTAGTGTAGGGTAAGTCTAGTTCTCTGGTGCCTTTCTAGGTCAGAGAGGTTAGGTTTAGTACCTAACCTCTCTAACCTAGAAGAATGACCCAACGATCAAAATTCTCCCGGCAGACAAAGGAAACGCGACTGTGGTAATGGATATGGACACTTACAACAGTAAGATCCAAGAACTACTAGACGGGGGTGAGTACAAACAAATACCAAAAGACCCCACACCATCAATCGAAAGACGGATATATTTGACGCTGGCAAAACATAAGAGGGAGTTATCCGATTACCAGAGAACTAGACTTACTCCACACTACACCAAACCTCTGCATCCGTACGGCTTACCAAAGATTCACAAGGAAGGAATTGCTCTGAGACCAATTGTGAGCTCGAGAAATTCACCTTGTGACTAATTAGCACACTATCTGCTAGGTATCATCACATCCTTATCGGGAAAAACCGAGTCTATGGTCAAGAATACGCAGCACTTCGTGAAAAACATCAGAAACTTCCAACCAAACCACGAAAAAATACTGGTAAGCTTCGACATTGCGAGTCTATTCACAAATGTCATTACCGATAAGGCACTAACTTTCATAACGAACAAGCTGGAAAAGGATGAAACGTTAGACCAACGCACGCAACTCTCGGTAAACACAATAATGGAACTTCTGACAATACGCATTAGAACTACATATTTCCAGGTAGAAGACAAATTCTACCAACAAGAGTTTGGGATGGCTATCACCCATATATATATATATATATATATATATATATATATATATATATATATATATATATATAGAAGACTTTGAAGACCAAGCGATATCCGAATTCACAGTGAAACCAAGGATGTGGCTTAGATACGTAGACGATACCTTCGTAGTGTGGTAACACGGCAAGCATAAGCTAGATGAATTCCTAGATCATCTAAATAGCCGCGCACCCTCCATAAAATTTACAATGGAATTGAGTCGGAACAAAACTGCCATTCCTGGATGTACTTGTACACAGGAATGACAACACTTTCACGACAAGTGTATACAGGAAACCTACCCACACGGGGAGGTTCCTACACTACAACTCCAATCACCACAAAAACGTGAAGTTAGGCGTGGCAAAATGCTTGTACGATTGAGCAAAAGCAATATGCTCAAAACAAGAGGACCTGAACAGAGAAAAGGAAAATATCGATAGAACACTAAAAGAAAATAGCTACCCCGATCTAACACCTAACCTAAACAGGGAAAGGGTAACCGAAAAAGAAGTACCTAAATATACAGCGATAATACCATATATACAAAGTACCTCGGACAAAATACGAAGGATAGGCAGCAAATACAAGATACGCACTGCCTTCAAACCGAGCAGAACGCTCAGGGGAATACTAACCAAAACCAAACCATACAATGAAGATCATAATTCCAAGAATTGTGTATACAACCTACCATGCGAATGCGGCGGAGTTATAAAAAATATATATTGCATTACTCAGTGGCTCAGCGGTAAAGGTGTCAGACTAGTAAGTAAAAGGTACCAAGTTCGAATCTGAGAGTAGTCAAGTGCTTGGGAAACAATTATATATAAAATATGAATTCGACTCAAGTGCGAAAACAGTCCTTCTCAGGACTAAACCTGATGACAGAAGCAGAGTCCGCTTCCGAAACGTCGCGCTCAAAAAGCATAAACTGTGGAAATAGGCCGATAAACTCCACTAATGATAAAATTAAAGTTATTATATTTTCCTTTTGCTATAACTTTTGACTAATAAAGATATTGAATTACTTTTTTTTACCAGTGTTTTACAAATGTAAGATATTTTCTGGCTGTAATAACGAATGGTGTTACATTTATAAATTTCAAGAAAAATCGTCCTCTAGCGGTGGCTTTAAAAGCAAAATATTAAAAATATTTACATATTATACCCTTTTTTTGCCAAATCAGAATTATTTTATAAATTTCGGATCAGATGACTCTCCTTCTCCTCCCACCTCTATTTTGCGGCCTAGACTTTAAAGTGCATTACAAAAGTTTCAAAACATTATATTGATCATATTTGTCTTATACACTAATTGCCAAATTTTCTATAAAAATGAATTTTTTAATAAGACCATGTATGCTGATTCACCTAGCGGTAGAGGCATGAGCTTCAAAATAATTTCTAGCAGTTTCGCTTGGCCACTCTTATCATAAATTTATTTTCTGAGAGCTCTGAGATGAAAGGGTGCTGAGGTACCGCCGGACACCCTGTATAAACTTTTGGATGCGTTATTTAAACTTTTTCCCGTAGATAAATTTGTATTGTACAAATTATGAATTATAAGTTTTGTGACTGATTTTCTCAAATGCAGCCCATTACAGTAGACTGCCCATATAAATAATTGCACAGAAATTCGCTAAAAAGGAATTGAGTAAATATTTAATATAATTTTCTGATAGAATTCCTAATTCCAATATTATAAAATAAATTTTGGTTTACTTTGACCTTTGCTTCTCTTAACGTATTTGATAACCTTTCACTATCTAAAATGATACATTTATCATGGACAAATACTGCCTTTCTGTTTAAAGAAACAATTGTTAGATTTTTCTTGTAATTAAAATAGTGCAAAATGGTGTTACTCTTAATAATATTAGTATTTATGACCGGTATAGTTAGTGCGGTTACCCAGTGTACGTATTCAGAGTATTTATCGTGCACAAAAGTTAAATGCATTGATGCGAATGCAAATATAACAAATACACTGTTATCAATTACACATTCAAGTAGGTGTTACATACTTGAAATTGTTCATTCAAACATTTCGAGTTTAACCACTTTGCCATTTTATCAAGTAAGTGGAGTTCAAGAAATAATTTTAAACAATATTTATTTACAAGAACTTGGTGACAAGGTTTTCGAACAATTTAACAATATGCAACGCCTCCATTTAGAAAAAAATATTTTGAAGGAAGTGAAATTTGCAACACCAATTCAAAACTTGCAAGAACTGTATTTGCAAAATAACAAAATTAAGAAAGTGGACTTAGCAGTATTAAACAAATTGCAAATAGTTAATCTAAACTTTAACAACATTTCCTCAATTGAGGGAGTTACATGTAACTTGACAGAATTAATTGAACTGATGGCAACGGATAACCAAATTAGTAATCTGGGAACTTGCTTCCAATTTAATCGAAATTTGAAAATCTTGAGTTTTGGATTTAACAAGATTACGGAAATTAGTGCTGACGTATTCAATGGATTAATTAATCTTGAGTCTTTATTTCTAAACAATAATAAAATACAAAAAGTTGCACCAAATGCTTTTGACTCACTCACTTCATTGGAAAACCTTAACCTAGGATTAAATTCATTGTTTTCATTAGATGTAAACTTGTTGAGTTCATTAGGTGTATTACGCTCCTTAAATCTGGAAAACAACAGTTTATCCACATTTGAACCTGGCACGTTTCGAAATTTATCAAGAATAAAATCTTTTGAAATAGGTGGAAATACACTGTCACACATAAAGAATGGTACGTTTCAAGGGATGAAACAACTTGATTTTTTAGACCTTTCAAGGCTAAAAATTAATGAATTGGATGAAGGAGCATTTGATGGATTAGGCAATTTAGTTTATTTAGATCTCAGTAATAACTATTTATGGAAAATAAAAGCAAACGCATTCAGAGGCTTGTCTGGGTGTCATTTTATTGATTTAAGGTACAGTTTTGTTTCGTTACAATCAAATGTGTTTAATGGTTTATCGAAGCTCACCACTTTAGAACTAGGCGACAATTCAAACTTAGAAGAATTACCGCTTAACGGATTCAATGGATTAGATGTAATCACTGTTTTAGATTTATCTAATTTAACAATTAGAACTGTTAAATATGGAGCGTTTAACAACTTATATAAATTACGCAACCTAATATTAGGTAATAATAAAATTAGTACTCTTGAAGAGGAAAGCTTTATAGGTTTATCAAGTTTACAAAACCTTGATTTGAGTTTTAATAGAATTGAGGAAATCAAAGAAAATACTTTTTATGATCTTCACAGTGTTACCACATTTGCAATAGATAATAACCAAATAAACAAACTCGTTAAAAACGCTTTCCAAGGGTTAAGATCTCTTAGTATTTTAAGGCTAAATAACCAGTCCATAACCAGCATGGAACCAGGATCCTTTAACGGTCTCGATCAACTCAAAATGTTGTCATTAAACAATAACAACATATCTACAATTGATCCAGGCATCTTTGATCATCTTCACGAACTTTCCGAACTTAATTTGAGTGGTAACAAAATTGTGAAAATTTCTACAAAAGTTTTTGATGATCTTCAAAGTTTAAGAACATTATATTTACAGAATAATGCAATTAGCGTGATTGAATCCAACTCATTCCTCAGCCTTCGACGGTTACAGTCTCTTAATTTATCTTCTAATTATTTGACAACACTGCAAGAATCAATTTTTAACGGTTTATCGTTAGTTACATTTTTAGGTTTAACTAACGCAAGAGCAAAGAAAATTGAAGCAGGTGCTTTTGAGGGAATGAATAGTTTACAAAGTTTAGATTTCAGTCAGAATTTCGTAAGTGAAATATACCCAAAAACATTTGTAGGTGTTCCCAAATTGAAAACATTAAGACTCAATGTACATCTGGCTTACTTACATCCTAACTCATTTAACGGCTTAAATAATATATTATATCTCACCTTCACTCGTGCTTACTTAATCGAGTTGCCTGAAGATGCATTTGCAGGTCTTAAAAATTTAGAAAATCTTGATTTTGAAGAATCCAGTTTAGTAACTATCAAATCAAATGCGTTTAATGGCTTAAACAGTCTACGTCGGCTTCGTTTTGACAACACAAGTATTACTAACATAAAATCTGGCGCTTTTAACGGATTATCCGAATTAAGATATATAACTACCACTCCTTCTGAGGATACCAAACATGGGGGTTATACCTTAGGCAAGTATTACAATTTTTACAAAATGTCTATAAACCATATCGAATCTGGTGCCTTTAAGGGACTGGGAAAACAGGATGGTCCGGTATCTTTATTCCTTGATTGCAATAAACTGATTAAAGTTGTTACTGATAACTTTGTTGGCCTTGAAAGGATTGTAACATTATTTTTGAATCAAAACGAAATAGATGAAATAGAATCAGGGTCTTTTCAGACGCTAACTAAGCTTGAATGGCTAACTTTAGCTGACAACAAACTGCAAAGTTTAAAAATGGAATATTTTTCGGGTTTAACCAGTTTAAAGATATTAAACCTTAAGGGTAACAAAATTAATTCTTTGTTAGAACATCCTCTACAGCAATTAACTACACTTACAGATCTTAGCCTTGCTAACAATTCATTAACAGAGCTACCACCTGATTCCTTTAAAACGTTACCTTTGAATACTTTAAACCTCGAAATAAACTCTATAAAATCCATCGACGAAAACGCTTTTGCAGAATTAAAACTGTTAAGAAATTTAAATATATCTTATAACAACCTTATTGACGTTGACTTAAATAAAATTTTTAAGGCTACGGTAAAATTGAAAACTTTAGATTTAAGTAATAATCATTTAAGGAACATTGATAATTTTACGTCAATGTGGCTTAGATCCATTGATATAAATGGTAATAATATACCATGTGAAGTCTTACCACGCATTCTTCTATCTCTTAAGTTCAAATGGATTTCATACAAAAAATATGATATCTCCGGTATCGGATCATATGACAATGTGAGCTGTATTCCTACACAAAGTTCATTGCCAAAAAGTGGATGTAATAAAGAAGAAGATTTCTCCGGTTTTGAAACTGCTTTAAACGATACAAGTGAAAAAGTTCAAGAATTTATTAATGACATTATTAGTGCACCGAATAATGAAAATAACGTAAAAGAATATTTTGATAAACTTGAAGAAAAAATTGAGGATTTGACTGTAAAAGCAAAACAAATTAGCAAAAATAATTCAAGACATTCGTACGATGTGGATATTTATCAAGCTTTGTTAATAATTTTGTGCGTTGCGTTTTGTTTATCACAGCTTATGGGTATTTATAAAAAATGTGTAGGTACTCCGACGAATATCCGATTTAGACGTCAACAATCTGAGATTGAGTTATTTGCTGGTACCAACCCTTCTGCATCAGAATAAAAGAAAGAATAAACCTATCTGCGTGCTTACTAAATTATTAGTTACGTCAAATAGGACTATTTTGATTGATGAAACTTTAGGTTTAAATGTGTGTACCCATATTTTTGTAGTTACATTATTTATAGTCCTTATGTAAATAAATGTTAGGTATGAAAACTTTTTTTATTTGTCCCCCAGATCTGGGAGTTATTTTTACAAAGTTGGTATAATTTTTCACTAACGTCAGATTTGATTAATTATTTCCACATGATTGATATACGTTTTTTAAAGTATTAAACATCTGGTGTGGAACATCACACGACCTTCCAACCTACAAAATGGAAATTAATAGAAATGAAATAATTACATAACATTTTTTAAGGGTAATTATGCAACATTGTATACTCAAAACAATAATCTATGTCAAACAGACGTTTAAAACTTCATGACAGACAGAGTTTAATAGTTCAATTTTTTAAGATAACTATACAACCTCTTTTTATACGGTCATAACGAAAACAGTCCACATTGTAAAAACAAAAACAATAATCTATGTCAAAATGACGTTTAAAATTTCATGTCAGATAGAGATTCATTGACATGAATAAATGTTAACGTAAAAAAAATTCCAAAGCCCCACTGCACTTTTTTTTATAAAATTAATCGTTATTCAGATAATAAAAATATCTGGTGTGGAACACCACACGACCTTCCAACCTACAAAATGGAGATTTAAAAAAATGAAATAATTTTAATAACATTTTTTTAGGATAATTATGCAACCTCTTTTATAACAAGTTCAAAATAGGCAACATTGCAAACGAAAATTCAATAATCTATGTCAAACAGACGTTTAAAACTTCATGACAGGCAGAAGTTAATAGACATCTAGATGATAACTTAAATTAAAAGAAATGAAATAATTTTTTTTTAGGATAACTATGCAACCTCTTTCTTATACGTTCATAACGAAAACAGGCAATATTATAAAAACAAAACAATAATCTGTCAGAATGACGTTTAAACCGTCATGCCAGATAAAGATTCATAGACATAAATACGTGCTAACGTAAAAATATATCAATAATACAGCTTTAGCATATTCTATCATATTTATATAATTTTTACATTTATTTCGCTTTACATTAAAAAACTTTACAAAAACATTTCTGTAAAATTAAATTTTTTTTTAAAAATACATCTATACCTTTTCTTATAAAATTAATCATTATTCAGATATCAAAAGGAATGCATAGAACATAATTCATCGATATGGTTATGATCTACAGCTAGGTTTTTATATCTTTGAAATATACAGCTGTTTTAGAAATATTTGATAAAAACCAAAAGCTGCCCCTAATAAACCCCTGTATCCGACGCTGGATTTCTCCCAAAATCTAAGCTCTAAGCCAAATGAAAACAAGCTTAAATACCAAATTTTAAGTAAGTAGGTATTTTCGTTCTGGAGTTATCGTGGATACTAACATACATCCACACACACAGACACACACACCTACACACACACACAGACATCCAAACATGATAGCCCATCTTAGCGAAACTTGGCCAAAAGTTGTAAAATGACCTAATAAGTCAATTTAGCGATAGTAAAAAAAAGTCGATTGCATAACCTTCTATACCTACATATGTATATGTAGGTTGAAAGGTAAAATATCTGGTGTGGAACACCACACGACCTTCCAATCTACAAAATGGAAATTAAAAGACATGAAATAATTTTAATAATATTTTCTTAGGATAACTATGCAACATCTTTTATAAGAAGCTCATTACAAATATAGGCGTTGTAAACGCAAAAACAATAATGTAAGTCAAACAGACGTATAAAACTTCATGACAGCAGACGTTAATAGACATCTAACTACATACACTTCAAATTAAATAATGAATATTAAATAGATTAATTTTTAAAATAGTCTATGCAACCTCTTTTATAGTCATAACGAAACAGCAAATATTGTAAAACAAAACATAATTATGTCACAGACGTTTAAAACCATTCAGAAGAGATCTGAAAAATCCATATTAATCTAAAAAATATTCCAAAAATATTATAATAATTACATTTTAACCAAATTATTTAATTCTATGCAACTTTTTTAACTTTATTAAGAAACTTTGTAAAGCAAACATATTCATGTAAAACTTTAAAATTTCTAAAAATTCTACAATCTATTATCTTAAAAAATTAATCGTTATCAGATAATAATAAACTTCAATTTAACACTTATTAATTCTATTTACTAATTTTTTAGCGCTAAACTTATAGTAAATGAAAAATTCATGTAAACATTGTAATTTTTTTAAACGAATACGTCTACAGTTTCTATAGAAATACATCATATCAGTACATCGACAACTTCACACAAACTTAATCACGTTACAATTTCGCACACAACATTGCACTACGTCACATCGAACACATGCAAACGAACTACAGTTAACGTCTTAACACGAACAACACGCACACACCACACTACCCACGCACGACACACACACAACGCACACACAACGCACACACACACACACACCAACACACACACACAGCACACACACGCACACGACACAGCACACACACACACACCACACACACACACACACACACACACACACACGACACACGCACACACACACACCACACACACACACGCACACACACACACACCACACACACACACACACACACACACCACACACGCACACACGCACACCACACACACACACACACACACACACACACACACACACACACAACACACACACACACGCACACACACACACACACACACACACACACACACACACACACACACACACCACACACACACACACACACACACACACACCACACACGCACACACACACACACACCACACACACACCACACACACACACCACACACCACACACCACACACCACACACATTTACGACATTTACGCACACACACACACACACACACACACACACACACACATCCAGACATGATGGCCGACCACTTCGAAGCTTGGCCAAAAGTTGTAAAATGAGCTTATAAGTCGATTTAGCTAGAGTGAAACTAATGTCGATTGCAAAACCTTTTACACCTACATGTGTATATGTAGATTGGAAGGTAAAAATGAGGATTACTTATAATATCCGTTTCCATAGCAACGTACAGAGCAATTTGAAAGTTTGCAATTGATTAGTATTGTCTTCAAAATGCCTAAAAAATTAGATAAGATAATTTGTATAAAAAAAACCTTTCACAGTTTGATCTGAACATCTAACGATCGATAAACTTCTGGCCGACAGTCGCGAACATTTGGATTTTTAGGGTAGTACATTAAGTTTATTCAAAATCATAAATTTGATGGGGTACAAGTACCAAATTTTTAATGGACGTAAACAGCTATGCGAAGCAAACATGTCGTTGAATTAAAAATCGCTTTTCTCAGGAAATGCATCCTCTGCCACAATCAAGCCTGAAGGCAAACGTTTTACAATATTACACGTAGGTTGTAAGTTTGGCTTCTTAGAGGAGTCGACTACTTACTGGACTCACAAAGTAATGACCGTGAACTATCACAAGACGATGACTGCAAAACTTTTTCAAAATTGGGTAGTTAATCAGTGAATTCAGGCTTTTGATAGACCGCAATCAAAATGTGTGGTGGTAAAGGACAATGCACCGTATCACTCGGTGCAGTTAAACAAACCACCAAGTTTTTCTAGCAAGAAATCTCAAATGCAGGGTTTTTGGATTAACCACAACGTGAAAATTAACAACTTAACAAAAAAAGAATTGTCAAATAATAATAACACTCACACTTATTGACAAATATATCTATTTGTTAAATTTAAATGGATTATTTTATTTGATGTCATGTTTATATATGTGAATGCTTCTATCATATAACTTTACACTTACACCATAACTTGATTAAATTTTGTTAAATGTGTTTTTTGGCTGACATTTTTCATTGTTAACTTTCGCCGTTAGAGTGTTCTATTTGTCATCTTTAAGACAGTATAACAATATTTAATTTTCAATGACCTAGTTATTCTTTACTAAAATTAAATTCTATAGTTGGCTTTATACGTTTCTCAAACTGCAATATCAATAGCAAGCTGATGTTTATGTTTTAATTTTTTAACGTTGACAAAATTGTTTACAAAGACTTTAACAATTTTAATAGATATTACTACTGACGAAGATAACTGTAAGTGTTATCGAAAAGTTTAGATTGTATAATTTAAAATACACCATTACAAAACTCAAAAAAAGGTAAGTATTTTATTCTATAATCTTTAGCTTTAAAACGTTAGATGTAAAACTAGATTGTTAGAGAATCAATACTGAAAAGTTATAATATATTTTTTTTTATTTTCCCCCTAGACTTAGGGTGTTTTATTATTACACCAAAAGTATGCTGGTGTTAAGACGGTTCTCACTAACCTCAAAACAAAACAAAAACAATAATCTATGTCGGGTCTAAGACGTTTCGCTGCGGCGGATTCCTCGGCCGGTTCGCCGCCAGCCATTTCGCCGCCAGCCGTTTCTCCGCTGGGCCTGTTCGCCGCCAGAACAATTTAATATTTGTAATAACATATACCCATTACGAAGTTTTTCCTGAGCGTATTAAGAATACGGCATGTACATTGCTTCTTACATCATTTTTTAATCCTTTTAGAAAGATATTTTTAACGCTTATATTGTTCTTTTAAAAAATTAATATGGTAACCCTCATTTTTATACCACTACGTATTTATGTATTGGATAAGACACGCCTAATTTAATACAAGAATTCCAAGAATCCATTAACCTAAGTTGATGTCTTGTTTACTAAAATATGTTAGAAAACAGATTTAATGTAGCTAATTTAAATACACTACGTTTCAAATGAAATGCACCACTTAGAAATAATGATGCTATTTTGAAATTTTGACAAAATAGTGTTTCAGTATCATAAAGAAAACGATGGAAGTTTCAATGAAAAAGAACAAGTCATTATGTAGTTTGCATCACTGTTAACATCAATTATCAACAATTTTTATTTATTCATTTTAAGAAATCTAGTCTGTTAGTGTCAATTTTTTGTTGTTTAACTGACACATTTATTCTGAAAAAATGCCCCCAGTAAGACAACGACGAAACTTTGCCCAAGTTTCAGATTTTGACAGAGGTAGAATTATTGGCATGAAAGAAGAAGGTTTGTCATTTCGAGAAATCGGCAGAAGACTTAATTGAGACCACACCACGGTGGCCCGCATTTGGTCTTCTTGGTCTGAAGAAGGCATCCAACAACCTCGTCCCAGTGGAAGACCACCACGCAGCACCAATGATCGTGAAGAACGACTTCCTAGGTGGATGGCCACAAGAGATCGATTTCAGTTAACAAGATCTGTTGCGGTGAACTGGACAGGAGCTATTAGTCGTCACCTATCAATGTCAACAATTTACAGGAGAATTAAGTCTTTTGGCTTACATTCGTATCGTCCGTACTGACGACTCCAGTTAACTCAAGAGCATAAGACTGCTAGATTGCCATGGTGTCAAGAGCGGCGGGACTGGGGCCTTCAATGGAATAACATCGTCTTCAGCGACGAATCGAGTTTCTGTTTGTGGCGAAACGATGGTCGTCAGAAGGTGCGGCGGTTTCGAGGAGAACGTCGAAATTTAGAGTTTGTTGAATGACGACCCACAGGCTTAACACCTGTAGTCATGGCTTGGGACGCCAAACGTGTTGGTGGAAGATCTCCTCTTGTGTTCATTCTAGGCACATTAAGTGCTCAGCGTTACATTGATAATGTATTGGAACCAGAGGTAGTACCGTTAGTGCAGACGTTGCCAAATGGTATTTTACAACAAGATAATGCTAGAACACATACCGCACATGTTACAAGAAGGTTTCTGGATCAAGTGCAGCTACCAGTATTGCCGTGGCCTGCGCGATCGCCAGATCTTTCGCCTATTGAACATGTATGGGACATAATGGGTCGAAGACTAAGGCAACTACCAAGGCCCCCAAACAACTTGGATGAATTACGACACTACCTCCAGGTAGCGTGGAATGAAATTCCTACGGAGGATACAAACCATCTCATAGAAAGCATGCCTCGGAGAGTGAACGCCTGCATTGCTGTGCGTGGCGATGCTACACTATTAACATTTTCTTGTTAACTGTTAATATTTTGCCTTCAAAATGTCATCATCTTATACATGTTAATAAAGCATTATTTTACCATACTTTGAAGATCATAGCATTTGGTACATTTAATTTGAAACGTAGTGTATAATTACCTAGACAACTATGAATTTACATAGGCTATAATGGATAATTGATTTAATCCGCAGATTCCACCTCTTTCTCAGAAATTGAAGAAATTTGATTTGACTGACTAGAGTATTTTAAGAATTGTGAGGGATGTAATTAACAGAACAACCTTGGAGTATTTGCGTTCTATACCCCACAATTACCAATTCGGTCAATAAATTACATTATTATAAATTTACCGTTACCTAGTGTATATGTTATTCTAAATATTAAAACCGTTCAGGCAGCGAACTGGCACGGCGGCGAAACTGCTGGCGGCAGGCGAAACGGCCACGGGAGAACGGCTGCAGCGAAACGTCTCATGCTGTTTAAAATGTTAGGTATGCGAGAGATATCAGAGATTTTAACTAAAAAAAATTCCAAAGCCGCTCGCCTATATAAATTATCAATAATACGGTTTAACCATGTCATTCACATTTAATTAATTTTCTTTACTAAATATGTGTACACTTTTTCTTATAAAATTAAACGTTATTCAGATATGGAAAACAAACACTTAAATTCTACCTTAGGAATTTCTCTGCCGACAAATTACGCCTTTGAAATATGCAGTTGTATCGAAAATATTTCATAAAATCCCCATCTCCACCGCTGAATTTATCCCAAAATCAGGCCTAAATACAAAATTTCAAATACGTACATATTATTATGGTTCTGAAGTTATCGTGAATACTAACTTACAGCAGACACACACGCACGCACGTAGGCGCACACGCACGCACAACGCACGCACGCATGCTCGTAACACACACACACACACACACACACACATACAGTCACGTGGCGGTGTTTTTAGCGAATATTTGCCGTTAATTCCGAAATTATAAATTTATTCATTAATACCGTACATCTGAATTGTAGCATAAGTTCATGCTACGGAACGTGATACCCCATAAGTTTTTGGGAAGCGTTTCGGTTGTAAAGCTTTCATTTTCGTCCTTTACATATTTAGAAAGTATTCGAAATTTGTATAAATAGTAATCGCATTTAGAATCCTTTTTTTTAGAACACAGTAAAGTTTTTGGTTTGTTTATCAAGTTTAGATGGAAATTTAAAATTAAAATGTGGTTTACGTTATTGGTACCAATAGTTAGTGAAATTCTTTTTACTAATTTGTTGTAGAATTGATTAGTTTTCGTGTAAATAAATGTTCTCGTTATATTAAATTTTGGTGATAGGATATCTTCCGTTTCCATTTGTATGGGATAATTTTAAAGTTTCAACACACCGCGCGTTATCTTATCGTTGTGTTTCGTGTTGTCAATAGTGACACTTTTCGGTCATAGAAGTAATTGTTTTTTGAAGTGCTGAACCTTTGTTCTGTTGACCTGTTTTAACGCATTTTGGTTATGCGGATTAATTTTAACGAGTTCCTGGTTAAATGATAGCTTTCGCGTACACTGTCGACAAAAAATAATATAAACTGCTGTAAATGTTATAATGCTTAATAAGTTCGTGTGAATATGGTTTCGTTTTAATAGATGTGTACATAGCGATCACGAGCGCTTTAGCGTAGTTTGTTTTATGAAAGTCAAGCACAATTTGTTAAAGTTTATGTAAACATAAATTTAATAATTAAGAAGCTGCTAGTTTCCATTGATCATATACGCAGAGGAGCTTCTCCCATATCGTTGTGGGTAATAAAGGGAATTTCGATTGACCATTTGTGCTGTGTGAAGGTAACTACATATTTTTTCTGAATTTATATGTGTTGGTGATTTTAATAACTTGTATCTTGTACTCAGTCAGATGAATGAATATGCCTGTTGGTTTAAGTTTAATTAAGGAACGTTTAGTGGACATAATGTTTATTACTTGAGTGATTTTTTAAGAGTACATATTTTGTAATCCGCATCTCCACTCACAACGCTAATACTTTTACGTCCATTCAAACTTTAGAAGTTTAGTTATTTTGGATTACATTCAAAGTTTATGAGTAATTTCTTTGTTTGTAGTAACTGTTAATTTGCACAACTTTGCAGTGACATTTCTTTGAAGTGTTTGATTATTTATGGAAAGCTTTAACGTAATGGATTATGAGAATTTCTATACTTAGAGTATTCGCTATTGATTTTAACGATAAGTTCATTTTGAAAGACGTACCGTAAATTATAAATTAAGACGGTCGTTGATCGATCAGCTGTTGAGTTACACGATAGTTTTGCGAATATTCGCAATTTTTAAATATTTTTTTGGGAATCAACTAGGCAGCTATCGATTGCCTGGATTTGCCAAAAGGTAAGCAGTTTGGTTATTTGTTTGAGAATGAGCTGTGTATTTTACCGAATTTAGGTATTACATCTCGATATCGACGTTTAGTAAATTTTGGGATTCTATAAATTTTCGATTGCGATTATTTTTGTTGTAAAGTAGTTTCCATTTGAGATTGAATAATTAATTACCGTTTTGATCATTTATTTTTGTGTATTTGAGCCACTGATTTTAGTGCTAAGTTTATCGAAATGTTTAACGAGTTTTAGTTTTATTATCGCAATTTTTCGGCTTTTACATCAAGCTTAAGATTTTATTGAAGTTTGGCTGAACTTTTCGTAAATATTTTTAGAGTATAATTTTCAGGGAGGAGAGTGTCTTATTCTGAGCAAGCATTATGGTTTCGTGTTAGGCCATTATAGTATTTAGTTCATGACGTTTTCGCGCTATATATGTATTCAACAGGTAGCGTATTTTTGACATTTTACTCGATTTGACGATTTTGGAGTATTAAGTACATACACTGCCCACACCACTGAGCTATGCCGTGCACACAAATTGCCTTTACGGACTGACGCTCTAATGAGTATTTGGTCTGTAAGAATGCACGCAAGCATACACACGCGCGCGCTCACACACACACACACACACAATCAAGGTCGAAACTTGGTCAAACCTTGTAAAATGGGCTAAAAAGTCATTTAACGATAGTGAAAAAAAATTCGGTTGTTTATCCTTCTCTACCTACATATATTGTGTAGGTTGGAAGGTAAAAATCTGTTCCTTTCATAACAAAATTAGACTTGTTAATTGTATCCTGCTGTTGCGGTGTCAAGTGTTGTTGAATTTACATTTACTTGTCCATACGCCGAAATGCCGAAATATTTGCATAGAGCAGCCAAGGAGCTGGTAGCTTCGTTAATACATTACTAGTTCTGTTCGAGAGGTAAATATAGAAATTTCCATTACTTTTAAAATAAATTCTATTAATTTCTAGCGGGTCCCAGCAGCGTTGAGGTAAAATATTTCGACGAGTAGAATTTCTCAAGCTATGCAACTATATGAAATGGTCGCTTCCCGAAAGACGTTGCTGAAATAAAAAAGTAACGGACACAATTTCTTGTAATGCGTGAGAGAATATACAGGATGTATTGAAACAGTAACATTTCAATTGTGGTAAAGTATTTATACCTGTTCATTTGTATTTTAAGGTGAGTATGTAACATTACCAACTATCCATGCCAAACTCCAAGCCAGACAAATTTTTGAAGTCTGTAAAACGTTCTTGTACGTATTATTACAATAGGTTTTAAATGGAAATAAGATGAACCACGCGGCCATTTGATGGAATTACCTGAGATTTCTCGGAAAAGAATCAAAGATGATGATAAAAGAAGTGTTAAAAGCATTAAAACAGACGGAAGAAGGCTAGATTTATTATTTCCTATACAAATGTTGTGGATGAATTGTACTGCACACGGGCTGTGAAAACGGATTCATTTCTGGTGCAGATCTCTTATTTGCGTCAAAAAGCAATACTGGTGATGACCATCGGGAAATGAATCGTGAAAACTTGTTACTTTGGTTTGAAATTTAATTATTAATAAAGTTAGAAGAACCCAGTGTAATCATCCTAGGCAACGCACGGTATCACAACACATTGCTAACAAAAATCCCGATCACCTCGTGGAATAAAGCGGATATTCAAGCATGATTACGCAATAATGTCATACAATATTCAGAAAACTACTTCAAAGCTGAACTTTTATTTAAAGTTGCACAGTAAGTTTTGCCTGCAATAATTTTGTATTATCTCATTCCATTTTACTTCGGTTTAGAAATAAACTCCCGAAAGTGTGTGCAGTTGATCAACTTGTGGAGCAGTATGGCCACACAGCTTTGCGATTACCTCCCCCTCCCTACCATTGCATTTTCAATCCCATTGACTTAATATGGGGAATCACAAGGAGTTATTATAATAGGCACATTGTGAGAGATGGTATAACTATTGGAAACAGCTTCAACTTGTGGAAAGAAGCACTTCAAATGGTAATTCCTGAAATGTGGAAACGTTCTATTCATCACACAAAAAACAATAACTTATTGTTATGAAGGAGAAAAACAATTAGATATTGCAGATATAGCTCCAACCATTATAAACTCAAGCGGAAACGACAATAGTTCGAGTGATTGTGATTAAATGTGCTACCCATATGCTTCGGCACAGCTTTTGTTATACCAGTGTAATTTGTAATTATTGTATATTATAGTTGCTCAAAGATTATAATAATTGTGGTAAAGGTATCAGGTATAGTGTTTTAAATAATATAAATGAATAGGTATATAAATGTGTGTATATGTTCTCCAAACAAATCGTTAAACTAACTGGAGATACAAACCATTCACCAAAAATAATGCCTTTGTCCCAGTAGGTTGATTAAAATTGGCCGATTCAATCTTTTGATTTGCTTAAGAACTACAAATTTTTGCTTGGTTATTTTCACTTAACATAAATAATAGAAATGCAATGTAACACTAATAAAATGATCTCGGACGCAAGTTATTTTTTAATTATGCTCGGAATAACTAAACCGAGTTTTACAATAAAAATTTAACAAAATGTAAAAATAAAAAATATACAAACTATGTTTATTAACATGTAAAATTATAATTATATACAATATATCTTAAAATTAGCCTCATACTAAGAAAACTCATAAATACCTGTACAAAATATAATACATCTTCTTGAGAACCCCTGGTATTATAAAAAATAAATGCGGAAATGCAAACCAAGGTGATGTAATCCTTGTGTCAATGTTGCGCAATATATTGCAATAACAATGCTTTACGTTGTAAACCACACCCAAAATGGAATTTTACTTCTTATAAATTGCTCTTCAAAAAAATTTGGGTAAAATCCAATTTTTATTGCATTTTCTCGAAAGTTCAAATACAAAATGTGATCAAAATTTAGTTCAGCATTAAAAGCAAAACTCAATCATAAAATGAAAGCGTACGTAAAAGTAGCATTAAATGCGTAATTAAAAGTGGTAAAATTAAAATGTCAAAGTAAAAAATAAAAGTGCCTGCAAAAATCAAATGTTTTAGATTTTAATATAATACCAGTTAAATCATCTTACCATTAAATCAATGGCACTTTTCACAAAATTTAGGTGGCAATCCAACACCACATTCATCAAGAAGTGAAAAAAGGACGCTTTAGGATGTCAGATGATGATGACGCGTTGCGCTAAAATATTTGCGCAACGAATTAAGTCAACGATATGAGCAGAAAAAATAATTTAAAGAAGTGGGAGTATAAACCTTTAGAAGATATGCACTTAAGTTACACTAAAATGCAAAATAAGTTGCCTACCACATACTTATATGAATCATTAATAATTAAAATTTTTCATATATTTACACCTAAATGAACGAAGAACATAAATTACGGTATATTTTAATACAACTCAAAATGGGTTGTTACAAGATCACGGAGGATTAGTGTTTCTGTTGACTTACACTTGTCTCCAGAACTTTTATTGACTATATATTGTCTAGCATATTTGTTTTTCCGCCGCTTGAGTAATAGTTTTCTTTATTGCACTTCTCTAAACAGAACCGTGATTTTTTTTTAATCTTAATAATGAAGTGGTAACATTTTTTATGTATATTCTCATTTAAAATTACACTCATTTGTGGGGACCGTAGTGGTTGTGAGGACACAAGATGTCCATCAAAATCGGCCTCTAATTTCAAACCGGACCCCAGGGAAAAAATAATGGGCCAAATTTGACGATGGTGGAATATGAAGATTTTTTAATGTATTAGCGTGTATAAATTTAGTTCTTTACCTTACCGCTATGTACTCTTTTACTCGTTATAAATTAGTGTAATATACTTTAAGAAACAAGCATAAAGAAACCTAAATTTTATGAAAAATCCAAACTGAACCGTTTATAGCTCAGTAATTAGACTTCCTTGTTATGTTTAGACACTCTATATAGGAGGAACTATGTTTCAGAATATTTAATAGAAAAATTCAAGATTCGTCCGTTCGTCCCTGTAACTACTCCTACACTGTCTAATATGTCAAAATTTTTTTGGCGTTGCGACAAAATAGATTCTCTCAGTTACCAAGGGCAAAGTCTTGTGATCTAAGAGAGTTGGTAAGTATTTAGGATCAACTTTGGCTCAAAATCTAGATTTATGTACAATTCCGTTGGGGCCACAATAAAATTAATTTCATCGATTCCGAAGCGCAAAATTTTGTCATGAATGTAGGTCAGTACTTGAGCTGAATATTGCCCAAAAATATGATGATACACTAACTTCGTTGAGGATACGACAAAATAGATTTTGACGATGCCCATGAGCCAACTTTTGTGATCCATGACTGTTTGGCGGCATTTGGGCCGAATATTGCCCAAAATCTATATTTGTACTAGTTTCGTTGGGTTCTCGGTAAAAATGAATAACCAAGAACTAAATTCTGCAACCACATCAGTATTGTCTAGCATTTAGACTAAATTTGACATAAAATCTATTTTGCTACACCAATTTATTTGTTAACAATATCAAAATATAGGTTCTCGACGACCAATAGCTAAATTTTGTGATCCAAGAGCATATAGACTAAATTCTATATGTATACACCAATTTCGTCCCGACAAAATTGATTTCTTCGATGACCAAGAGCTAAATTCTGTGATGTGTAAGTATTGGTTAGCATTTGGGCTGAATTTTGGTTAAAATTTGTCTTGGCACGCCAATTTTGTTGCAAATGCGGCATAATTGATTCTCTTCATAACAAAGTGATAATTCCTGTGGTCCATAAGTGTTGCTTAGCATTTGGGCCGAATGTTTTCCAAAATCTATATTTTTACACCAGTTTCGATGGGGACTGGGAAAAATACATACTTTCAGTGACCAAGAGATAAATTTTGAGCTCCATGAATGATGGTCAGCATATTGTTAGGGGCGCGGCAAAACAGATTCTCCACTTGCTTTATATCGATATGTGTACACATATTTCTTTGGGGCCTCGACAAAATTAATTTCCTCGATGATCTGGAGCTAAAAATGTGACGATGGCTTTTGGTTAGCATTTCGGTAAACCTATGTTGATACACTGACTTCAAAACGGGTTGTCTCGAATACGAAGGTCTGTGGTCCATTTGGTGGTCACGGTAAAATCAATTGTCTCGATTACTAAAAGGGGAACCATGAGTATTGGTTAGTATTTGGACTAATTTTTATCCCAAATTTATAATAATACACTAGCCTCGTTGGGGACTCTCTCGACGACCAAGAGCAAAATTTTGTAGTTTATAGATGTTGATCAGCATTGGGGTGGAATATTGCCCAAAGTCAATTTTTTTACACCAGTGTCGTTGAGGAAGACTAAAAGCTAATTTTTGTGGTCCATAGGTGGTGGTCCGCATTTGTTTCTAATGCAGCTTGAACTCTATATTTATATACCAGCTTGATTGGAGTCTTCACCAAAATTGTTTTTTCTTGACTGCGATCTTTCTTTAGTGGTTTTTTTGATGTATGGCTTTACGGTGTTGGCCATCATTTAAAACCAAGCCAAAAATCGTAATTATTGTTTGGAGATAGATATGCTCTTTACACCAGTTTGGTTGGGAAAAGATTCAAAGACATAGTTTCGATTGGTAAATACTAATCATTATGGTTTTGCGACGTTAGTCATCTATTGGGGTCAAATATGTCTAAAAAATTTATTGGCACACCGGTTTCGTTTGTAAGACGGTGAAAGCATTAAATGTTGATTTACTGAGTTAGTCATCATTTATGACGAATGTTATCCAAAATCATTGCTTCGATCAATTTCATTAGAGAACGGGAAAAATGGCATACTCTGATAAATAAAACCAAATGTTGTGATTTTACTGTGTTGTCATCATTTAAAGCGAAAGATAGATCATTACTGTTTCTATACCAACATAGTTTGGAAAATGACTCAAAGCATTGACTGACGTGGAAAAAACTATCGTTGTAGTTTTACGGTTTAGTCATCGTAGAGGACCAGGGACTTTTTTTATCGTTGGCCGCTGTCATGCTGGGTCGTCATCGAATAGCCGGGGTGATGCGGAGGGCATATGGGGTATTATCGAGGGCTTCTTCTACCGCCTCCGGGAGGTCGTCGAGGAGTTGTGTGAGGATTGCGGGAGGATGTTTGAATTTTTATTTGGTTTTTTCGAGTGAATTTGGGAAAACTGTAGTTGTAAGGTGTGGTAAGGATTTCTTTGGTTGGGAGAGTGTTGCCAAAAATTCTTTTATAGGCGAAGTTCTCCTGGAGTTTTTGGATACGGTTTGTGATTGGGGGTATATTGGCGTTGTGTAGGGTGAGGTCATTAGGGTACCTGAGGGGTAACCTGTGTATTCGTCTAAAAATTCAGCGTTCACAGAAGGCGATTGAGGAAAGGTGATTGGGGTTAATGTTTGTGTATATAGGAGCTCGGAAATCCGGATGTGTGTTTTATATGTGTGTAGAAGGGTTTTAGAGTGACAACCTCTGATTCTACCCCGAAGGGCGCCCAGTAGGTTTGCGCGGTTTCTAATCCTGTTTAGTGTTCTTTTTACATCGGGGAGCCAATTGAGGGTTCTAGTGAAAAGGATTCCTAGGTAGGTTATTTCATCTTGGAGTGTGAACTTTTCTTAGTTCAGGGTGAGGAGACGTTTCTGGAGGCAAGATTGGGGAACTTATCCTCTGTGTAATGAGGATGTCGGACAAGGATTGTTTGAGTTTTGGTGGGATTGACGGAGACTCTCCACTGGTTCGCCCAGTTAAATAAGTTCCGTAGGGTTTTGGATATGAGGCGGGAGGCTGTTTCGCTGTTCCGATTAACCGCCCAAAAGGCGGTGTCATCCGCGAACTGCGCAACGACTACTCCGGGTTGGGTAACTTCGGGAATATCAGATGTAAAGATGGTGTAAAGGATAGGGGCTAAGGCAGAACCTTGCGGACCGCCTGCTGTTGGTTGAAAAGGACCGGAGAAGGTTTTCCCTACTTTGACCCGAAATAACCGATTGGTCAGGTACGAGTAGGAGTTTGGCGAAGGGGTCGGGTATGTTGAGGCTACGGATCTTGTGCAGGAGATCGGCGTGCCAGACCCTGTCAGCTTGCTTAATGTCCAGAAACACAGCTAGATTGCATTGCTTGTGATTGAATGCTGTGTTGGTGTCTGTAAGCAGCTTCAACAAGGGATCGTGACACGTTCGGTTAGGACGGAAGCCGAATTGGCTGTTGGGAAGGAGGTCGTTGTATTCTAGGTGGTCCCTGAGTCGCCTGGCTAGAATCTGCTCAAATCATTTTCCGAGGCAGCTCAGGAGGAGATTGGTCTGTAGGAGGAGGATGAGGTAAGATGAGGTAAGATCAGCGTGGGGTTTAGGTATCATGACGGTGGACGCCGATTTCCAGTCCGTCGGCAAGTACGATAGGATAAGGTATTTATTGTAAATAGTGGAAAGTAAACGGAGGGCTGGGTTGGGTAGGTTGTGTCAGGCCCTGGGGCAGAATTTTTACCTTTGTTGAAATATGAGCTGACCTGGTCGGGCGTGATAGGGACGTAAAAGGACTCTCGTTATCGACTAAGGTTTCAGGAAGGTTAAGGGTACGGAAATCTTCAAGGTGACTCTCAAGAAGTGCCTTGAATTGGTTATCAAATTGGGGATCATCTGGGGATAGGAAAATGGATTGGAGGTGGCGACCAAAAAATCGGCCTTTCCTTGGTCGGAGGCGATTAGGTGTGGGAAGGTTGTTAGAGATGTGTTCGGAGGACGCATTCCAGTCTGCTTTTGAAAAATCTTTAATGACTGTGTATTGAGGGGGTGAAGGGGACTGGACAAAATAAACTTTTGACCAGTAGGGGAATGTGATCTGATGTGATCGTGGTGCCTAAAAAGCACTCACGATCGAAATAGTGAGCTATGGGTTCGGAGACTATGATGTGGTCTATTATTGAGGCACCTAAGTGCTCGAAGTAGGTTGGCTGTGTGTTGGCGATTCGCAGGAGCGGCAACTGCAACAGAGCAGATGATAGCAGTCTGTTACCGTTGCCATTCGTTGCGGTGTCACCAAATTGAGTGCGGTGAGCATTGAAATCACCTAGGATTACTGCGTTGGGAAGGCTAGAGGAATAGAGTAGAAGAGCATCGGATAGGGAATTGTGGCCTGGCGGGTTATAATATGACATAAATATTATAGGAGTGGGAAAGTGCACCGTCACAGCAACGCATTCGAGATGCTGTAGGTGCGCAGGAAGTTGAAAAGGAGTGGATGGGAAGCAGTTTTTAATTAAGAGGGCAGTTCCGTGGTGGCTATTATTTAGGAATGAGTGATACGTGTTGAAATTGAGTGAACATCGGGGTGTGAGCTTTGTTTCCGAGTTGGAAAGGATGTGTATATTGTGCGTATGTAGAAAGTGTTTTATTAAGGGGCGTTTCCGACGAACGCCCCTGGCACTAATGGTCCCTGCTATGATAGCCATTGGAAAGGAGTTAAGGAGTGGGTTGGCGGATTACGACGACCTTCATCCGCGTACCGGATACGCAGATGCTGATCCTCCGTTGGAAGAAGGTTTGGGATAGCGAGTCTATGGTCCGAACAATCCTTTCTCGCCGGTCAGGAAACATACTGGTAAGGGCGTGGGTAAGAACTTGCAAGAAGTCCTTTATGGATAAGGATTGGGTATCGGGAGAAGGTTTGAGATGGGCTGTGTCTTCCGAGTCGGAGTCTTCGGAAGACATGATAGATCTAGGGATGCCATCATCGACGGGGAACTGGGAGGTTCCCGTCGCTTCCGGCACTGGAAGGAATAGGTGGGATGCGCTTCCCCACAGTTGTTACACTTTGGGGACCAGGGATGTCCAAAAGCTTCATTTATACATTAATTGCGTCGAGAAAATAGGTAACCGCATTACTTCGATGGGAAAGAACTAACTGGGACGGTTTTACAGTGTTAGTCATAATTTGGGACCAAACACATTCGAAAATCTAATTCATACGTCATTGTCTTTAGGAAAACGCCTAACCGTACTATCTCTTTAGGTAATAAGTGCATTATACGGTTTTACGCTAAAACTTTATTTGTAAACCAATAGGAAAAAGGACTAACTGCATTTCCTCGATGGATAAAATAAAAATGGCTTCTCTCATGGTGCTTTTCATCATTTGGATATGCTCAATTGCGTTATTTATTTATCAACTTCGTTTGGAAAAAGATAGGCAAAAGCTAGTTTGGTAGTCATACAAATAAAAACATCAAAATACCTATCTACTTAATCAGGTGCTCAAATTGACTACATCATTGACTAAGCAATATCCGAGGCGATCGTAAAATTCTGCGAAAATTTTCGATAACATGAGTAATCTGTGCGTCTTCATTGAAAATCATTTATCTAAGTTGTCACGTATGGTTAGAGTTTTTTTTTTTGCAGATTCCATTCTCTTCTCGTGAACGGATTATTAAAATTTGAATGTATACGAGTATAAATTTTGAAAAGCACTAATTTAGTTACAAATATTAGTTGTTGCTTGAAATTATTACAAATTGGAGTAGGATTTAGTATTTCTCTGTTTGTGTGTTGTTAATAGACTAAATTCTTTAAATCACGATTAGGTCCCACACGTTGACAATTAATATTAGTAAAAGGAATTTTAAAAGAGAGTTGAATATTTTCTTGCGAATAATGAATAATCCTATTTTTAAGTATCGTTAATAATAGTTGAGTTAAAGTTACGTCATTCAAAATTGTTACTTTGTAGCAAAATTGCTTCAGGAAACGGAGCTTGCAGATTTAAAATATTTGCGACGGTATGTCGGCCTCTCTGATAAAATAAATTATAAAAAGAAAAAGGGTGTGATTTTCATAATACGTTGATTTAGGGTCGATTTTCCAAAGTTTGTCGGCAAACAAAACATATCGCATTTCAGTGATATCTTTCTCGACGTAGATAATGCTATTAAGGTAATTTTTTCAATTCGGTTCTCGAAGCTCATATTGATTTTACCGCGCCTACGATTTGAAGAAATGGTTATTTGACGTAAGTTACAGTATGGCAGAATCTGAAAGAGTTCAAGTCTAGCTGTTAAGGCAAGTGAACGAACACGGGATGTGAGCTCAGGCGTGGTGAATTTGTTTATTGTTTACCGGGGTTATTTGAATTTCACCGTGGGAAATCTGTTCCTGTTTACACTTTGTGGATCTGAAAGAATATTCAGCCACTCCGTTGACAGTATAGTGGTTATCGATTGTCAGAAGTGGCATTGTTTTTTCGGGTCCATAGAAGAGAAATTAGTGTTAAAATTAGTGCTTTCGACCATTCTTGGACTATAATCGCATTTTTTTGCGGATCCATAGTTTGCAAATTCAATATAATTATCGGTCATCACCAAGTCCCTCCTCGTTCACGGCTACCCAAACAAATAGACAAATTGCTGTAAATATAGATTATCGCTTTAACCTAGTGAGTCAATTTCCGAAACTTTACCTATACCGCAGTACAAGGGAAAGGGGAGAACTCAGAAAGGTCAATTGATGTGTACGGTTGTACAACTGTGGAAATAGGCCAACCAAAGTAACATATGTAACCACAGTTACAAAAACACTTACAATACAGAATTAATAATTTATGCTCAATTTAATTTTATAAAACGTAATTTCTCTTGCAACGCACGAAAATTTCTAGAACTTACAATACGAAAAATTCTATTATTTACAAAGAAACTAATTAACTCTTCCTCTCAAATTAGTAAAAGGGTTTCACTAATAATCTTAATTTAAACTTCCATTTAAATTTGATAAGCGACCGAAATTTTATCATGTTCTCAAAAAAAAGAAGATTCTAAATGCGATTACTATTTGTAGAAATTCGAAAACCTTCCAAATAAGTGAAAGACAAACTAAGACGTTGCAATCAAAAAGCTTCCAAAAGAACTTATGCTTTATTAAGTTCAATTGCATGAATTTATACTACATTTCAGATGTACGGTATTAACAAATAAGTTATAATTTCAGAATTAACGGCACATATGCGATAAAATCTCGGTCACGTGACAATCAATCAAAAATCTAATATAATAATGACAATTCCATTAAAGAATTAAAAACATTTTTCACAACTCCTTAATAATCTAAAAGCATGTGTTAAATCATTGCAACGTTATGATGAGTAAAGCATTTACTTTCAGGCTTAGGAAAAATACCAAATGTAAACGAACGTATTATCAAAATGAACGTTATGACTTGAAATATGTTCAGCTATTGCGGATCTTTCTGGTTGACTTAATGAACAAAGTCTTATATATTATTTACGTCTAGAGTCAAAGCTATACTTTGTAGTTCCAATGTATACTTTCCACAAGATCAAGGGAAGTCATACATCCCGGATATGCCCAACAGATTATAAACAACTTTAGGTAGTCTTGAATGTTCTTCAATATTTCTTGTAGCTTCAAAAAAAATCCTAAAGCTCTTACCAATTACAATTGTTTTAATCCTATCTGTAACGA